>JAQPPZ010003413.1:1800000-2242230 GCA_028583015.1 Wollemia nobilis
CGCCACCAAATAGCCAACGAAAGTGACATCAAGGCACGATCTCCACAGATCACTGACCTCCATGGGCACACACCTCCCGGATCCCATGGGCCAAAGAATATCCTAGAAATTATGTCAACTACCAACTCGGTGAAACATCAACTAAACCACTAAAAACTACCTGGATCCCAAATCCATATGTGGTCCCCTTCCATATCACCCGAACCAAGGAAAAATCCAAGATCCAGCACCGAAATATCATAACTACATACAAGCGAAGAGTTGTTCAGCCATAACTCTATCTCTACACTACATCCATCATGTTGAACCAAATAATCATCCCAACAATGAATCACCTTACCCTCTAATGAAGAAGGCATCTCATACCCTAGTGAAGTATACAACCCGCTATAACCATATTTCAACCCACCACTATGTGTCATCCGAAAAAAAGTCCACTCATCTACATGTGGGCTGAAATCAAAATCACTAGCATACCTCACTATACAATCCATATGAACCTCACCAAATGAACCCCTATGAAGCTCCAAAGAATCCCTTGAAGTATGGCTCGCATCATCATCCTCAGGATCGAAATCAGGTAATGTACCATCATCTACTGCACCAAATGAGGAAGTAGCATCCATTAAAGAAAGCATATCATCACTCCGCTTATGCTCATACTGATCGACTTGAGTGAATGCAAAATCATTATTACTAATCAATCCTTCCTCACGTCCAATCTCATGTATCCCCTCAATCAACTGCTTAACCACCATAGTATCCGAATTAGTCTCTAAATCATGTGAAGTGGATGCAACAGATGACTGACTTTTCACTGTGAAAAGGGAGTGATGAGCTAAACTCAACTCAAGACAAAGCTCATCAATCTCCTCATATTTTCGAGTGAGCTCTCGAGAAGTCTTCTCTGCAAACCGCATAACCCGATCCCTATCAGATAATAGCCTCAAGTAATCTGATTTGATTACCTCTAATGCTCGCTTGATGGCCTACAAATTTGTAGCAGTAGCTCCAACTATCAATTGGTGTCGTCTCTCTCCAAGCTGGGCTGTCTGATAAAGGCATTCAACAAACTCATGTGTGCTATTCCAATGTGTCAATGTGTGGACAACCTACTCATCTGTAACCTGTATGTGATCCTGCAATGAACTGGAATCATCAACACAAAATAAACTCTCAGGTGTATCCTCCAATGCACAATGATCAATCTTAGGCCCTTTCACCGCACTCGCACTCACCAACCTCATACTTCGAAGTGATGACAGAACTATGCTCATCCTATGAATCACCAACTACATCAACAACTGAATCCTCAACCACAAGATCAACATGCTCATCAATACACACCTCTCCAATATCCAACACACAAGATGAAGTGACCTCATCCTCATCAATTACTATTGCTACTTTGTTTTCCCCATCAATACAAGAATCAACCTGAACCTCGGTTATGCATGAAACATTCTCTAAATTTTCAACCTCCTTGTTGTCATCTTCATTGTCCACAACTATGCTTGGCTGCAATGAGTCGTTTCCCTTTGTCCCTGTTTTTATTCCAACTGCTAATGGAGGCTTCAACCACTTAGGATGATGTTCTATTATTGTTGTAAAAAACTCATTTTGTTCTTGAAATTTTTCCATCAGCTCTATCATGAGTTCCTAGATAGTAGCCATTACCAACACACTATTACAACTTTGCAACCCTCATGCTGGCAGGATGAGCTGAGCTCTGATACCACTGTAATGTCCCACCCCAACTGAGACTACCAGAATACTGCTCCTCTTGTGTAATTGTTTGAAATTGCAACTTTGTTTTGCTGATTTGGATAATATGAATTCGTTTTTTGGTGTAGAAATATCATATGTTGTTTCAATATGCTAACCCCATCCTTTGAATGATCTTAAAAACTTATGATATTCAAGCAAGACATTTTTACAAACACTTGTTATGCATTCAATGAAAGAAGCTACAACCAAGAAGTAATCTCTCTCTAACTTCTAAAACACTTCTCCAATTGCAATGAAAATTGAGCACAATATTCTACCAACATAGTAAAGGAAACCCTCTAAAACATATCATGAAATAAGGAGATGTACCCGTGATTAGAAGGTCCTGATATAATTCTGAAGTTGCAAATCAGACTCAGAAAAATCATCATTTTCATTCATATGTCGTCAAATACATGCTTCTTCATGAAACTCAAAGCACTTTCAGATACCCTTTACTGAGAGGAAGACTCAGCAATTGATAATCCTTCACAAGGAGGGGCGTTTAGAACCCTAAGGGAATCACGTCCTACCCAGCTTGTACGGCCAGGTGCAGGGCTTGGTACGTCTGCAATGTACTTTGTTTTTTGCTCTTCCCAACACTCGAATTCCCTCAAATCTGATCACTGTCCTTAGAGTTTAAAGTGTTATGCTTCAGCAATGCCACGATTGGGCTGCAATGGGCGAGTTGGATGAGATATAAACCTGCTGTAGAAATTCTGTGTTCTTCCTATAATCTTCCTCCAAGAAGCTCTTCCACAATGACCGAAATAGATGCTCTTATTGTTGCAAATTGCCAATCTCCAACTGTTGGACCTGCTCAAATACCATGAAGGGAATCTTCCAATATGATCTTCAATCGATGCAACCTGTCCTCAAACCCAATAATCTTGTTGGCTGATAAGAATGCTCAGATAACTCTTTTTAAACCCTTCCAATCTGCCGCAAAGAACCTGCAATAATTTCTCCAATTAGCTCAAAGTCATTCCCAAGGATTGAGAATGCAACTGCCAAAGTGAGGAGATTTTTCACTCCCGGCAATGGCGTCCCTTGCTGTGGTTTTCGTCACAACAAAGCTGAAAGGTAACTCCTGCAATGTGCAAGAACTTCACCAAGTTCTCCAAGAGAAAAATATAATAACCAAAGATGTCTCCTTATGCCTCCTCAACGCCCTTTTATTCTTTCTTCAAGTTGGACGTTCCTCATGTTTGATGAATGTGGGATAAAGAAATACATTAATTTCATAACTTAAGAGCCAAAAAGGGGCGTCCCACTTCCCAAGGTGACAAAAGTAATTAAAAATGATAAAATAATCTTCCCAATCAAATATTTATTTCATCCCCTTTAAAACGAGTACTCACAAGGCCCCTTTTAATAAAAAATATAAGCCCAACTGTAATATATTTAAACATTACATTTAATTATAATATTAATTAACTTTGGGCATTAAAATAATCAGGCTCCCAACATCCAATCACCAAACAAAAGATAGAAACGGATACCCTTTTCGCCGTAGATGACAAACGTACCTTTTCCGTTTCCCAAAATGCCAACCCTAACTGACTTACTAAAAATAGTAAGTCTTCTACACCAGTGACCAAACGGACCGAAGTCTATCAACAAAATATATATCTGGATACCCAATATGGCGTAGAGTAACATCCTGCTGTCTGCTCGGCTAGAAACCCTCATAACTGACTTACTATAAATAGTAAGTCCATCATCTGAGCTCAGTATAACTCCAGAAAACAGGCATCCAAAAGCATACATCAACCTGGTAATCCTCCAACCTCCTCTGAATGCTCCCATACTGACAACAAGCCAAGAAAGGGACATTACAGTCCTCCCTCCTCGAGATTGCTTGTCCTCAAGCAATCCAATCTCAGAACATGACAATCTCAAAAATAATTGCCATGCAATCCCTGGATCCCAGATGAACCGATGAGCTTCATATCTCCAACTGAGATAAATCCTGCACTGCTGACCCTCTGCAAGTGTCATCTCGTGTAGTCCTCTATCCAGAAGTGCAATCAATCTCTGAAATAGTTCAACCAACTCACAAGTAAACTGCTCTCCACAATCCCGGTCAAGCTCTGTCACCACACCGAAACCGAGCATATCCTCTAAGTCCCAAATCAACATCCTGTCAAAACTAACACGCTGATGTTGCGCCACTCTGATCAAAACCAGAAGCTCATAGTAACACAACCGCACACACCTCATTTGTATTCCTAGAATGACAACACCCCAAACTAGACTGAAAAACCGATGTGAGAGGACAAGTAAATCAAGGACGGTAAGTTGAGAAGATGCTGGAATCAACCCCCCAACAACTCCCAACAACCAAAGTAACCGATCCTTGACCAAAAAATCTCTCCAATCTTTTTGTTGACATAAGATTGGAGTTAATCGGTTGCTAATCCACAACCGAACAATAATGACCCATCTGGGAGTCTGAACTAACTCCCGCCACCAAATAGCCAACGGAAGTGACATCAAGGCACGATCTCCACAGATCACTGACCTCCATGGGCACACACCTCCCGGATCCCATGGGCCAAAGAATATCCTAGCAATCATGTCAACTGCCAACTCGATGAAACAACAACTAAACCACTGACAACTACCTGGATCCCAAATCCATATGTGGTCCCCTGCCATATCACCCGAACCAAGGAAAAATCCAAGATCCAGCACCGAAATATCATAACTGCATACAAGCGAAGAGTTGTTCAGCCATAACTCTGTCTCTACACTACATCCATCATGCTGAACCAAACAATCATCCCAACAATGAATCACCTTACCCTCTAATGAAGAAGGCATCTCATACCCCAATGAAGTATACAACCCGCTATAACCATCTTTCAACCCACCACTATGTGTCATCCGAAAAAAGGTCCACTCATCTACATGTGGGCTGAAATCAAAATGACTAGCATACCTCACTATACAATCCATATGAACCTCACCAACTGAACCCCTGTGAAGCTCCAAAGAATCCCCTGAAGTATGGCTCGCATCATCATCCTCAGGATCAGAATTAGGTAATGTACCATCATCTACTGCACCAAATGAGGAAGTAGCATCCATTAAAGAAAGCATATCATCACTCCGCTTATGCTCATACTGATCGACTTGAGTGAATGCGGAATCATTATTACTAATCAATCCTTCCTCACATCCAATCTCATGTATCCCCTCAATCAACTGCTTAACCACCATAGTATCCGAATTAGTCTCTGAATCATGTGAAGTGGATGCAACAGATGACTGACTTTTCGTTGTGAAAAGGGAGTGATGAGCTAAACTCAACTCAAGACAAAGCTCATCAATCTCCTCATCTTTCCGAGTGAGCTCTCGGGAAGTCTGCTTTGCAAACCGCATAACCCGATCCCTATCAGATAATAGCCTCAAGTAATCTGATTTGATTACCTCTAATGCTCGCTTGATGGCCTACAAATCTGTAGCAGTAGCTCCAACTGTCAACTGGTGTCGTCTCTCTCCAAGTTGGGCTGTCTGATAAAGGCATTCAACAAACTCATGTGTGCTATTCCAATGTGTCAATGTGTGGACAACCTGCTCATCTGTAACCTGTATGTGATCCTGCAATGAACTCGGAATCATCAACACAAAATAAACTCTCGGGTGTATCCTCCAATGCACAATGATCAATCTTAGGCCCTTTCACTGCACCGCACTCACCAACCTCATACTCGAAGTGATGACAGAACTATGCTCATCCTCTGAATCACCAACTACATCAACAATTGAATCCTCAACCACAAGATCAGCGTGCTCATCAATACACACCTCTCCAATATCCAACACACAAGATGAAGTGACCTCATCCTCATCAATTACTACCGTTGCTTTGTTTTCCCCATCAATACAAGAATCAACCTGAACCTCGGTTATGCATGAAACATTCTCTAAATTTTCAACCTCCTTGTTGTCCTCTTCGCTGTCCACAACCGTGCTTGGCTGCAATGAGTCGTTTCCCTTTGTCCCTATTTTTATTCCAACCGCTAATGGAGGCTTCAACCACTTAGGATGATGTTCTATTATTGTTGTAAAAAACTCATTTTGTTCTTGAAATTTTTGCATCAGCTCTATCATGAGTTCCTGGATAGTAGCCATTACCAACACACTACTGCAACTTTGTAACCCTCAGGCTGGTAGGATAAGCTGAGCTCTGATACCACTGTAATGTCCCACCCCAACTGAGACTACCAGAATACTGCTCCTCTTGTGTAATTGTTTGAAATTGCAACTTTGTTTTGCTGATTTGGATAATATGAATTCGTTTTTTGGTGTAGAAATATCATATGTTGTTTCAATATGCTAACCCCATCCTTTGAATGATCTTAAAAACTTATGATATTCAAGCAAGACATTTTTACAAACACTTGTTATGCATTCAATGAAAGAAGCTACAGCCAAGAAGTAATCTCTCTCTAACTTCTAAAACACTTCTCCAATTGCAATGAAAATTGAGCACAATATTCTACCAACATAGTAAAGGAAACCCTCTAAAACATATCATGAAATAAGGAGATGTACCCGTGATTAGAAGGTCCTGATATAATTCTGAAGTTGCAAATCAGACTCAGAAAAAACATCATTTTCATTCATATGTCATCAAATACATGCTTCTTCATGAAACTCAAAGCACTTTCAGATACCCTTTACCGAGAGGAAGACTCAAAATTTGATAATCCTTCATAAGGAGGTGCGTTTATAACCCTAAGGGAATAACGTCCTTTCCAACTTGTACGGCCAGGTGCAGGGCTTGGTACGTCTGCAATGTACTTTGTTTTCTGCTCTTCCCAACACTCGAATTCCCTCAAATCTGATCACTGTCCTTAGAGTTTAAAGTGTTATGCTTCAGCAATGCCACGATTGGGCTGCAATGGGCGAGTTGGATGAGATATAAACCTGCTGTAGAAATTCTGTGTTCTTCCTATAATCTTCCTCCAAGAAGCTCTTCCACAATGACCGAAATAGATGCTCTTATTGTTGCAAATTGCCAATCTCCAACTGCTGGACCTGCTCAAATACCATGAAGGGAATCTTCCAATATGATCTTCAATCGATGCAACCTGTCCTCAAACCCAATAATCTTGTTGGCTGATAAGAATGCTCAGATAACTCTTTTTAAACCCTTCCAATCTGCCGCAAAGAACCTGCAATAATTTCTCCAATTAGCTCAAAGTCATTCCCAAGGATTGAGAATGCAATTGCCAAAGTGAGGAGATTTTTCACTCCCGGCAATGGCGTCCCTTGCTGTGGTTTTCGTCACAACAAAGCTGAAAGGTAACTCCTGCAATGTGCAAGAACTTCACCAAGTTCTCCAAGAGAAAAATATAATAACCAAAGATGTCTCCTTATGCCTCCTCAACGCCCTTTTATTCTTTCTTCAAGTTGGACGTTCCTCATGTTTGATGAATGTGGGATAAAGAAATACATTAATTTCATAACTTAAGAGCCAAAAAGGGGCGTCCCACTTCCCAAGGTGACAAAAGTAATTAAAAATGATAAAATAATCTTCCCAATCAAATCTTTATTTCATCCCCTTTAAAACGAGTACTCACAAGGCCCCTTTTAATCAAAAATATAAGCCCAACTGTAATATATTTAAACATTACATTTAATTATAATATTAATTAACTTCGGGCATTAAAATAATCAGGCTCCCAACATCCAATCACCAAACAAAAGATAGAAACGGATACCCTTTTCGCCGTAGATGACAAACGTACCTTTTCCGTTTCCCAAAATGCCAACCCTAACTGACTTACTAAAAATAGTAAGTCTTCTACACCAGTGACCAAACGGACCGAAGTCTATCAACAGAATATATATCTGGATACCCAATATGGCGTAGAGTAACATCCTGCTGTCTGCTCGGCCAGAAACCCTCATAACTGACTTACTATAAATAGTAAGTCCATCATCTGAGCTCAGTATAACTCCGGAAAACAGGCATCCAAAAAAGCATACATCAACCTGGTAATCCTCCAACCTCCTCTGAATGCTCCCATACTGACAACAAGCCAAGAAAGGGACATTACAGTCCTCCCTCCTCGAGATTGCTTGTCCTCAAGCAATCCAATCTCAGAACATGATAATCTCAAAAATAATTGCCATGCAATCCTTGGATCCCAGATGAACCGATGAGCTTCATATCTCCAACTAAGATAAATATTACACTGTTGACCCTCTACAAGTGTCATCTTATGTAGTCCTCTATCCATAAGTGCAATCAATCTCTGAAATAATTCAACCAACTCACAAGTAAACTGCTCTCCACAATCCCTATCAAGTTCTGTCACCACACTGAAACCGAGCAAATCCTCTAAGTCCTAAATAAACATCCTATCAAAACTAACAAGTTGACATTGCGCCACTCTGATCAAAACCAGAACCTCTTAGTAACACATACGCACACACCTCATCTGTATTCCTAGAATGACAACACCCCAAACTAGACTGAAAAACCGATGTGACAGGACAAGTAAATCAAGGACGGTAAGTTGAGAAGATGTTGGAATCAACCCCTCAACAACTCCCAACAACCAAAGTAATCGATCCTTGACCAAAAAATCTCTCCAATATTTCAGTTGACATAAGATTGGAGTTAATCGGTTGCTAATCCACAACCGAACAATAATGACCCATATGGGAGTCTGAACTAACTCCCGCCACCAAATAGCCAACAAAAGTGACATCAAGGCACAATCTCCACAGATCACTGAACTCCATGGGCACACACCTTCTGGATCCCATGGGCCAAATAATATCCTAGCAATCATGTCAACTACCAACTTGGTGAAACAACTAAACCACTGACAACTACATGGATTCCAAATCCATATGTGGTCCCCTGCCATATCACCCGAACCAAGGAAAAATCCAAGATCCAACACCAAAATATCATAACTGCATACAAGCGAAGATTTTTTCAGCCATATCTCTCTCTCTACACTACATCCATCATGCTAAACTAGACAATCATCCCAACAATGAATCACCTTACCCTCTAATGAAGAAGGCATCTCATACCTCAGTTAAGTATACAACCCACTATAACCATCTTTCAACCCACCACTATGTTTTATCCGAAAAAAGGTCCACTCATCTACATGTGGGCTGAAATCAAAATCACTAGCATACCTCACTAAACAATCCATATGAAACTCACCAACTGAACCCTTTTGAAGCTCCAAAGAATCCCCTGAAGTATGGCTCACATCATCATCCTCAGGATTGGAATCATGTAATGTACCATCATCTACTGCACCAAATGAGGAAGTAGCATCCATTAAAGAAAGCATATCATAACTCCACTTATGCTCATACTGCTCGACTTGAGTGAATATGGAATCATTATTACTAATCAATCCTTCCTCACATCCAATATCATGTATACCCTCAATCAACTGCTTAACCACCATAGTATCCGAATTAGTCTCTGAATCATGTGAACAGGATGCAACAAATGATTGACTTTTCCTTGTGAAAAGGGAATGATGAACTAAACTCAACTCAAGACCAAGCTCATCAATCTCCTCATATTTTCGAGTGAGCTCTCGGGAAGTCTGCTCTTCAAACCACATAACCCAATTCCTATCAGATAATAGCCTTAAGTAATCTGATTTTATTACCTCTAATGCTCGCTTGATGGTTTGTAAATCTATAGCAGTAGCTTCAGCTATCAACTGGTACTGTAGCATTCAACAAACTCATGTGTGTTATTCCAATGTGTCAATGTGTGGACAACATGCTCATCTGTAACATGTATGTGATCCTGTAATGAACTAGAATCATCAACACAAAATAAACTCTTAGGTGTATCCTCCAATGCACAATGATTAATATTAGGCCCTTTCACTGCACTGCACTCACCAACCTCATACTCTGAAGTGATGAAGGAACTATGCTCATCTTATGAATCACCAACTACATCAACAACTGAATCCTCAACCACAAGATCCACATGCTCATCAATACACACCTCTCCAATATCCAACACACAAGATGAAGTGACCTCATCCTCATAAATTACTTCTGCTGCTTTGTTTTCCCCATCAATATAAGAATAAACCTAAACCTCGGTTATGCATGAAACATTCTCTAAATTTTCAACCTCCTTGTTGTCCTCTTCATTGTCCACAACTATGCTTGGCTGCAATGAGTCATTTCCCTTTGTCCCTATTTTTATTCCAACTGCTAATGGAGGCTTCAACCACTTAGGATGATGTTCTATTATTGTTGTAAAAAACTCATTTTGTTCTTGAAATTTTTTCATCAGCTCTATCATGAGTTCCTGGATAGTAGCCATTACCAACACACTACTGCAACTTTGTAACCCTCCAGCTGGCAGGACACGCTGAGCTCTGATACCACTGTAATGTCCCACCCCAACTGAGACTACCAGAATACTGCTCCTCTTGTGTAATTGTTTGAAATTGCAACTTTGTTTTGCTGATTTAGATAATATGAATTCATTTTTTGATGTAGAAATATCATATGTTGTTTCAATATGCTAACCCCATCCTTTGAATGATCTTAAAAACTTATGATATTCAAGCAAGACATTTTTACAAACACTTGTTATGCATTAAATGAAAGAAGCTACAACCAAGAAGTAATCTCTCTCTAACTTCTAAAACACTTCTCCAATTGCAATGAAAATTGAGGACAATATTCTACCAACATAGTAAAGGAAACCCCCTAAAACATATCATGAAATAAGGAGATGTACCCATGATTATAAGGTTCTGATATAATTTTGAAGTTGCAAATCAGACTCAGAAAAAACATCATTTTCATTCATATGTCATCAAATATATGCTTCTTCATGAAACTCAAAGCACTTTAAGATACCCTTTACTGAGAGGAAGACTCAAAAATTGATAATCCTTCACAAGGAGGGGCATTTAGAATCCTAAGGGAATCACATCCTATCCAGCTTGTACGACCAGGTGCAAGGCTTGATATGTCTACAATGTACTTTGTTTTTTGCTCTTTCCAACCCTCGAATTCCCTCAAATATGATCACTTTCCTTAGAGTGTAAAGTATTATGCTTCAACAATGCCACGATTGGGCGACAATGAGTGAGTTGGATGAGATGTAAACCTGCTGTAGAAATTCTGTGTCTTCCTATGATCTTCCTCCAAAAAGCTCTTCCACAATGACCGAAATAGATGCTCTTATTGTTGCAAATTTCCAATCTCCAACTGTTGGACCTGCTCAAATACCATGAAGGGAATCTTCCAATATGATCTTCAATCGATGCAACCTGTCCTCAAACCTAATAATCTTGTTGGCTGATAAGAATGCTCATATAACTCTTTTTAAACCCTTCCAATCTTCCACAAAGAACCGACAATAATTTCTCCAATTAGCTCAAAGTCATTCAGAAGGATTGAGAATGCAACTGCCAAAGTGAGGAGATTTTTCACTTTCGGCAATGGCGTCCCTTGCTGTGGTTTTCGTCACAACAAAGCTGAAAGGTAACTCCTGCAATGTGCAAGAATTTCACCAAGTTCTCCAAGAGAAAAATATAATAACCAAATATGTTTCCTTATGCCTCCTCAACGCCCTTTTATTCCTTCTTCAAGTTGGACGTTCCTCATGTTTGATGAATGTGGGATCAAAGAAATACATTAATTTCATAACTTAAGAGCCAAAAAGGGGCATCCCACTTTCCAAGGTGACAAAATTAATTAAAAATGATAAAATAATCTTTTCAATCAAATATTTATTTCATCCCATTTAAAACAAGTACTCAGAAGGCCACTTTTAATAAAAAATATAAGCCCATCTGTAATATTCAAACATTACATTTAATTATAATATTAATTAACTTTAGGCATTAAAATAATTATGCTCCCAACATCCAATCACCAAACAAAAGATAGAAACAAATGCCCTTTTCGTCGTAGATGATAAACGTACCTTTTTTGTTTTCCAAAATGCCAACCCTAACTGACTTACTAAAAATAGTAAGTCTTATACAATAGTGACCAAATGGACCGAAGTCCATCAACAGAATATATATCTAGATACCCAATATGGCGTAGAGTAACATCCTATTTTTTTCTCGACAAAAAACCTTCATAATTGACCTACTATAAATAGTATGTCCATCATTTGAGCTTAGTATAACTCTAAAAAATAGGCATCCAGAAGCATACATCAACCTGGTAATCCTCCAACCTCCTCTGAATGCTCCCATATCGACAACAAGCCAAGAAAGGGACATTAAAAACTGTGTTAAGAACCTTTGCTTGTTATAAATATCAATGAATAACCAATATGTAGAAACGTTAAAATCATCAACAAAGAATATACTCTATATAAAAGATAAAATATATAAATATCCTTCAAGTAGAGCAATACCAATGTTATTTTATAAGGAAGGAACAACTCCACAAAATCTCCTAAGATGAGAGCCACTCCACAAGTAAAGACTATTACAATACTTAATTGGATTGGATTTGATTCGATGTTTTACCATCACCAGGTTCCTTATTTATATAATCATCCTCTTGTGCTATTTTAAAAAAGGCATAACCCTATCCTTATCCTACTCATTATTATAATATAATTTCCTATAAATAGAGCTTGGGTTATTTATTTTTTGGTTAGTGTGAGAAACCCCTACGACCAACACATAGGGCTAAGCAGTCTCCTCCCAACCATGACCCCTTATAAAGACGAGAGCTATGCTTATCAATAGAGAATTTAACACAACCACCACACACCCACCCCATCACACACTTGCCCACATCGCGGTTTGAACCTTGGACCTCCCAAAAAAGAGGTAAAGCCCGAACCATTGCGCTGTCCCACCTGGGACTAAACCTTAATTAAGGAAAACCGTTCCCCATACCCCTTGGGGCCACTCCACAAGCAAAGACTATTACAATACTTAATTGAATTGGATTTGGTTCGATGTTTTACCATCACCAGGTCCCTTCTTTATATAATCATCCTTGTGTGCTATTTTAGAAAAGGCATAACTCTATCCTTATCCCAATCATCATTATAATGTAATTTCATATAAATAGAGCTTGGGTTATTTTTTTTAGTTAGTGTGTGAAACCCCTATGACCAACACATAGGGCTTAGTAGTCTCCTCCCAACCACGACCCCTCATAAAGTCGAGAGCTATGCTTATCAATAGAGAATTTAACACACACCCACCCCATCACACACTCGTCCACATCACGATTTGAACCTTGGACCTCCCGAAGAAGAGCCAAAGCCCGAACCGTTACACTGTCTCCCCTAGGAATTTTTCTAATTAGTGTGATAAACCCCTACGATCGATACATAGGGTGGAGTAGTACCCTCCCAACCATGACCCTTCGTAATACCGAGAGCTACACTTGTCAATAGGGGAATACAACACAACCATTTGGATATCAACATGGTGGGCACAAGGGGAATGGAGCCTTATCAGCATCTACCAGCACATAGGACATTCCCAGTTGCACCTTGTATCTACAGGGTGGACACAAGGGGAATGGAACCTGGGTCGACCTCTACCAACACCCAAGACTTTCACCAATTGCGCTACACAAGCAGATAGCTTGGGTTATTTTTAGCCCATGCTATTTACATAATACAATTGGGTTATTTATGGCTCATGCCAACTATACACTATAGTTGGGTTATTTATAACTCATGCCAACTATACAATACAATATTATATTATTAGGTATCTATCTTAGGTATCCTTACACTCCATCCTCAAGAATTTTTTGTCCTCAAAAATGAAACATGAGATTAAATCAAATAATATGATCCTCTAATCATGTCAAATAATTGGTACCATTCTTGATCACCTAATCACCCAAGTTGAATCCTGATTGGTGGTCTTCACTGATGCCATGCTTGTGTTGTGCCACTTTAATATTAATAAGTAATCCTTTGGTTCTATATTGGTTGTATTAATTTGATCTTTGTTGGCCATAATATCACTCTTTTTTATCCATGTTTAAACTTGCCACTAGTAGCATATCCAAAATTTTTGCTCCTATGGTTCCATGTATATCCATTGTAGTTATTTTGTTACTTGGTGCCTTGTCTCCATTATTCTTCCTTCTTATGGTGGTGTGGATGGTGATATGCTTGAACGTTGGTTTGATGTTCTACTTTGACTCTTCAATATTTTGTTTCTTAGTTTTAAATTCTTTCTTATGCTCTTCTCTGATGCTTCCATATTTTGGTTCATTTTTAACATTTATTTTTGCTTTTTCTTTGATCTATATTACTACCTTCTCAGACTTTGTTTTAGGTTCTTCTGCTTGTTATTTAATTTGTTTCTCTGTAATAGCTTCTTATTTTTTCTCAAATCCTTGCTTCTTACACTGAAAAATATCTTATATTGTTATCTTCTTTTTCTATACCATAATTTTATGAACTTATTTTGCACATTAATATTAAGGATACTTAATGAATCTAACAAAGAATAACTAAGAACAATATGTACATCATCCATCTCAATAGCATAAAAATTGAGTGTAAAACATACTTGTCCATAGTAATCTTCAAATCACCAAAATCTTGAACACACCATCAAGTTGTATGTCCTTAATTTTTGTTGCTTGAACCTAAAAACTCTTAGCCATAGACATTAATAAAATTATTTTGCTACTAAGGTTAATAGAAATAACCACCTTTTCCTTTTGAATGCGTCCATGAACCTGTAAAATAGAATTTTTAACATTATACAAATCTCTCTAACCATTCTTTGGTCTAGTTGACTCCAATAGCATGGTTCCCTCAACTTGCACACTATCATATTTTTTTTTTGAATTTAAAAAACTCTTAAATTCCTCTCATTCTTTCTAAAACCTATTTATTTTTTGTACATAGCCTTTGATAGTATTTTTCAAACTAACTATCTTTTTATATGGGTCCTAATGACTTTAAGAATGATGCTCTATTTCTTCCCATGTGTATGTAAAATTATGAGCACACAAAATTCATATGCCAAGATAAAACTTCCTTCAGATAGATTTAGTAAGCTTACATTGTTAAGATCCTGCTATAAAATAAACTCAAATAACACACTCTCACACAATTGCTTGGAAATAAACTCACATAAACATCATATTAATATAACAGAAATTTGCATAAAGAACAATCTCACAATAAGACAGAATCGCAGGCCTCTTCGAGGGGGCAACCTCCTTCAATACTTCATTAATTTGCAAAAATATGGTTACATTGGTGCCTTTTCGGGTATTTAAGGAGTTTCCTTCCAAGGTTGGCTTACATGCAAAATGCCACCTGGATTACATGCATAATGCCACCCGAATTACATGCATAGTGCCACTTTGAATTACATGCACAATGCCACTCGAATTACATGCATAATGCCACACGAATTACATGCACAATGCCACCTATCTACCATGTGTTACATAAAAAGGGTGCCATTTGTCATAGGCACTACCTAAGCTAAAACTTAGAACATTACAAAATATTAATCATGGGTACTACCCACGTTCACTAGGAATTATTACATCGGGGAAGTTATTACATTAAGGGTTAGGATGAGATCCTAACATGCCCTTCTCCTTGAAGAAGCTTTGTCCTCAAAGCTGAAAATGAGAAGCTGTTGCTTGGAGTTGATGGAGAGACTCCCATGTAGCATCCTCGGGTTGAAGTCCACGCCATCGAACCGGGACCTCTGTGATGGTACGGTTGCGCAGAGTGCGAGTTCGACGATCCAGCGATTGTTCCGGTGCAAGTAAGATGGAGCCTTCTTCATCCAATTCGGGGAGTGTTGATTGAACCTGTACCTTTGTGCCCACAACTTTCTTGAGAAGGGAAACATGAAAAACAGGGTGGATCTTGGAAGTGGGGGGAAGAGCCAATTTGTAAGCTGTTGGACCAATCCGTTGTAGAACCTGATAAGGACCATAGAATTTTGGAGCGAGCTTCTGACACCTGTGGAGTTGTAGGGATGATTGTTTGTATGGCTGTAAGCGAAGGAAGACCATATCACCCACATCAAAACTACGCTCAGAACGATGCTTGATCAGCTTGTTGGCGCATCCGATTCTGGGCCATGTTCAAATTTTGCTTGAGTTGGCGGAGGACCTCGGTGTGTTGACTCAGAGCATTGTCGACGGCCTGGACCTTGGAGCTGCCCGAAATGTAGGAGGAAGGCGTGAGTGGAGGGCGCCCGTAAACTGCCTCAAACGGTGTGAGTTTGGTGGCGGTATGATAGGAAGTGTTGTACCACCATTCAGCCAAAGAAAGCCATTTTGCCCAATGAGTAGGATGATCGGAGGCAAAGCAGCGAAGGTAGGTTTCCAAGCATTTATTAACAACCTCTGTTTGACCATCCGTTTGCGGATGGTAGGCTGAACTCATTTTGAGTTGAGTCCCCTACAACTTAAACAACTCTTGCCAAAAATTGCTAGTAAAGGTGGGATCACGATCAGATACAATGGAGGTGGGCATGCCATGAAGGCGAAATATGGAGTCAAGAAAAATTTGGGCAATAGTGGATGCTGTGTAAGGATGGGTTAGGGCACAAAAGTGAGCATACTTTGAAAGGCGGTCCACTACCACGAAAATAACAGACTTGCCTCCAGATTTAGGTAGCCCTTCTATGAAGTCCATGGAGATGTCAGTCCACACCTGATCTGGTATCGGCAATGGTTGAAGAGTGCCCGGGGAGCGCACTGTTTCTCCTTTCATCCTTTGACAAGTGTCGCAATCCGCTACAAAAGAGCGAATGTCTTGTTTCATACCTTTCCAAAAGAAGGTGCGCTTGAGTCGCTCATAAGTTTTTAGGAACCCTGAATGGCCAGCAGATGGAGTAGCATGTGATTCCTTCATGAGGAGTTCTCGAAGTGGGGACTTAGGAGGAAGAACCAGGCGTTGATGGTAACGCAGATCTTGGCCATCCCAACTATATCCTGGTGTAGACTCTGGATCATCCCTAAGTGAAGCAACCAGGTCTTTCAAATCTGCATCTGAAGTATTTCCTGACGTAAGGGCTCAATCCATTGGGGCAATGGTGCAGAGATGGCACACAACATACTAAGGGTCTCAAATTGGCGAGAGAGAGCATATGCCACAAGATTTTCCTTCCCTTTTTTGTACGTGATGTCATAATCATAGCCCATGAGTTTTGATACCCACTTTTGTTGCTCGGGGGTGGCAACTCGTTGTTCTAGAAAGTATTTCAGGCTCTGGTGGTCAGTTTTGATGGAGAAATGGCGCCCAATGAGGTAAGGCCGCCAATGCAGGACTGCATGCAATATTGCCAACATTTCCTTGGCATATGTGGATTTTCCCAAATTGCGATCAGATAGGGCTTTGCTGGTAAAAGCCAAAGGGCATCCTTCTTGCATCAATACCGCCCCAATACCACGACCAGAAGCGTCACTTTCAATGACAAATTTTTTAGAGAAGTCCGGCATGGCTAAAGCTGGAGTGGTGGTCATGGCATGCTTGAGGTCCGGGGAATGCTTGCTCGGTCGGCCTGTCCAAGTAAAAGAATCCTTCTTCAACATGGAGGTGAGGGGGGCGGCTATCTTTCCATAATTGCAGACAAATTTACGGTAATATCCTGTAAGCCCTAAAAATCCTCGAAGCCCCTTGAGTGTGCGAGGTTTCGGCCATTCTTGGACTGCTTGGATCTTCTTAGGGTCAACCTTGACACCATCCTTTGAGACAATGTGTCCCAGATATTCTACTTCGGTCAAACCAAAGGAGCACTTGGACCTTTTTGCAAACAGTTTATGGTCGGCCAGTAGTTGGAGGGTTTGATCTACATGATTGAGATGCTCTTCCCATGTGTGATTGTAAATCAAGATGTCATCGAAGAACACAAGGATGAACTTCCGCAAGAAAGGGCGAAAGATGTTGTTCATCAGGCTTTGGAATGTGGAAGGAGCATTTGTGAGACCAAATGGCATTACCAAGAATTCATAATGACCTTCATGAGTGCGAAAAGCAGTTTTAGGAATATCTTCATCCCTGAGCCGGATCCGATGGTACCCGGAGCGGAGGTCTAGCTTGGTGAAGTACATGGTCCCATGTAATTCATCTAGTAATTCATCAACCACGGGGATAGGAAATTTATCCTTGACAGTTATCTTGTTGAGTTCTCGGTAGTCAATACACAATCGCCAAGAGCCATCCTTCTTGAGGACCGATAGGGCTGGTGCAGAGTAGGGACTAGTACTAGGCCGAATGACACCCGCCTTGAGTAATTCCTGTATCATCTTCTCAATCTCTGACTTCATGGCATGGGGGTATCTGTACGGTCTGATATTGGGAGGTGTACTATCCAAAAATAATGGAATGGCATGGTCATGAGAGCGATGCGGTGGTAGTGTGGTTGGTTCTGAAAAGATGGCCTCATGTTTGTGGAGAATCTGTTGCATGTCTGGTGGGATTTCACCCATTGGGGATGTGGATGGTTGGATGGAGAATAGTTGTGCAATGACCCCACGTGATGATTTCTTTAGCAATTTCTCCATGCCGTTTGAACTGATAATTTGAGGTGTTCCTCCTGGGGAGCCCTTGATGATGTGTGTTTGTCCGATTCGGGAGAACTGCATCCAAAGTTTAGCAAAGTTCCAAGTGATAGTGCCCAACGTACTCAACCATTGAGATCCCAAAACAATATCACATCCACCCAACTGGAGGGCAAACATGTCCTGCTTGAGTGCATAGTCCCCTATCTGGATTTTAACATTGCGACACTTTCCTTTACAAGGTAAGGTTCCCCCATTGGCTACCATGACCTCAAAGGAATTACAAGTGTGGATATAGCAATTTGCTCGCTGAGCAACTCTAGGGTCAATGAAGTTGTGCGTGCTTCCCGAATCTAGAAGGATGGAAAGACGTTGGCCCTTGAAAAATCTTGTAACCTTCATGGTTTGAGGAGTAGTAATGCCTGCAAGGGCATGGACTGTAATTGCTGTCTCAGGTTCTGTTTCACTTCTTCTTGTGGAGGAGGTGTTTCTGGAGGGTCCTCATCCTTATCACTCTCGTCAGAGGTATCAGGTTCTTCAACATCTATCGGGAACAATTTTTTGTGTGCACACTTATGCCCTTTGAAAAACTTTTCATCACAATTGTAGCATAATCCTTGGGCACGACGTGCATCCATCTCTTCGGTGGTGAGGCGCTTGGGTGCAGCGGGTTTATTATCAAGCTGGGTGTTGGGCTCTAGGAGGAAATGAAGGTCTATTTTGCAGAAACTTTGATGGGCATCTTTGGGCAGAGAGTTTAGATTTGGCCAAACGGGCCAAAGCGATAGCTTCCATCATAGTTCGTGGTTTCAACATTTTTACTTCCGCTTGGAGTTCCACCTTCAACCCACTGATATAACAACTCTGGAAGAACCCTTCACTCAATCCTCTTGTCCTATTGGCCAATTTTTCAAATTGAGCTTGGTACTCTCGGACTGACCCTGTTTGTTGTAGTTTGGTCAAGGCTCCTGTAAAGTCCTCATACTCACTAGGACCAAATCGAGTGAGTAGTTGGGATTCAAAATCCTCCCAAGAGAGATTTGGGTAGGCAAGACGCAACCATTGAAACCAGTGTAGAGCCTCAGATTCCAAGTTAAAGGAAGCCATCTGGACTCGATGAAATATGGGTACATTATGAAGTCGAAAGAATTGGTCAACCCGACATAGCCACCCATCAACATCCTTCCCACTAAATTTGGGAAAGTCCAATTTGGGCATTCTAAAGGGTGGATCATGGTCACGATTCCTTGTAGAACTCTCAGCTTGGTATTCTGATTTGGGTGGTTCTCTTCTCAGTTTGCTGTCTACTTCTATCAGTGCTTCTTCTAAGCGGTTGCTAGTGGCCTCATGCTCTAGGCGAAGACCTTGGACTTCTTCCCTTATGGAGTGAAAAGCCGAGTTCAAGTTCTCAATGGCTTTTGTTAGGGATTCCAAGTGTTCTAGTTCTTTTTGGTGTCCACGGGTACCCTGGGCCATTTTTTAGACCTTTTGTGACCAGTTACTAAAAATAGAATTGAATTTTTAGGACTTACTATTTTTAGTAAGTGCCCAAAAAAGTGCTTGGGTGCTATATATCAAAACGATCAGCTGAAGGAGGTGGTCACAATGAGCTATATCTCTCAACACTACTTTTTGGCACCCCAGACTTTTTTTTTATCTCCTGTTTTGCTGAGTCTAACGGTGTTTACAGTTTCTAATTCTGAGCTACTGAGCAAAAGTTGGGTACTGGAGCACTATCTATAACTGGCCGCGTTTCACACTCAAGATTCTCTGTATTTTGCAGGTGACTGATATGACAGTTCTGTTCTGACCCTAAAAGCTGTGAATTCTGCCTCGATTGTCTTGACCTCTCGACTCTGATCGACTCGATTGTGACTGCCACTGTAAATTTTACTGTTATTCTCTAGACTGTCAACTTAAGTGTCACCCTCATGGCTTATCCCGAATGCATGTCCCTTCTATTATTTTTTTAGTAGAGGACTCCTTTCTCATATGCTCACTTTTGAAATGCAGGTTTACGAACAGGGATGTTTGGATTTTTATTTTTATTTTTTATTTTTTGCGTTTTTTATAGGTTGAAGTTTTAACAGAACCAGGGAATGCTAAGTATAGGAGTATGTACCACCCATAGGCCCTCTAATATACCGACAGTGACGAACAATAGTGCTCGGACCAATATTTTAGGCCACTACTCAAGGAGGATTCCACACATACCCTTGAGCACACTACCTGCCTCTTTGACAATACGGGAGGGTAATCGTCCAGGATGTTGTGTCCCGTAGACTATGAGTAATACAAGGCCGAAGAGCTTCCTAATGGCTAAAAGTTTGTTTAATCCTAGATGGTCTCCCGATATACCCGAAGATACGTGGGAGCTCAAGTCCGTGCGCGAGTTATGTCTGAGGCCTAGGTATTGGAGCCTGATCGCCCCTCACTTCACTAGACGCTTTATGGGCTATCTAGCTTAGCCAATAACGACAGATCCTTCGTGATATTTTAAAACCCCCGGTACAGGGTTTCTACCTACTCAACTAAAAATATTTTTTTTTTGTTTTTGGTCTGGAAAAAAAAAGCACTGTATTTTTTTGGATTTTTTTTTTTTAATAAGGAAAAACAGAAATGGGAAAAACACACAGAATTTATACCTAACAGGCGGATTGGATGGCAAGAATCATTGCAGTTGCAGGAGAACTTGGCCACGGAAAGCGCTCTGATACCACTTGTTAAGATCCTGCTATAAAATAAACTCAAATAACACACTCTCACACAATTGCTTGGAAATAAACTCACATAAACATCATATTAATATAACAAAAATTTGCATAAAGAACAATCTCACAATAAGACAGAATCGCTAGGCCTCTTCGAGGGGGCAACCTCCTTCAATACTTCATTAATTTGCAAAAATATGGTTACATTGGTGCCTTTTCGGGTATTTAAGGAGTTTCCTTCCAAGGTTGGCTTACATGCAAAATGCCACCTGGATTACATGCATAATGCCACCCGAATTACATGCATAGTGCCACTTTGAATTACATGCACAATGCCACTCGAATTACATGCATAATGCCACACGAATTACATGCACAATGCCACCTATCTACCATGTGTTACATAAAAAGGGTGCCATTTGTCATAGGCACTACCTAAGCTAAAACTTAGAACATTACAAAATATTAATCATGGGTACTACCCACGTTCACTAGGAATTATTACATCAGGGAAGTTATTACATTAAGGGTTAGGATGAGATCCTAACATACATCACCATGCAAAATTATCAAAATTTAAATATTTATTTTTTATCACCATTCTTTAGCATCAATATAATCTCCTCCCTTGAATATTGGCATCCCCATGAACTAGATTGAGAGAGATGAATTCTTTTCCTTTTTGAATTTTTTTTGTAAAAACCAATGTTGATAGTCTGACTTTGAATAGTCAGAACTCAAAATTTAAAATTTAACGTATGACCAATGGTTTTTGTTGTTACGAGTTATTACATCATAGACCATGTGAGAAGTCAAGTGGTAAAACCACCCCTCACAAGGAACATGCTAGTATAGGACAAGGTAGTTGCAAGTTTGTTTGAAGACTTGTTATACCTAAAATAGACATCCTATATACTTAAATACTTATCACTTGCATAGTAAAATAATTGAAGCATTGAGTTCTAATATGTGGTATCAAAGTAGATAGAAGGAAGAAATAATTCTCTTTCTATTCCTCCCCTAGCTTCGACATAGAGAAAGCCAAGAGAGAACTTTTTTTGAGAAAGAAAAATGAAGTTTGAGATAATAAGTTTCAAGGGTAAAATTACCCTATGTAAAATTGTCACCATGAAGCAAAATTCCATAGTAAATTGAAATTTTTAGGGTGGAAAACCCCTACCAAAGGATGAGCCTTAAAGCATTAAAAAAGGGTTCCAATCCCTTTAAATACCAAAGGTCCTAAAGCTTACAAAGAACAACCAGACCAATTGAAGTAAGAAAGGAAGAATTGTCATTTCAAAGGCAAGAAAAGGAAGACATAAGAGCTCCTCAAAACTTAAAAAGGAGAAACTTCTTAGAATATTGCAAGAAGATAATTAGCAAAGAGGAAGAATAAATTCATTCCAAAGAGGAACAAGAAAATCCATTTAAAAGACAGTCATATTTTGCAAAGTTGTTGAATCTTATACAAATATTACAAGCTCAAAAGAGCTCATTAAAGGAATTCCCAAAAGGGTAAAAGAAAAGAGTAAAATCCATCAAAAGAAAACTAGTAACAACCTAGTTAAAAGCATCAAATGTGCCAATTGGAATAGCCAATTGAAGAGAGAAATAAAGGAAGTGTCCAAAACATTCTTTAAGAAATATTATATAGGCATTTCAAAGGGACCGCAAAGAAATTTCAGAAGCAAGACAAGGAAAGTGTCTAAAGCTTGTATTTCAACTAAAGTTAATGGTAAAGCAAAAATCATTTTGTCTCTACCAAGGCAAAGGAAGAACGTTCTAAACGTTAGCACAAATCAAGAGTTTCATGAATTAAACCTTTGCATTAAAGGTTAAAAATCAAGACAACAAATTCGTGTATGAAAAGGGCAAAAAAGTAACAATTATTTCAAAGCACTTGGACATGCTCATGAACAATGTATAAGAAAATCGAGTGCATTCGAACGTTACAACCCATAAACATGAGTTTGAAGAGGAGCAAAATAATCCATCGGTAAACGGAGCCTTGGGAGAGAGGTCTCACGTCAAAGAGCAGCATTTTTTTCTTAGGCAAGAATGAGGAGCCTTGAGAGAGAGGTCTCACATCAATAAGAAGCACAAAGATTTTTCCAAACACAAGCAAAAGAAAAAGTTAGTAAAAAATTTAGTTGACCTTTGTAAAAATTACTAGCAATTTGTAGCTAGAAAAACATAGGCATTGGTTAGATGTTTTTCAAGAAAGATAGTAGAAATAAATTCATTCGAGGAAGCATCCACTCAAGTAGAAGAAGAAAGACACCTATTCCTCGCAATAGAAGAATACCATAAGAGAAGAGAAATAGAATCCAAGAAGTTGTGACGAAGAAAGATACATCATCTAAAGTTCAATTAAAATCTCCAGTGCAAGAGAGACCTATGAATAAAACACACTTGCACACTTGGAGGATAGAAAATTCTCACTCGGGCATCTAAACGATGAAACATATTGACAAATCTAGGTGTTGACAAACTTCAAAATAGAGAAATGTGTCAGAATCGAAGCACACAATCAAATGATCCAATTCATCATAGAACGAATTGCTCAAAGGAGGAAATGATTTAATTCCCATTGCTCATCTGCAAACATCAACCATTGACTTATCTAAAAATATTTCACAATAATTATTAGGTGTTACCAAAGGTTTTGAAAGACACCAAAGATTAGTTAAGCACTTTTTACAAAGGAGAGAATGCATACAGAAGTAAAAGAGCGTGTGTTGATTCAAGATCAAGGAAATGTATTTGTCATCACATCTATAGTGAGCAAAAAGGAAAATAAAATAAAGGTACACAATTTTGAAAGCACTTTTTTATTAAAGAGAAAATTACAAAAATAACAAATTATTCTTTTAAATATTTGAAAAGAGAGATATTATTTGAAAGGAGGAAAGACAATTCTCTCCACCTCCATATTTTATACTTAGTGAAACGATTCTTTGAGATTTGAAACATCAATTGAAATTTAAGTAAGTCATTGAAAAGAGTTCTTTGAGGAGGATTAAGCAAAAAAATATTCAAATTTTGTAAAATATCACTATGGCTAGTGGTGCACCAAAGTTATTGTTTCCAGATTTTCAATTGTTGAGAGGAAACAATTATGCTGCTTAGAAGACCAAACTGAGGACACAACTTGAGTTTGAGGAAGTATGAAAAGTAGTAGACGGAAGCATTTCCTATCCTACTACAAAAGAAGAAGATCAAACAAAGTTTGACAAGGCAGACAAAAATACAAAGACTAATCATCATGTTCGTAGTAGCTAAAGAGTTCTAAGCATATATTTTAGATTAAATCATAACCAAACATGCATGGAAGAAGTTAAAAATAGTATTTGAATCTAAGAATCAAAATCAGATTCTATTTCTCTAGAGCCAATTTCATTGTCTAAAGATTAGTGGAGAAAAGATGGCATGATGAGAATTGTAGAGTTTTGAGCATCATTACAAGCATTGGGAACTCAAGTATCAAATGAAAATTTAGTTTCAATTATTTTAATATCACTCCATCAAAGTATAATGTTTTAGTGACTACATTATATATTACTAAGTAAACACCAAGCTTTGAAAAGTTGGTGAACCTACTTCAAAAAGTAGAGGTCTCACATACAACAAATGAAGAACAATTACTACTTACAAGTCAAAGAGAGAAGCAACCATTCAAAAGAGGCATAAGACCTGCACAATGTGTCCAAAAAAGAAATAAATATCAAAGATATCAAAATTAGAGAAATGATTCTCAAAGGAACACTTTCCACTTGCAAAATATGAGTGAATATTGTGGTAGATATTGGAGGTATTATATTATTTGGTACCTTGAGTACCATTGTAAATATTTAGATTAGGGTGTGTTTATTATTTAGTGTTTGTGTCATGTAATCAAGTGCAATTGAAAGGTGTCATATGTGCAAGCATGAGTTATGAGTGAAGGGTGTCATGTGTACAAGTATGAATTATGAGTGAAAGTTGTCATGTAAGTGAAGAGTTGTGTGAGGTATCGTGTATAAGTGAGATTTATATGTGAATGTGATCATGAAATACTTTGTCATTATGTAAGAAAGGCATATGAAAGGTTGCATTTCCCATGAGTTTGAGGAGAGCAAAAGTTAGGTGCATTGAAGAGTCTCATGTAAGGTTATATATTGATGACAAAGTTCTATGTTATGTAAATTATTTTGTATGAAGAATGATTTATTATCAATAAAGCTTTATTTTGTGTAATATTGGTATTATTGTTATTGAATGGGATATTGAGAAATATAGAGCTATGATATTTGGACCCATTTGGTAATAGTAGAAACAAACACACCGTGAGGGAATATTGGTATATTTAATTGAAAAATGGATCACCTTCACATGAGATGAACCAACATCAAGATAGGTCATATTCAAAACAACAAAATCAAAGTTGAAGAAAGGCACATCAAAGTAATGTAGCCAAAGAGAATCAAGTTAAAGAAAAATAAGAAAAAATATGAAAAAATAAAGGAACATGTGTTTGTCGCACAAGCAAAGCTAAGATAGCACAATAATGTTTGGTATGAATCCAAACATACGACAGCCAAGAAACTTGGATAAATTTAAATCATCCAAATTACTATTGGTACAATGCGACTAGGAGCATCAAGAACCAAGAGCTGAAGAGTGAATATATACACTAAAAATGTGATTCTTCACCATTAGTAGAAGTTTTTGAACGAAGTTTTTTGTTTTATTGTGATTGAATGAGATATTAGGAAATATAGACCTGTGATATTTGGGCCCATTTGCTAACAATGGTATCATATTCACTTTAGTAAGATCTATCCAGTATAGATAAATAGGAAGATATTATGAAAGGGGATTGGAGAACGAGTGGAGAATAGATAACACCAAAGTATGGTATGAATTTGGAGGAGTGAGGAGAAGAATATTAGAGGAGAGCAAGAATAACATTGAGAGAACGTGAGGAGCTACTATATTTAAGGAAGAGAGAGTTTGATCTAGGAAGTAGTAGATTGGAGAACATTTAAAGGTGAAATTTAGAGATCGTGAGAGAACGAGAGCTACTGGAGTTGAAGAAGGAGACAACAAAAGTTTGTAAGCATCTAATTGAAGAACATTTTGAGGTAAAGTTATCTATGAAGAGATGCCTAAAAGGAAGGAGTAAGTTGAAGCTACAACCAAAATAGAAAGTATTCATGGAATAGAGAGCTTTTAGGAATGCTTGATAGAGTAAAGAAACGTGTAGACGATTGGAGTGAAGATTGAGGCCGAAAGAAAGTTGAAAGCTTATAACTTGAGCAGGGCTAGAAGAACATTGATACATTGGAACCTGAGTACAAGCCAAATGGATGTTGATCATTTGGAACTTGAGCAAACATAGAAGAATTAAGAAGTATCAAGAGGACGAGAGTAGAAAGACATGAGCATTGAATAGTAAGAAGACAAATCAAACATTGAAGTTGTAGCAGTTAAGGTGGTGCATATGTAATACTCAAAATATTGCTACATAAGGAAATTTTGGAGTGCAAGCATTTCATGTAACGCCTCTCAGACGCTCTAAAGAAATTAATAAAAAATATAAATTAAGAAGTAAATGTGGTTCCATATTGAGGTAACATTTTGACTTTATAATTAGAAGGGTGCATTTGATTAAAAAAATTTGGGCACATTGTTATTTGAAGGGAATATTTAAGTTGTTGGATAGTTATAAGGCATTTTTAATCAAAGGAACAAAGTGTTGGGAGATATAAAGATATTTAAAAGGAACGAATTAAATGGGAGTTATAAGGAAATGAATGAAATTGATTATTTGAAGAGGAATTGAATATTTGGAATTAAATATTAGGGATACATAGGACTACATTTGAAACTTGAAATTGGTTGATGAAAAGTTTTTCTTAAGAAGGACGAATTTATATTTAAAATTGATTGAAATTGAAATTAGGGAGTTATAAGAAAAAAATGAATTGAATTTGAAAATTGAAACTAAGAATTCAAATACGAAAAATAAGATTATAAAATTGAGATTGAATTTGATTTAAAGGAATTTGACTATTAATTTTGGAGAAACAATGGGAATCTACAAAAGAATTGAGAGAGAATTAAGGTGAAATTGATTTCACAAATTATCATGGAAGAAAATAATTAGAATGCATTGATAGAAGAAAGTAAGGAAATATTGAAAGTTCTAAAACTTCACACACAACATTTGATGGAAAATATTGATGAACAAAGATACATATCAATGAAATTAAAGGATTTATACTCAATCTATAGAGAAGCCAAAGATGAAAACTTTGGAATATTTGGGAATTATCTAAGCTCAAAACTCATTGAAGCATATGAAAATTCTAAAGATGCTATTATACTATCTATTGATATAGGTATGATAATGTATCAAAGTGAAGCTAGATTATCCATTATGCACAATTCTTATATAGTACAAAAAATGGAATCAAAGGAGTTACAGGGGTTACAACCAAATGCAACAACATACTATACAGGGACAACCACATGTAAAAATATATTATGCAGGGATAACAACCTGCAACAAACATGGATTCAAACAAAATAGTTACATGCTAGAGATAAAACAACCTCAACAACATAACCAATGCATCCTAACTACTAACAAGCCAATATCTAACATGGGTATACTATGCCTCATATGAATACAATGCAAGAAATATCTTAGGCTTAAGGATAAGCCTAATACAATGCAAGAAATATCTTAGGCTTAAGGATAAGCCTAAGGTACAATAATATTCTCATTACTGCTCCCAATCATAGAAGCATTAGACCCCAATGCTCTCAACAAATCAAGGTCATCAGCCATCTGATGGTGAGAGGTCCATCATGCCTAGTGTGGAAGATTGTTGGAAATATTGAGCATATTGAGTTGTCATTGATGTCAAAGGATTGATGTCAAAAGGTTGCATGGTATTCAAGGCAGAAATATTCTTCAAGGCAAGGTATATCTCAAAGCAAGGAAAATTGTTGTAAAGAAAAGGTTTATAATATTTATTTTAAATATTATAAATAAGAACAAAGAGGTTTAAGAGTTACTTGGAACAAAGTGGATTGGGCCAAAGGTTTAAAAGAGAAGGTAAGGTTTAAATAATTAAATGAGAAGGCCAAGGTTTAAAAGAAAGAAGCAAAGGTTTAAAAGAAAAGGAAAGGTTTAAAAGAGAAGACAAGGCCAAGGTTTAAAAGAAAAGGATTATAATATTTAAATACTATATTTAAATATTATAATGAAAATATTTTTAAGTGCTTGAACCAAAAGTTTTAAATGGATGAAAATTTTTTTAAGGAAAAAATTATAATATTTAAATCTTTAGATTTAAATTATTATAATATCAAGAAGGTTTAAAAAGACAAGGCACCAAAAATAATTTAGAGCAAAGGAAATTCAAAAAACCCATGAGCACCGATGTCGTTGAAGAGGAAGGCTAAAGGATATAAATATATCACCAAAATCTATTGGTAGTCTAAGGTTTGGAGCGAAAATTTGATTTCTCCTCATGCGCTAAAATATATGAATTACAAAAGGGAGTGGACATGATTTTTGATGAAATAACGATCTGAGTATAAAAGTGAAGTGTTGTAGTTTTTATCTCAACTAGGTGGCTAGCCCAGTTGGTCACTGAGCTAGCCCTAAGGTGTTGAGAGCAAGGAGGTCGTAGGGTCGAATTCGGTGGATCCTGTTTTACTTGGAAGTAAGGAGAAAATATTTTGATCGAAAGGAAAAAGCATCAAGTTGTCGTGTTGCGTGGAGGTGGCTACCCACTGGGGTAGCCTAGTTGGATGCCTAGCTAGTGCTAGGGCGCTGTGGAGTAGGAGGTCGCAGTGTCAAATTCTGCGAGCGTTGTTTTGCAAGGTAGGAAAGGAAAATCGTGCGCTTGGTGGCAGGAAAGGAAAATCGTGTGCTTGGTGAAAGGTATGAATAAATTTTTGATTAAAATCAATTGATAAAGGGAAATTGTTTTTTGTGCATGTTGAATATAAAAGGGGTAAAATATTTTATTTTGAATTTGATTTAAAGGGAGTCATAAGGTGTAATAAGGATTATTTGATATTGTAATGTTTGCATGAGGTAAATAGACATAAGGTGATTTGGGTATTGTTTGAAAGTTGTGATATTGCATCTTTAGAGAGGAGAGATAAGGTGTATTTATGATTATTGTGATTTGTAATTTTG
Source organism: Wollemia nobilis (assembly GCA_028583015.1). Taxonomy (NCBI): domain Eukaryota; kingdom Viridiplantae; phylum Streptophyta; class Pinopsida; order Araucariales; family Araucariaceae; genus Wollemia; species Wollemia nobilis. The sequence goes on from JAQPPZ010003413.1 coordinate 1,829,200, forward strand.
CATGTTCTAGAAAGGATAAATAAGGTGTATTTGTGATTATTATTGTTTGTATTTTTATCTAAAAAAATTGATTTATCATTATTCAAATTTATTTTGAGAAAAAAAAGAATTATAAAGTATTATTTTCAAGCCTTATTGTACATATCTTTTGAGAAGGGTTTTAATGTGGATGATTTGAAAAGGAGATTTGCTAACCTATTTTTGAAGTGGCAAAAGAAAGGGAAATTATTTTAGAGATATTTTGAGAAGCCAATACACATAGAAGATTATCATCAAGGTAGCCTTAGAGGTATTGTGTTTTGATTTCTTTCTCAAGGTGGTTTTGTTTAAGGAAAATATTTTTGATATCATATGGTGGAGATATAAGGATTGACTTGATGTGCATAAGTGATGAATGAAATTGAAAATATAAGTGCTAGGGTTTGAGAATAAAGTTGTGCATTATTGTTGAATGAAATTGAAAGTTTATGTGCAAGGGTTTTGGAAATATAAGAGCAAGGGTTTGAGAGAAAATTAGTGTTTTAACTTTGAGTCATATTGGGAATGAATTTGTAAGGACTATAGAGTAGTTTTGTGAAGGTAAATTTGTTCATTGGTTTTGAGTGACATTGGGAGTGAAAGTGCAAGAGTTATAGATCTATTTTGTGAAGCAAATTTGCACATAGGGTTTTGATTGATTTTGAGAGTGCATAAGAAAGTCAATTATCAAGTGCTATACTAGAGCTATCTTTTTTAATGCAATAAAAGTGAGACATGTGAAAGTGAAAAACTTAATGAATGAAAAGAACATATTGATTATTTGTAATGCATATCATTCTCTATATGTTCATGAAGAAAAATAATTTTGGGTAGAATATATCTGAATTAATTTAGTCAAAGAAAGCATTTTTGGAAAAGATATATGAAATTGTTTGTATGCAAGAATTAGGAATGTTTGAGCAGTTTCTATGAGTAGGATTGAGGTAGATTTGAGAAGGTTTGTTTGAGATAGATTTGATCAAGTTTGAGTAGTGATAGTGAGTAGATTTGAGCAAGCCTTGTGAGTAGACTTGGAGCATATTTGAGCAGGTTTTGTGAGTTGGATTGAGTAGGATTTATGAGTAGGTTTGAGCAGTGATAGTGAGCATATTTGAGAAGGTTTGGTTAGCAGATTTAAGCAAGATTTATGAGTAAGCTTGGGGAAAATATGAGTAGAGTTGTGAGTAGGATTTGGAGCTAACCAGAGAAGAGGGAATTGGTGTCTCCTATGGATAGAGGTCCATGAACCAGAGTAGAGGGGATTGGTGTCTCCTATGGATAGAGGTCCATGAACCAGAGCAGAGGGGATTGGTGTCTCCTATGGATAGAGGTCCATGAACTTGAGAATAGGGGATTGGTGTCTCCTTTGGGTTGGTGTCCATAAACATTGTAATAGGGAATTGGTTCCCAAGAGATTTGTTGAGAAAATTTATAAGAAATATTTTCTCCATGGATGTAGCCCACATTGGGTGAACCACATTAAATTTGTGTCTCTTATGTGTGTGATGATTTGTGCATTGTTTTATTATTGTAATTGATGATATTGGATAATACTACTTTGGAAAGAAAAGTAAAATTTTTTATCTTATATTGTTCACCCCTCCCTCTCAATATAAGCTTGTGTTCTTCAATTGGTATCAGAGTGGGTTCCTTCAGGAAATCCTAATAAATTGAAGGAAGATCTTACAGGAACACATATGGCTCATCAGGAAGGATTTTCAACACATAGAGCTCCATTGTTTGATGGGACTAATTATGCTTTCTAGAGTGTGAGGATGAAGATATTTTTGATGGCACAAGGATTTGATACATGGAATTCAGTTGAGAATGGGTACACACCACTTGCAAATCCTCCCACATATATAAATGGTAAGAAACTATATGAAAATAATGCTAAGGTGATGAATGAAATTTTAAGTGGATTACATAAATCAGAGTTTGTGAAAGTCATGCACATAAAATCAATAAAATAAATGTGGGATAAGTTATAGAATATATATGAAGGAGATGACAAGGTTAATATGGCAAAAATTCAAACTCAGAGAAGGAAATTTGAAGACTTGAAGATGAAATATGAGGAAAATATTGCTAGGTATTTACTTCATGTTGATGAGATTGTTAATACCATTCATGGACTTGGAGAAAAAATTGAGGATTCTACTATTGTTCAAAAAATTTTAAGGTCACTTCCCATGAGGTATGATGCAAAGGTTTTAGAAATATAATAAATGAAGGAGGCAATGTGATGCAAAGGTTTGAGGATAGATGAACTACATGGGATTCTCATAGCTTATGAGATGAGAACAGAAAAAGATCAAACATCCAAAAAGGAGGCAACATTCAAAGCTTCAAAGAAGGTAAAGGATAAATAATCAGAATCAAGTGATGAATCAAGTAGTGAAGAAGAGGCTAATTTTGTAAGAAGAGATAAGAAGGATCCAAGGAAACACAAGAATATGTAGATTGTGAAATATTTTAGTTATGGTAACATTGGTCACTATGCAGCTTATTGTCCACAAAATGGATATAGTAGTAGTGAATATGAAAAAGAATACAAGAAAAATAAAGAAAGAAAATTTGGTTATGAAAAGAAAAATAGGTATGGTCAAGGTAAGCATGAGAAGAAGATATTTCAAAGGCATAAGAAAAGTTTTTATGTTGAAGAAGTAAGTAGTGCTTCAAGTGAAAATGATGAAAGTCTCTCAGAAAGTAAAAAAGAAGAGATTCTATTTTTGGAAATAGAAGAGGAAGAGGATACTCCCATTGAAGACCAAGTAGAAGAGAAATAGAATAATCCTATTGAAAACCAAGTAGAAGAGAAAGAATATGCTCCTATAGTTGAATACCTAGAATAAGAGAAAGATTCATAAAAGGAAGAAGAAGCCACAATTGATATGGAAGAGGAACTTGTTGTTGATTTTGAAGAGTTAAAAAGAGAGAACTTAATATTAAAGGCTCAAGTACAAGAGGATGAGAAAACAAAGGCAAATATTCTACTAGATCTCACTAATTTAAGAGTTAAGGTTGAAGAGGCAAGAAGAATTGAAGAAAGTATGGCTGAACAGTTAGAGGTAAAAGATATAGAGTGTGAAAATCTAGAAGATGAAGTTATCTCTCTAAATAAAGGACTTGGAAAATATCTTGATAAGTTAACTAAGTTTAAGGAAAGGTCAAAAACCTTGGATGGTATTATCAAAATACAAAGATATCCATTTATCAAGATAGGACTAGGTTATGAAGAAGGCCAAGAGGTACAAAAAGGTGAGTCAAGCTCAAAATATAAGGAATTTTCAAAAGAAGTTATTGAAGAAGAATCTAATACCTATGCTAATGAGTTGAGAAGGGGAAGCATCAAAGAGGAAGAAAAAAATGCACAATCATGGAAAAAGGATCATCACATAAAATACAAGGAAAGAATCATGAGATCATATTATCCAAGGCAAGATAAATATTTCTTCCAAGGTTATTGCTACTCATGTAATAATTTTTGTCATAGAGCTATACATTGTAGGGGTTATAGTAAGAATAATTTTGGCTTCATCAAGAGGAACTTCAATTCATTTACACCTTTCAAGAATTACAACATCAGATGTTACAATTGCAATAATTTTAGGCATAGAGCAAAGTGGTGTAGAATAGTATTTTGAGAATTTCCAAAGACAAGCAAGAAAAAGGATGCTCAAAATGATCAAAAGGGTATGACTACAAAGGTGTGGAAAAAGAAAATTGAAAGAGAAGAAGAGCATTGTAAGTTGGGAATAGTTTTACTCCCATCCTAAAACTAATCACCTCAAGAAAGGAGGTGGTGAGGGGGCTATGCTAAGTGTCTTATCTTTAGCCCCAAGGAGCCCTTTGACATTGATGTAAAAGGGGGAGAGAATTCAATAAGGGGGAGCAGCTTGTTAGGGGGAGCAGTTTTTGAACCCATTTGCAGTCAAAGAATTTTTTTTGTAAGGGTTGCCATCAATGACAAAGGGGGAGATTGTTGGAAATATTAAGCATATCGAGTTGTCATTGATGTCAAAGGGTTGATGTCAAAAGGTTGCATGGTATTCAAGGCAGAAATATTCTTCAAGGTAAGGTATATCTCAAAGTAAGGAAAATTGTTGTAAAGAAAAGGTTTATAATATTTATTTTAAATATTATAAAGAAGAACAAAGAGGTTTAAGAGTTACTTGGAACAAAGTGGATTGGGCCAAATTTTTAAAAGAGAATCTAAGAAAAAGGTTTAAAAGAAAAGGAAAGGTTTAAAAGAGAAGACAAGGCCAAGGTTTAAAAGAAAAGGATTATAATATTTAAATATTATAAAGAAAATATTTTTAAGTGCTTGAAGCAAAAGTTTTAAATGGAGGACAAAGGTTTTAAGGCAAAAATTATAATATTTAAATATTTAGATTTAAATTATTATAATATCAAGAAGGTTTAAAAAGACAAGGCACAAAAAATAATTTAGAGCAAAGGAAATTCAAAAAACCCATGAGCGTCGACGTCATTGAAGAGGAAGGCTAAAGGATATAAATATATCACCAAAATCAATTGGTAGTCTAAGGTTTGGAGTGAAAATTTGATTTCTCCTCGTGCACTAAAATCTACGAATTACAAAAGGGAGTGGACACGATTTTTGGTGAAACAATGATTTGAGTATAAAGGTGAAGTGTTGTAGCTTTTATCTCAACTAGGTGGCTAGCCTAGTTGGTCACTGAGCTAGCACTAAGGCACTGGGAGAAAGGAGGTCGTAGGGTCAAATTCGATGGATCCTATTTTGCTTGGTAGAAAGGAGAAAATATTTTGATCGAAATGGAAAAGCATCAAGTTGTCGTGATGCATGGAGGTGACTACCCACTGGGGTAGCCCAACTGGACACCTAGCTAGTGCTAGGGCATTATGGAGTAGGAGGTCACAATGTCAAATTCTATGAGCACTATTTTGCAAGGCAGGAAAGGAAAATCATGTGCTTGGTGGTAGGAAAGGAAAATTGTGTGCTTGGTGAAAGGTATGAATAATTTTTTGATTAAAATCAATTGATAAAGGGAAATTGTTCATTGTGCATGTTGAATATAAAGGGGGTAAAATATTTTGTTTTGAATTTGATTTAAAGGGAGTCATAAGGTGTAATAAGGATTATTTGATATTGTAATGTTTGCATGAGGTAAATAGACATAAGGTGATTTGGGTATTATTTGAAAGTTGTGATCTTGCATCTTTAGAGAGGAGAGATAAGGTGTATTTATGATTATTGTGATTTGTAATTTTGCATGTTCTAGAAAGGATAAATAAGGTGTATTTGTAATTATTGTTGTTTTTATTTTTGGCACATCTTAAAAAAAATTGATTTATCATTATTACAAGTTTATTTTTGAACTAAAAAAGAAGTTATAAAGTATTATTTTCAAGCCTTATTGTGCACATATTTTGAGATGGGTTTTAATGTGGATGATTTGAAAAGGATATTTTCTAACCTATTTTTGAAGTGGTAAAAGAAAGGGAAATTATTTTAAGACAGGTTTTGAGAAGCCAATACACATAGAAGATTATCATCAAGGTAGCCTTAGAGGTATGGTGATTTGATTCCTTTATCAAGGTGGTTTTGTTTAAGGAAAATATTTTTGATATCATATGGTGGAGATATAAGGATTGAATTGATGTGCATAAGTGATGAATGAAATTGAAAATATAAGTGCTAGGGTTTGAGAACAAAGTTGTGCATTATTTTTGAATGAAATTAAAATTTTATGTGCAAGGGTTTTGGAAATATAAGAGCAAGGGTTTGAGAGCAAATTAGTGCATTAACTTTGAGTCATATTGGGAATGAATTTGTAAGGACTATAGACCATTTTTGTGAAGGTAAATTTGTTCATTGGTTTTGAGTGACATTGGGAGTGAAAGTGCAAGAGTTATAGATCTGTTTTGTGAAGCAAATTTGCACATAGGGTTTTGATTGATTTTGAGAGTGCATAAGAAAGTCAATTATCAAGTGCTATACTAGAGCTATCTTTTTGAATGCAATAAAAGTGAGACATGTGAAAGTGATAGACTTAATGAATGGAAAAGAACATATTGAGTATTTGTAATGCATATCATTCTCTATATGTTCATGAAGAAAAATAATTTTGGGTAGAATATGTCTGAATTACTTTAGTCAAAGAAAGCATTTTTGGGAAAGATATATGAAATTGTTTGTATGCAAGAATTGGGAATGTTTGAGCAATTCATGTGAGCAATATTGGTAGGGTACCTAGGAATAGATATTTGGAGATATATTATTATATTGTATAAGGGTTGGCATAGGCCACACTTAACCCAAGGTTGATTGTATTATAATATTATATTATATTATATTATAATATTATATTAGTAGTAGGCTCCCCAAAGTAGAATAAGAATATGGATATATAAAGAAGATATATTTTTCATTGTAATCATCATGGAGATCAATATTATGTAATCGTCTTTGCCCACGAAGTGGCTTATGGGACTTTTCCCTCCTTAAGTGTCTCTCTCATCTTGGGAGAACTTGTGGAGCGATTCCTTCCTTAAGGATTATTATTGGTGTTTTCCTACCTTAAGGGTATTATCTATCTCTCTCATTTATGGATTGTTATTGTGGATAATTATTTATGGATGAATGATTTGATATTTTTGCATATTGGTGAATGATTTATGTTAATAATAATAAAGTTCTGCAACAAGTGGTATCAAAGCAATGATTTTGAAAAAGTGGGGATTTTTGTGTGAAATTGCAGAATTAGGGCAAGATTTTTTTTTGAAAAAATATCTCATCTTTCAGGAGCCATATCTTTGCAAAAGTTTACCCGATTCAGGCGATTCTTGGATCCGTTTGTGCAAAATTTGAAGATCTTTAAAATGAGTGGTCATATGAAGGAATATAAGTAGTATTGAGGGGGATACGACCTTTTGAAGTTAGTCATCCAGAATAAATATAGTAAAGAATTTCACATATTTTTTCTAGAAAAACATCTCATATTTCAGAAGCCATATCTCTGTGAAAGTTTATCCGATTCAGATGATTCTTGGATTAGTTTGTGCAAAATTTGAAGAGATTTAAAATGAGTGGTCATATGAAGGAATCCAAGTAGTATTGAAAGAGATATGTCCTTCTAAAGTCAATCATCTAGAACAAGGGTAGTGAAAAATTTTCAAGTCATGATTTTTTTGAAAGACATTTTTTTGTTAGTTCGAGTAAGCAAATCAATTGCACTTTATTTTGTTTGGAAGAAAAATTGCAGATCTAGTTGTCTATGTGGATTTTTAGCTTCAAATCAGTGGGAAGATATTTATTTCCATAAAACCCTATTTCATAAAATCCTAGTTTGCATTATATTTAACTTGGGGTGTGAACTTATGGAGCTGCAAGATTTTTTGGGAAAGACAATATTGATGCTAAAGAATGGTGGAAAAAGTTTAGGTCTCTATATTGTAATAACCATTTTTGGCAATTCTTCCTTATCAAATGCTTGAAAGGGGAAGCTTGGTCTTGGTGGAATAATTTTTGAAGGGAAGGAGTAGTGAATACACTTGAGATGAAATAGAGCATGCATTCTTGTGTAGATGGGACCCATATAAAAATATAGCTAGTTTGAAGGTCACCAACAAGGGATATGAAGAAAAAATAAATATACTTCAAAACTAACAAAAGGAAATAAAAAGAGAGCTAGAAAATTTCAAAGAAGTGGTAGAAGATAAAAAATATGTCAGTATGCAGACAGAGGAAACCATACCTTTGGTAGAAGATAAATTAAAAAATGGACAAAGGAATTTGTTTGAATCTAAAAAGTCTATTTTATAGGTTCATGGAAGCATTCAAAAAGAAGTTATTATTTCCATTGACCCTAGTAGCAAATATAATTTTATTAATATTTCTTTGGCTAAGAAGTTACAAGTTCAAGCAACAAAAATTAAGGACATACAGCTAGAGGGTGAGCATGTTCAAATTTTTAAAGATTTGAAGATCACCAAGGATAAATATGTTTTACATTCAAATTTTCATGCTATTTAGATGGATGATGAGGATATTGTTCTTGGTTATCCTTGGTTATATTATTTGGGTACTGTTAACATTAATGTACAAAAGAATTTTATGAAGTTATGGTACAGGAAAAAGAAGATAATATTGCAGGATATTTCTCAGTTTAAGGAGCAAGGATCCAAGGAAAATCAAAAAGTGATTGTAGAGAAACAAATTGAAGAACCTGAAATAGAATCCAAGAAGGTAGTAGCAGCAACAGAGTCCATGGAAGAAGTAGTAGCAATTGAGTCCATGGAAACAACAATAACAGAGTCCAAGAAAGCTTTGATAGAAGAGCACAAGGACACACCAAACAAAGAGAACATGAAAGAACAATGTGTAGAATAATTTAAAACAATGAAGCCAAATTTTGAGAAGTCAAAGGAGGTATAACATCAAGTTAAGGTTACACCATATCGCCATCCACACCACCATGAGCGGCAAAATTCTTGGAGGTATTGATCAAGGTAGCAATATTATGGTTCCACATGGAATCATAAGGGCACCAACTATGGCAGTGTTTGGCAGTGAAAGCATAGTGATCCTAGTTTTCAAAGTAGTTCATTAGCATCAAGGAACAAGTAGACCTATCATTCAAGCTATCAAAATATAGTAGTAGAAGTGTGGAGCCAACGAAGTAGATTTAGAAACTCAAGTAACAAAATGGCATACCAACATCAGCATGTTTCACTTGGATGGATGGATGATCAAGATTGATACCAATTGCTAACATTTCTTAGCAAATCATATTATCATATTTCTTCATATGTTTCAAGGATGAAACATTTGTAAGGAGGGTGGCATGGTAGGGTACCTAGGAATAGATATTTGGGGATATATTATTATATTGTATAAGGGTTGGCATGTGCCACACATAACCCAAGGTTGATTGTATTATAATATTATATTATATTATAATATAATATTATATTAGTAGTAGGTTCCCCAAAGTAGAATAAGAATATGGATATATAAAGAAGAGATATTTGTAATTGTAATCATCATGGAGATCAATATTATGTAATCATCTTTGCCCACAAAGTGGATTATGGGACTTTGCCCTTCTTAAGTGGCTCTTTCATATTGGGAGAACTTGTGGAGTGATTCCTTCCTTAAGGGTTATTATTGGTGTTTCCCTAACTTAAGGGTATTATCTATCTCTCTCTCATTTATGGATTTTTATTGTGGATAATTATTTGTGGATGAATGATTTGATATTTTTGCATATTGGTGAATGATTTATGTTAATAATAATAAAGTTCTGCAACAAAGATTGAGGCATATTTGAGAAGGTTTGTTTAAGACAAATTTGAGTAGTGATAGTGAGTAGGTTTGAGTAGTGATAGTGAGCAGGTTTGAGCAGTGATAGTGAGCAGGTTTGAGTAGTGATAGTGAGCAGGTTTGAGCAGTGATAGTGAGAAGGTTTGAGGAAGCCTTGTGAGAAGGTTTGGTGAGAAAATTTGAGCAAGTATTGTGAGCAGGCTTGGAGCAGATCTAAGCAGGTTTTGTGACTTGGATTGAGCAGGATTTATGAGCAAGTTTGAGCAATGATAGTGACCATATTTGATCAAGTTTGGTGAGCATAGTTGAGTAAGCTTTGTGAGCAAGATTGGGATAGATCTGAGAAGAGTTGTGAGCAAGATTTAGAGCTAATGAGAGTAGAGGGTATTGGTGTCTCCTGTGGATAGAGGTCCACGAACCAAATAAAATGGGATTGTTGTCTCCTACGGATAGAGTTCCATGAACCAGAGTAGAGAAAATTGGTGTCTCCTATGGATAGAGGTCCACGGACTTGAGCATAGGAGATAGGTGTCTCCTTTGGGTGGGTGCCCATAAACATTGTAATAAGGAATCGATTACCAAGAAATTTTAAAATAAATTTTTCTTCGTGGATGTAGCCCACATTGGGTGAACCACGTTAAATATGTGTCTCTCATGTGTGTGATAATTTGTGCATAGTTACATCATTGCAATTGATAATATTGGATAATATTGCTTTGGAAAGAAAAGTAAAAAGTTTTATCTTATACTGTTCACCCCCCTCTTAGTATAAGCTTGTGTTCTTCAAAGTTGACCATGATAGACAACAAGGTATAAAATAGAAGAACCTTCTCGAGTGTGACGAGTCTTTGTGTTGAAAACTTTATTTGTAGCAAGCGAAAGTAGGAAGTCAAGTACTACATTTGATGACAGGATCACCCTATAAAGTAGAATCCTAAAAAGGAGGAGGAAGTTGAAGAGTAGTGAGGGTAGTAGTGGTAGCCAATGAATGGGTCTCCTAGGCCATCGATCTTATTAATAATTGATAAACCCCGTTTAGTTTTATGATGACCATGGAAGAGAGTGATATAGCCTAAAAAGGTATAAGGGCATAAATAAGATCCTATGAATTGAATGAATATAAATCTAGGGTGCAAAGTCACTGAGTCAACTAGTTGTGGAGGAGCAAATTGAATAGGGAACTCCAACATAGGTTCTACCTCTTCTTCTTCATAATATTTTATTAGGGAAATAATAGGAAGAATATTTTTATTTTCAACTATATTAATAGATATTTCTTCAAATATTTGTGTTATCATCATTAATAATAGTATAGTCCAAAGGAAGGATAATGGGATCCATGCCCACATATCCTGGTTCAATCCCAGGTACTGCTATTTCATGAATTTCAATAATTCTTGAGTGTTCCTCAGAAGGATTAGCAGATTATTCTGCTTCAAGTGCAACATCATCTAATGGAAAGATAATGGGATTTTTTCCCATAGATCCTAGTTCGATTCTCTATGTTGCTTCAAAATTTTCTTCACCAATTTCTTCTATAGGAAGAATTTCTTCTCCAATAGATGCCTGTTATTTTGTTGCCATGTCTTATGTGTGCTGGGCAACTTGAATCTGTTTGAGATTAACAATGATCATTTTGAGTTGCTCAATCTCTTCAAAAGTCATCATGGTGCTCTAACCTCAATTAACAATGTCTAGGTAGCTATTAGGAACAAATTTGAGGGTTTCCTAATGCACAATTGCCTAGAGTACAAAATTTTACCTTCCAAATTACAAAAGGGTAAAATTTAGTGCTTTACAAAGTTGCATCAATTTGTGCAATTACAAAGGATTTACCCTTCAATTTGAAGTGGTAAAAGAAAAATTTAGCACTAAATTTAAAATTTGACCCTTAAAAATTGCAAAAATATAATTTTTGGAGGCAAAAATTGAATTTTAAAAGCAAAAATCAAATTTTAGGTGCCAAAATTTGAATTTGAATTTCAAATTTGGCTCCAACGATCTTTTTTGGGGGGTAAAACGGTCTCGATAACTATTTTTTTTTTTTGAATTTTTTGGCATTCAATGGCAACAGTTAGGATGAAAAATCAACAATCAAATTACGATCAGATTGGGAGGTCAATTCTAACACATGCAGATTTGATAGCCATGTGTTTTCCAATAAAGCATAAATACCTCCAACTAGCACTTTAGCAATCACATGTGTGAGACCTTCGACCACTGGATGGTGGTCACTTAAATAGGCCACCTACACCCATTTTAAGCCACACTCGAGCTATCCCATGAGAAATGTGGGACTAAAGAAGCCCATTTTTTAAAACTCTATTGCTGAGCTTTCTTGCCCAAAAACCTGTACAAATGATAGCACCCATTCCACTAAAACTTCTATACAAACAGTGACAATGTTAGCCAATCAGATGTTGTCGCGTGTCCAAATTTGAATGGACACCAAAGATTTTGAGAATATCAATATGAGGTCAAGGTGATGCCATTTGTCATGCTTCTATTAGAGACACATTAGGTTTTGGGAATCTTGGTGATGATTGGTTGATTTAAAAATCTTAAGAACATACTTAATTTCTTTCATCCTTGCAAGATATTCTAGTCTATGAGCGAGCAAAAAATTTCTACCTACAATATGATCACTTTGATTTGATATTTTGATGGTGAGAGGGAGGGAAACTCCCTTGGTGGTGGTGATTGAGACAACTTGCTATGTCACCTGTATAAGGCTATCATTGGGCAGGTGTCATCCAAAGTCTACCTAGTACAATTGCAAGGGTGTTTGGGAGGAAATAAAGGAAGGAAGAGGGGGGAAAGGGGGGTATGGTGGCCCAGTCCTCTGTTGGTCAGTCTCGATAGCCAATCGGGTAGAGTGTCAATTCAACAAGATGATCGACTGATAAATAAGAGGAAAAGGAAGGGGGGAAATAGGAGAGGAAAATGAATGAGGAAAAATAAGGGCAATCAAATCCAATCCTTAGAATTAATAGACTACTTATCTATATTTTTTCATTACCAAGACTTGTTCACCCTCTAGTTGATCTATTCATATCTCAAAAAGGATTTTCAAGGCCTCCTTTTGGCCTCAACTTGATCAATATCTTCATGCAATTTGTCCTTCTTCCAACTATACTAGATCCTCCATTACATAACTTTGTTCTTGAATCAACAACCTGTTCAAGATCTTCTTGCATTTCTTAAGGTAAGTCTGGTTGTTCAATTATGTCAGAGAGTCTAGGTTATCCTATGATGATTATTTTAGAGGTACCTAGTGCAAGGGAAATTGGATACCCTCTAGCACCTTTGGAGCTTCACAAAGGGATGCTACGAATTTGTCCAAACCAATCGAACACATCACCTAGCCAAGGAACTTGTGCACTAGTTGGAAATAATCCAAACCAAACACCTAGCAAATGAAGTTGGCACCTTGCTTTGCCTTCTTGCTAATTTTCCTGTAGTTCTGATACTAGTGATATAGATTTCAAAGTGAAGCTAAATTATCCATTATGCATAATGCTTATATAGTAAAAAATATGGAATCAAAGGAGTTACAAGGGTTACAACCAACTGCAACAATATGTTATATAGGGATAACCACCTATAACAATATGCTATGCAGGGATAAAAATCTGCAACAAACATGGATGCAAACAAAATAGTTACATACTAGAGAAAAACAACCTCAACAACATAACCAATGCATCCTAACTACTAACAAGCCAACAACTAACATGGGCATACTATACCTCATGCGAATACAATGTAAAAAATATTTTAGGCCTAATAATAAGCCTAATACAATGCAAGAAATAACTTAGGCTTAAGGATAAGCCTAAGGTACAATAATATCCTCATCAATGTATATGTAATTACTTACTCTTGAAATATATAACGATAAGAACCAAAGACAAGAATAATTGATCAAATATTTTGAAACAAATATGAAATGAAAGACATCATTTGTGACACAAATGACTTACAACATATTACAACAAATAATCTTCTTTAGGAAGCAAATTTGGGTATAAACAAAGAAAATACAAACAACCTTGATAAATAGGATGATGAATTATCTAGATGGATAATTCAGTAATGATGATAGGTATCAGCCTAGAAGAACATATGCAATGCTCAAACATGGAGTACCAAAGGTAACATGATGAATATGAAGACAAGAGTTAGATATTAAAGGAAAAAGGTCTTCACACCAAATAATGTAATAAAGGGGGTGTTGGAGGTATTATATTATCTGGTACCTTGAGTACCATTGTAAATATTTAGATTAGGAAGTGCGTTTATTATTTAGTATGTGTTGAGTTGTGAAGAATTTTTGTGTCATATAATCAAGTGTGAGTGAAACGTGTCATGTGTGCAAGCATGAGTTATGAGTAAAATGTATCATGTGTAAAAATATAAGTTATGAGTGAAATATGTCATGTAAGTGCAGAGTTGTATGAGGTGTCATGTAAGTGAAGAGTTGTGTAAGGTGTCATGTAAGTGAAGATTTGCGTGAGGTGTCATGTGTATAAGTGAGAGTTATATGTGATTGTGATCACGCGAAACTTTGTCATTATGTAAGAAATGTATATGAAATGTTACATCTTCTATGTGTATGAGGAGAGCAAAAGTCAGGTGTATTTAAGAGTCTCATGTAAGGTTATGTATTGATGATAAACATCTATGCTATGTGAATTATTTTGTATGAAGAATGATTTATTATCAATAAAGCTTTATTTTGTGCCATATTGGTGTTATTGTGATTGAATGAGATATTGAGAAATATAGAAGTGTGATATTTGGACCCATTTGCTAATAGTAGAAACAGGTACACCATGAGGACATGTTGGCATATTATATTAAAAATGGATCACCTTCATGTGAGATGAACCAAAATCAAGATAGGTCATCTTCAAAAAAACAAAATCAAAGTTGAAGAAAGACACATCAAAGTAATGTAGCCAAAGAGAATCAAGTTAAACAAATTTAAGAAAAAGATGAAGAAATTGAAGAACATGTATTTGTAAAGCAAAGCTAAGATAGCACAATAATATTTGGTATGAATCCAAACATATGATAAGTCAAGAAACTTGGATACATTCAAATCATCCAAATTATTATTGGTACAATGCAACTAGGAACATCAAGAACCAAGAACTTAAGAGTGAATATGTAAACTCAATATGATTCTTCACCATTAGTAGAATTTTTTGAAGGAAAAGACAAAAGGAGAATGATGAATCAATGCAATAGACATTGAAGATTATGTAAGAAATAGAGTCTGTTCCATCATTTGGGTTATGTAAATGTATCTTCCAAGGTACATACTTAGGACATTAGATTACTTTAGGGGGAAGTTATCTAGTTACTTCATGCAATATAATAAATGCACAAGTGTCAATGTGCAAGCTGTATATGTGCAAGTTGTCCCTTGCACAACTAGGTAGAGTATTGGTCAAGGAACCTATGTTCCTGTATAAGAAAATCCTCATTGTCAGATAGATATGAGGATGACATATATAGATAGAGTTGCTTACATTATAGTCGTAAGTAGTAGTGCAGTGTTGTGTATATTACCATATATTCGTGATGGGTACAATGTAGTTCAATAGCTTCATTAATGGAGTGTTCATTTCCTCCATACCTATTTTGTATTCATTTATGTTATTTCTATTCAGTATACTTTAGTCATCTTACGAATTTATTTTCTTTTATATTATTCTGCATCTTGTGATTGTTATCTTCCATTGCTCATTACATAAAAATCTAACAGTGGTATTAGAGCTACGGTACATCTAGTCTATGTATGTCAATAGGGAAACCACCATTATATTTGAGCTTGATTTTTTCATCAAACTAATGCGTCACTGGACCAACCACTGTAAAAATATCTCAGAAGAATCTAGGTGCTAGAATTAGGGAGAGTCACGAGTGAGGACTAAAAGAAATATCACTTCCAAAAAATAATGAGATTGTATTTTACTAGAGTCTTTCCACAGAGTTATAGAAAAAACTTGTGAAGACCAAGACTCAAAATTCCACTGGATTGACAAATCATCTAGTGAGAATCATCCAGGATATTTGGAATTTGCTAAATATTGCCTAAAGTTTCTTTTGTTGTAGAAAATTAATTCTTAGAGGATTAGGACTCCTCCTATGATAGAAATTTAGGAGACTCCAACTTCATTGCCTGAAGGTCGATGTGCCTTCATAGTGTAGAGATTGGTTCCTTGTGCAAGAGAAGAATACTATAAAATAATACTTTTGGAGAAGAGCTATGGTGAAGTTAGGAGACTGAAGATCTCCATTGCTGAATCAAAGAACTTCATAAGTTGAAGAACATGCCATAGAAGCCTTGACAAAAAATGCCATAGAAGCCTTGAATAAAATGCCATAGGAGCCTTGAAGGAGAAGCCACAAAAGTATTGATACTATAAAGGCCACAAAAGCCTTGATACTAGAAAGGCCACAGAAGCCTTGATACTGGAAAAGGCCATAAAAGCCTTGGTATTGAAAAAGGCCATAGAAGCCTTGATACTAAAAAATGCCATAGAAGCCTTGATACTAAAGAAGAATTTGAAGAGAATATCTATTTTATAAGTAGATTAAAGATTTCAGTACTAATACTTTGTTGCACAGAAAGAAGATTCAGTGAGTTTGAAAACTTCCTACAAGAAATTTAGGAAGGGTATCTTCTTTAGAATCAATTCAGCCCATGAAGCAAAAGAGATCGGGAGAAGATTGCATTGAAGGACTTCCAAACTTGGAAGAAGAAGGACAAGGAGAGTCCTGCTCGAATACAAATGTGTGGGTAAAATTTTACATCCTTCACCAACTCTTCCCTTCAAGAAGTGATTCATTTTCTTCAAAAGGAGTTCGTCAAGTTTTGAAGATATTGATGGATGAACAAAAGATATAAGAGTAGCAGCAATGGTCGCAGGGTAGACCAAACCAACGAGAAAATGGTGGATTAAAGTAGGGTGGGTGACAAGAGTGGGTGGATACCTACCATTAACCTTGGGTGAAACTTCCCAAAAGACCCGCCCAAATTGTTGGGCACACATTTCAAAGGACCAACATAGGTGAACAAATTGTACAACCGAGAAGATAAACTCCCACCCATATCGGGTAGGAGATGCAAGTGCAAATGGGGTGAAACCTTATAGAAATGCCCACCCTCATTCTATAGTACCTTTGCGGGTGGAAAGAAGAGCAAACTAAGTATCTACCCAACATGCAAGGCTCTCACCATCACTTAAAATTTAAATTGAAGACTTGTTTTCTTATCCAGTAGTTTGGGTACTTGACAACATACGTGGAGGTGACTGATTTGAGGTGTGTTGCTCCCAAGGTGCTTCAATACCTATAACTCACCATCTAAATAGAGGATTGCCAATAAAGAAGGATGAGGTAGCTATAGTTTAATGAACTAGGTAGAAATGTAAGAGGATACAAGGACCCAGATCCAACCAGTTGTATTTGTTATCTTCTATAAGATCAGTGCCATCCAATGGAACATTGTACCAATGCGGTACTTGTCTATTGTAAGGATTGTATTCCCACCTATTGCTATTAATGTTCATTTTGTATACCTATAAATAGTGGAATGCTGGTCATTCATAAGGGTAGCTCATTAGCTTTACAATTCATATGTAGGGTTTACCTCTATGTAAATATAAATTCTACACTATTTGATGTCTGATTTTATCTTCCTATTCTTTATTATTTGTATGGATGTCTATTTTTGTTTGGTAGTTTAAGTTATCCTATGTTATTCTTCTATCTAGATTTTGTGGGGTTTACTTGAGTGACTTAGGAGTGTATCCGTAAATACGGGTTGAGGGTTTATTTATGCTAAATCCATTTGGACAAGAGTGCTCTAATGGAATGCTAGCCATTCCTAAGGGTAGATCTTTAGCCATTACAATTTATATGTAGGGTTTACCTCTATTTAAATATAAATTCTACACTATTTGGTCTTTGATTTTGTCTTCCTATTCTTTATTATTTGTATGGATGTCTATTTTTTTTTGGTAGTTTAAGTTATCCTATGTTATTATTCTATCTAGATTTCATGGGGTTTACTTGAGTGACTTAGGAGTGTGCATCTATAAATACGGGTTGAGGGTTTATTTCTTCTAAAGCCATTTGGACAAGAGGGATCTGATATTGAATCCTGGATCTCATGCACTTGTACATTGGTTCTAGATTTTGTCCCCCACCCACTATTGATAAGAGATGAAACATAGGTATAGTTGGGTGATCTGTTAAGTGTCGGGTTTGTGTTTCATGTGTGGTATATCGCCTGTGTAGGTCTCGATGCAGCTATACCCATCCTTGTGATTTTTGGCTATGACCATTTTATTTATTCCTTTTTCCTTTTCTCTTTTCTCATTTTGTAGTGTAGGTAGTTAGAACCACCCCTGAAGGTATCATCCTTATCCAGAGATCGTCCACCCTATGTCGATGCAGTGTTAATTCTATGCTTGGTGTTGATCTGCCTCCTCACCCTAGCTCACAGTGTTGGATTAAAAACCAATATTTTTTTGCAACTTTGCTAGGGAACTCATCAAGTTTTCATGTTTCAAGAAATCAGAGTTTGATGGCTCTTTGATTTACCTAGATCTTCTCAAAGTCACTTGATGACTCTGATTGCATGACACATCTAGATCATGAGATCAGTTGCCTGCTCACACTAAATATCCAAACATCCTAGAGAACTCAAGGTATGATGAGCATCCTTGACCTTACTAGTGGAGATAACATGCTCATCTGGTAACTTTAACTTTGAATCCTAAATAAAAAATGGGACCTATGAATACTGGTACATTAATGGCTCAACCATTGTTCCCTCAGTGGAACAATCCTAGTCCTCTCAATTTCCCTCATCAACATGATATTTTAGAAGCTACCTTTGATACCTTGACAAAATACAGTGGCATCAAGGGAGCTATGAAGGAACACCTTTAAAATATGGCTTCTTTGGCCATCCTTCATAATATTATACATGAAGATGCAATGATCAAGCTCCTAGTTGCTTCCCTTCAAGGTAGAGCATGGATTTGGTACAAAACCCTATAGCCTAGAAGCATCTCTACATGGGTAGATCTGGTAGAGCCTCTCATGGATACATTTGGTGAAATGGAGGACCCCTTCCAGTCTCTAAACCAATTCACATTTATCAAGAGGAACCCTCTTGAAAGTGTGGCAGAATTTAATGTTCATTTTGAGAAGAGCTAGAAGAGGATTCCATGATAAATCCTCCTAACCTCTACCCAAGCATATCTATTATATATTTGAGCTCTTGGTCTTAAGCTCAACTTCCTTCTACAATAATCTAGGAAAACTAGTTTCCTAAAACTGTATAAGGATGCTATTAGAGTTGAGAAAGTTCTAATGTTGAGGCTCCATCCTATCAATTCCTTTTGGGATCTAATACCGGATCATGCAGCAGGCACATACCAGGATTAGATGTGCCACAACAACCATGTCCATGAAGGTAATGAGATAGATCAACACCAAACTCAGTAGGATCTGAATGATTATGTGGACGCCCATAAGCGAGAGGAGTGCCTCAATATGGAGGAATAATAAACCCCAAGATTGACACAACCAACCAATCTCAAAGAGGAATAAGATGAAAATATGGTCCCTAATAGCTCACTATCGAAAGGTAAAATACGATGGCAAAATATATTACCATCCTAGGATTCAAAGGCTTGAGTCTTCAGATGCTCAAACAAAATAAGAAAAATTATAATTTTATCGTAATTCTAAACTAGTGTGGCTAGTTCTAGATGAATCACAAGTGGCACCTCAAATACAATGTGATTTAGTTTGGCCACTACATATTTAGAGGATGATTTACATATGATATCCTAGCTCAAGCGTGCCTATCACATCGTAATTTTATGGCTAGTAAATAAAACCTTGCATTATGTAGGGCCAACACATTGGGAATCACAAGTTCTATCACCGACCATTGGTGCAACAGAGTCCTATGAAAAGTTACCACTTGGTCAGGTGTTGGAGGGCATCAAAAAAGGGTTCTCCATAATTGTTTTAGGAAATGTAACATTCTCCTCTATCTCTATGTTGTTTTCCTAGTTTTATGTTCTTTTGTCTATTTTTGTCGTGATTCGGTAGCCCAATGGATACATTCAGCAATGTTCAAGACCTCTTAACTCATCCCAAGAGCTGTATTAAGCCTTGGAACTCACAGGTGCAAGCAAAATGTAAGATGAGTATACTATAAATAGCCCATATGGTAATATGCAAATGAGACCATAAAGTACAAACTACAAATCGTGGTTGAAGCAAAATGACCTCCTGGTTAAAAATAATCAGTAAAAGAGAATCGTTACTAGATCATGTGTGTGAAAAAGAAGGTTTGGGATAGAAGAGATAAGAAATATTGGAAATTTGTCTACTATTGGAACGTCTCAGGTATTCGATGGGTTACATTTAGGGGGATTCGATCCATAGGAATGTCATGGAGAAGAGTCTATGCCCTATTGGTTTCACTAGATAGGATTCAAATTACTTTTTCCTTTGTGTCCCCCCATCTCTTTCTCCTTTCCTCCCATTTTCCCTCCTCTCCTATTTTTTGCCTATAACTCTTCTAGTTGATGATAAAGGCTATTTTGTCTCAACTGTCTCTTGTTTCCTCTTCTTCCTGTGTTTTTTTATAGTAATATGCTTAGGCATTTGCTTGCTATTTCCATTGCTTGTCTTCCTACTAATATTATTCGTAGTAGTTCTCCTTGTGTTGGTTGCATTAGTCCTATCCTTCTGGATTTCTTTTCCTTGTTTCCCCCTTTGGCTCTCATCGGTTGGACCCCTATTCCTTTTCCTTCATTTTGCTTTTCATTGTGTTAAATGTCTCGTTTCTTTTAAAATATTTTCATGCTTTTTTTATCTCTACATAGTTTCCTTCTTTGCATCCTCTTTTCCTTTGTGACCTTCCTTCCTCTCCTTCATATTTTAGTTGTGTTTGTTATATTTCCTAATCCTTATGGGTTCCTTTTTTTCATGATATGGAAAACCTCTATAAGTCACCAAAAGTGTGGGTGAAATTTTGCTTCCTTCACCCACTCTTCCCTTTAGGAAGTGATTCCTTTCTTGAAAATGAGTTCACCAAGTTTTGAAGATATTTATGGATGGGAAAAAGATATCAGAGTAGTAGCAGTGGTCGTAGAGTAGACCAAACCGATAGGTGAATGGTGGATTAAAGTAGGGTAGATGACAAGAGTGGGTGGACACCTGCCCTTAACCTTAGGCAAAACTTCCTCAAAGACCCACCCAACTTGTTGGGCGGACATTTCAAAGGGTCAACATGGGTGGATGAATTATACAACCCCACCCTTGTGGAGGAGACAAAATCTCAACCATATAATGTAGGATATACAAGTGCAAATGGGGTGAAACCTTAGAAAAATACCCACCCTTGTTTCACAGTACCTCCACAGGTAGAAAGAAGAGCAAATGAAGCACCACTCAACATGCAAGGCTCCTACCATTATTGGAAATTCAAATTGAAGACTTGTCCACTTGTACAGTAGTTTGGGTACCTAAAAACATACGTGGAGGTGGTTGATTTGAGGTACATTTCTCCCAAGGTGCTTCAATACCTGTCAATCATTGCCTAACTAGAGGATCACCAATCGAGGAGAAGGACAAGGTAATTATAGTTTAATGAATTGGGTAAAAATATTAGAGGATCCAAGGGCCTAGATCTAACCACTTGTATCTACTACCTTCAAGAAGATCGATGCAATCTAGTGGAACAACGTACCAGTGTGACGTTTGTCTACTATAAGGATTGTCTTCCCGCCTACCACCATTAATGTTCATTTTGTAATTGATGTAAATATACCTATTGTTGGAAATTTTGGGTATGTTACCTAGATTCATGGTTGTGAGTTGTCATTGATGTCAAAAGGAGTTTGTGTTGATATCAAAAGGAATTTGTGTTGATGTTAAAAAGAGTTTGGTGCTAAAAATATCTTGAAAGTTCCATGATGTTTTTTTAAGGGTTTTTAATTAAAACCATGGTGACAAGGTTAAATTTTTTTCTTAAAACCATCTGGACTCATTAAGGGTTTTTATTAAAACCATCTTGGCTTAATGAAAAGGTTTTTGCTCCTTGAAAAAACCTTAAAAGTCCTTAGCGATGCTAGTGTAGAAGACTTACCTCATCGACATCGTTTGTTTGGAAGGAGCACCATGTCAAATTGCATGGGATGCAAAAGACTATTAAAGGACATTAATTCCTAAGGTTCAATACACCTTCGATTTGTGTGATTACCTTCGAATTTGTATTGCTCTGTGACCTTCGATTTCGTATTGCTCTGTGACCTTAAATTTTGGATTGCTCTGTGATTTTCGAGTTTCGTATTGCTCTGTGTTTAAGTTATGATTTCGTACGCCTGTGAGGAAGATAAATTTGTTTGTCTTTAATTTATGCGAGCAAAGGGAAGGTAAAACGATGAGTGGCACTTGAGAGTTTCGTTGGGCACTTGTGCTCCAATGGTGGAGGCAGTGGAGCGAAGGCGCTCGCTAGGCAGAGGTGTCGAGATCGATTCACGTCGGGCATGTTTCATTTTTGGTCATGGATTATTGTGCACATGGTACAATAGTTGCCTTGGGCCACGAGTTTGGAGGAGGAAGCGCTTTGGTTCTTATGTTGGTGTCTCCACACTTCTCCTAAGGTTGGAGAATTGATTTTTGGCCAAGGTAGATATTTTGTTGATAATGTGGAATATTTGATTTGACTTGGCAAATTATTGTTGGTAATTGGATGGAGGTATAAGGTTAAATAGAAATATTGCTTTGACATTGTTATTATTGATGCTTAATGTTTATGTGGTAAATGCATTTAGAAGTAAATGTATTTTAGGAGTTATAAGGGTTTAAGGAATAATTGTGCTTAATGTCATATTGGGGTTAGAAAGCCTTTGGAGTTATTGAGTGGATATTCTCTTGTAATTATTTTTTGAGGTTGAAGTTATTTTGTGATATATTAAGTAGGAGTTATAAGGTGTAAAGGAATATTGTTGATATGTATATTTGTGAGTTTTGATTATTGATGAGTTGGAGTGATAAGGTGTTATTAGGACTCTTATCATTGTGCATTATTCCATTGTTGCTAACTCTAATTTGTGGCAAATTGAGAGTTAGTGTTGTGACAGATTTTGAGTTCTCCTTCTTCATCAAAGTAAAGGTATGGGCACATTCTTCCATGGTTATTATTGATTGATGGTTTTCTAAAAATAAGTTTGGAGTGAAAAGGATTAAATTAAGTTTCCTTATTTGGAGTGGATCTTATTTTCTGAAAGTGGAAGTATTGATTATGCATTATGAGATCATGATGAGTTTATGAGTTATTGCATAATTCTGGTTTATGAGAGTGGAAGCATTTGAAGTTTGCTTTAGGGTTTTTGAGTGAGAAGCTTATGCCATTGCTATAAGTTGTTGAAACCCTAATTGAGTTGTTTGGTTGTTGAGAGTTGAAGGATAGAACATATTGAGTCTCTAACAATTCTCTTTATGCTTCTATGAGATTGATTTGAGTTGAGATTGAAAGTTGAAGGATAGAACATATTGAGTCTCTAACAATTCTCTTTATGCTTCTATGAGATTGATTTGAGTTGAGATTGAGAGTTGAAGGATAGAACATATTGAGTCTCTAACAATTCTCTTTATGCTTCTATGAGATTGATTTGATATGATTGGATGAAACACATTGGGTCTCTAACAATTCTCTTTGTGTGTTCACATTGGGCAAGTTTCTTGGTAAACTTGCTTGAGCTGATTTGGGCAAGTTCTTGGTGAGCTTGCTAGGACTGATTTGGACAGGTTCTTGTTGAAGAACTTGTGGATAGATTTGATGAAGTCTTGGTGAAGACTTGTGAGTAGTTGTGATTGATTTGTTCAAGATTTTGGCTTAAGCTTGGGACAGATCTTATAGAGATTTGAGAGCAGATTTGTGTTGGACTAGAGGACTGAGTTTGGTGTAGATTTATGATAGAGTTTGAGAGGACTTGTGCTGGACCGACTAACTATGTTTAGTACAAGTTTTGATGAGTAGCTGTGGAGGTGATCAGTGAGGACAGAAGTCTCTAGAGCTAGAGCAAGGAGGACAGGATGTCTTATATGGAAAGGAGTTCCACCTGCTAGCGGCAGAAGAGGCAATGATCTTCTGAAGTATCATTTCCAGAGCTTTGGGGGATAGGACATCTCCTTTGGGTAGGAGGCTCATAAATACTTGTTGAGGGGATAGGACATCTCCTTTGGGTAGGAGGCTCATAAATACTTGTTGAGGGGAAGGATTCTCCTTTGGGAAGGAGGCTCATAAATACTTGTTGAGGGGAAGGATTCTCCTTTGGATAGGAAGTTCATAAAATTTGTAATAGGGAAAGGATTTCCCAAAGAACTTGATTGAGAAAGCTTTTAGTGAAAATATTTTTGTGGATGTAGCCCATCTTGGGTGAACCACGTTAAAATGGCTCTTCTTTGTGTGTTGCTTTCTATGATGGTTAATGTTATGGTGATGCCATTGCTATCTAAAGTAAATTTTTTTAAATGGTTGCATCTTATATTGTTCACCCCCCTCTCAGTATAAGTCTATGTTCTTCAATTGGTATCAGAGCGGGTCTCTCCAGGAAGAGCCTAACAACTTGGAGAAGGATCCCTCGGAAGATCATATGAGCACGAAAAGTGATGAAGAGATTGAATTTGATTTGAAAGGGGAATTCTTTTTGGCCCTAAGAAATCTGGAAAAAGTCAGGGAAGAGAATTTTGTTTTAAAACAACAAAATCAAGAAGAAGAGATGGCCAAAATAGAACTATCTCAAAATCTCACAGACTTCAAGATCCTAGCTGAAGAAGGAAAGAAAGTTGAGCAGGTTTTGATAGAGGTTTTGAAAGGGAAGGAAGTTGAATGTGAGAGACTTGAAGAAGAGGTGGTTTCTCTAAGAGTTAGACTTGAACAGATGAGTCTTAAACAAAATATTTTTCTTGGAAAGCAAAGGGAAGAAGATCTCCATATCCAAGAAGCAGGAACATCCAGTAGAAATAAAGTCAACTTTCAAAAACCAAAGGATACCGAAAAAGAAGAAAACAAAGGAGAGCAATGGACAAGAGTTGATCACAAAAGAAGGAACACTCATCAAAGGCTTCCAAACAGGTTACATAATACTTTCCATGGCTATTGTTTTTCTTGCAATAAATATGGTCATAGAGCTATCCATTGTACTAGGATTGTGAATGACAATGTTAAGAAAAATGTTAATTCTTTTGCACCACTCATGGATGATAGTATTATGTGTTACAAATGCAATAATTTTGGGCATATAGCTAGAATGTGTAAATTGGAAAGATCTAGTGAAGTGAATGTTAGGAAAACAAATGGAAATAAAACTAGATCTATGATAGTTCAAACTGCTCTTCATGCTCAAGATAAGGAAGAAAAATGGTACCTTGATAGTGGATGTTCTAGGCACATGACTGGAGAAAAAGAAAAGTTTATAGTTCTCAAAGAAACTAGTAGAGGGTCAGTTAGCTTTGGAGATAACAGATCAGCTAAAATTTGTGGAAAGGGTTCTCTAAGTTTAGATGGAAAAACCAGAACTGAAAATGTGCTTTATGTAGAAGGATTGAGACATAATATTTTGAGTGTTAGCCAACTTTGTGATCGGGGTCATATGGTGACTTTCTATTCTGATAGATGTGAGATAAGGAAAGTAGAGAATGGAAAAATCATTGCTAATGCAAGACGAACTCCTAACAACCTCTACATGCTAAGTGAGATAAAAAGGGAAAAGTGTTTTTTGTCTCAAGAGGATGAAAGTTGGCTATGGCATAAAAGAATGGGACATTTGAGCTTTGATAATCTTATCAACATTAGCCATAAGAAAGCGGTCAGAGACTTACCTAAATTGAAAAGACCCCAAAATACTATTTGTGGTCCTTGTCAACATGGAAAGCAAACTAGAACCAGATTTAAGGCTAAAGGGTACATGTCATACAAACCTTTAGATCTTATTCATACTGATTTGTGTGGTCCCACCAGAACTCGGAGTATACAGGGAGAGAGTTACTTCATGCTTTTCATAGATGATTTCTCTAGAATGACTTGGGTTACCTTTTCTGAAAGAAAAATCTGAAGCCCTTGACAAGTTTAAAGCCTTCAAAGAAATGATAGAGAATGAAACAGACAAAAGAATAAAATGCTTAAGATCAGATAGAGGAGGAGAATTCACTTCAAATGAATTTGTGGATTATTGTGAGCAACAAGGGATTAAGAGGGAATTTTCTAGTAAGCAAGAACTCCTCAACAAAATGGAGTAGTTGAAAGAAAAAATAGAACTATTGAAAATATGGCTAGAGCTATGTTGAATGAGTCAAAGCTTCCTGATGGTTTTTGGAAAGAGGCAGTTAGTACATCAATGTATATTATCACCAGAGCTCAGTTAAGAGTCAATCATCACAAAACTCCCTATGAGCTATGGAAAGGAAGACCAGCCACAGTAAAACATTTCAGAGTTTTTGGTAGTAAATGTTACATCAGAAGGGAAGATCAGAATTTAGGGAAGTTTGATCCTAGATGTGATGAGGGCATTTTTCTTGGGTACTCCAGCAAGAGCAAAGCCTATAGATGCTACAACAAAAGAACTTGTACTATTGTGGAAAGCATAAATGTTACAGTGGATGAGAAAACAGGGATAAGAGAACCAGTTCAGGAAATTGATGATGAAGATTGCCAAGAAGAATTCAGGGAGGATTCAGATAAAGAAGAAGAGGAAAGACAACAACTCCTTCCTAAAAATCCATCCAGATATGTTCAGAAACACCATCCAAAGGATCAAATCATTGGTAATCCAGAAGTCAGATAGACAAGGAGAAGAATCATATCTTCAAATTCCCATACAGATGTTTCGTTGTTATCTCAGATTGAGCCAAAAGATCTCAGTGAAGCCTGTGCAGATAAGTTTTGGATAAATGCTATGAATGAAGAATTGGAACAGATAGAGAAGAGTGAGACTTGGGAACTTGTTCCAAGACCTAAAGATAAAAATGTCATTGGCACTAAGTGGGTCTTCAGAAACAAGCTAAATGAAGATGGTCGAGTAGTCAGAAATAAAGCAAGGTTAGTTTGCAAAGGTTATGCTCAAGTAGAAGGAATTGATTTTGAAGAAAATTTTGCTCTAGTTGCTCGTCTTGAGGCTATCAGAATGTTTTTGGCTTTTTCAAGTTTTAAAAACTTCAAGGTCTATCAGATGGATGTCAAATCAGCTTTTCTAAATGGTGTGTTAGAAGAAGAAGTCTACATTGAACAACCAGAAGGGTTCTTACTTTCAAAAAATTCAGATTTTGTGTGTAGATTGAAAAAGGTATTGTATGGTTTGAAACAAGCTCCTAGGGCTTGGTATTCGAGGCTTGACAGGTATCTTCAGAAACAAGGTTTCAGAAAAGGTATGGCAGATAGCAATTTGTATATCAAAAATGATGGAAATAATATCTTAATTGTGGTTGTTTATGTTGATGATATCATTTTTGGAGGTAATAACACCAAAATGTGTAAATATTTTGCTAACAATATGCAGAGTGAATTTGAGATGTCCATGATTGGGGAATTGTCCTTCTTCTTAGGACTTCAGATTGCCCAATCAGAAGAAGGAATATTTCTCTCACAAGGCAAGTACATAAGAGAGATGCTAAAAAAGTTTGGTATGGAGGATAGCAAACCTGTTAGTACTCCAATGATTATAGGGTGTAAGTTGAGCAAGGATGATGAATCTCTAGAGGCAGATCAAAGGTTGTACAGATCCATGATTGGCAGTTTGCTTTATGTTACAGCTACCAGACCAGACATCATGCAGGCAGTGGGACTAGTTGCAAGGTTTCAGGCTGCACCAAAAGAAACTCATGTTATGGCAGTAAAAAGGATTCTCAGATATCTGAAAGGCACTATGGATCTTGGGCTTTGGTATCCCAAGAGCGATAAGTTCACTCTCACAGATTTTATAGATGCAGATTGGGCCGACAATATTGATGATAGAAAAAGCACCAGTGGTGGAGCTTTCTTTTTGGGGAATTGTTTAGTTGCTTGGTTAAGCAAGAAACAACCTTCAGTTTCCTTGTCTACAACAGAGGCAGAATACATAGCAATAGTAGCTTGTTGTACACAAGTTTTATGGATGAAGACTACCTTGGAGGATTTCAAAATAAAGCATGATCAACCCATTTCCATATTGTGTGATAATACAAGTGCCATAAGTATCTCCAAGAATCCAGTAATGCACTCAAGAACAAAGCATATTCCCATAAAATATCACTTTCTGAGAGAGCAGGTTTAGGACAAGTAGGTTAAGCTGGAATATGTGCCTACTAAGGAACAAATTGCTGACATTTTCACCAAACCTCTTCCAAGAGAGACTTTTGAGTATTTAAGGAAGAAGTTGGGAGTAGTTTTACTCCCACCCCAGAATTAATCACCTCAATAGGAGGTGGGGGAGGGGCTAAGCTAAGAGGCTCATTCTTAGCCCTGAGCCCCAAAGGTGACCCTTTGCCATTGATGACAAAGGGGGAGAGATTTGAGTAAGGGGGAGAGCCTTGAGTCAGGGGGAGCAAAGCTTCAGAGGATGGTTTTCAGTTGGTTTCAGTTTTGATAGTTGGCAGTGGTTTCAGTAGTGGTTTGCCATCAATGACAAAGGGGGAGATTGTTGGCAATTTTGGGTATGTTGCCTAGCTTCATGGTTGTGAGTTGTCATTGATGTCAAAAGGAGTTTGTGTTGATATCAAAAGGAATTTGTGTTGATGTCAAAAAGAGTTTGGTGCCAAAAAGATCTTGAAAGTTCCATGATGTTTGTTTAAGGGTTTTTAATTAAAACCATGGTGACAAGGTTAAAGGTTTTTCTTAAAACCATATGGACTCATTAAGGGTTTTTATTAAAACCATATTGGCTTAATGAAAAGGTTTTTGCTCCTTGAAAAAACCTTAAAAGTCCATTTTGATTATTAATAAATAAATTAACTCAAACCTTTGAAAAGGTTTTAAGTTAAGTTTATTATTAATAAAATAATAATTATTAATTTAATAATTATTATTGAAAGGGTTTCTAAACCCTTAGCGATGCTAATGTAGAAGACTTACCTCGCCGACGTCATTTGTTTGGAAGGAGCGCCAACGTCAACTTGCATGGGATGCAAAAGACTATTAAAGGGCATTAATTCCTAAGGTTCAATACACCTTCGATTTGCGTGATTACCTTCAAATTCGTATTGCTCTGTGACCTTCGATTTTGTATTGCTCTGTGACCTTCGATTTTGGATTGCTCTATGATTTTTGAGTTTCGTATTGCTCTGTGTTTAAGTTTCGATTTCGTATGCCTGTGAGGAAGACAAATCTATTTGTCTTTAATTTTTATGAGCAAAGGGAAGGTAAAATGATGAGTGGCGCTTGAGAGTTTCATTGGGCACTTGTGCTCCAACGATGGAGGCAGTGGAGCGAAGGCGCTCGCTAGGCAGAGGTGTCGAGATCGATTCACATCGAGCATGTTTCATTTTTGGTCACGGATTATTGTGCATGTGGTACAACAATTGCCTTGGGCCACGATTTTGGAGGAGGAAGTGCTTTGGCGCTTATGTTGGTGTCTCCACACTTCTCCTAAGGTTGGAGAAT
The DNA here is from genome assembly GCA_028583015.1 of Wollemia nobilis. Lineage (NCBI taxonomy): Eukaryota > Viridiplantae > Streptophyta > Pinopsida > Araucariales > Araucariaceae > Wollemia > Wollemia nobilis. The sequence goes on from JAQPPZ010003413.1 coordinate 1,858,209, forward strand.
TGATTTTTGGCCAAGGTAGATCTTTTGTTGATAATGTGGAATATTTGATTTGACTTGGCAAATTATTGTTGGTAATTGGATGGAGGTATAAGGTTAAATAGAAATATTGCTTTGACATTGTTATTATTGATGCTTAATGTTTATGTGGTAAATGCATTTAGAAGTAAATGTATTTTAGGAGTTATAAGGGTTTAAGGAATAATTGTGCTTAATGTCATATTGGGGTTAGAAAGCCTTTGGAGTTATTGAGTGGATATTCTCTTGTAATTATTTTTGAGGTTGAAGTTATTTTGTGATATATTAAGTAGGAGTTATAAGGTGTAAAGGAATATTGTTGATATGTATATTTGTGAGTTTTGATTATTGATGAGTTGGAGTGATAAGGTGTTATTAGGACTCTTATCATTGTGCATTATTCCATTGTTGCTAACTCTAATTTGTGGTAAATTGAGAGTTAGTGTTGTGACAGATTTTGAGTTCTCCTTCTTCATCAAAGTAAAGGTATGGGCACATTCTTCCATGGTTATTATTGATTGATGGTTTTCTAAAAATAAGTTTGGAGTGAAAAGGATTAAATTAAGTTTCCTTATTTGGAGTGGATCTTATTTTCTGAAAGTGGAAGTATTGATTATGCATTATGAGATCATGATGAGTTTATGAGTTATTGCATAATTCTGGTTTATGAGAGTGGAAGCATTTGAAGTTTGCTTTAGGGTTTTTGAGTGAGAAGCTTATGCCATTGCTATAAGTTGTTGAAACCCTAATTGAGTTGTTTGGTTGTTGAGAGTTGAAGGATAGAACATATTGAGTCTCTAAAAATTCTCTTTATGCTTCTATGAGATTGATTTGAGTTGAGATTGAAAGTTGAAGGATAGAACATATTGAGTCTCTAACAATTCTCTTTATGCTTCTATGAGATTGATTTGAGTTGAGATTGAGAGTTGAAGGATAGAACATATTGAGTCTCTAACAATTCTCTTTATGCTTCTATGAGATTGATTTGATATGATTGGATGAAACACATTGGGTCTCTAACAATTCTCTTTGTGTGTTCACATTGGGCAAGTTTCTTGGTAAACTTGCTTGAGCTGATTTGGGCAAGTTCTTGGTGAGCTTGCTAGGACTGATTTGGATAGGTTCTTGTTGAAGAACTTGTGGACAGATTTGATGAAGTCTTGGTGAAGACTTGTGAGCAGTTGTGATTGATTTGTTCAAGATTTTGGCTTAAGCTTGGGACAGATCTGATAGAGATTTGAGAGCAGATTTGTGATGGACCGGAGGACTGAGTTTGGTGTAGATTTGTGATAGAGTTTGAGAGGACTTGTGTTGGACCGACTGACTATGTTTAGTACAGGTTTTGATGAGCAACTGTGGAGGTGATCAGTGAGGACAGAAGTCTCTAGAGCCAGAGCAAGGAGGACAGGACATCTTCTGTGGAAAGGAGTTCCACCTGCTAGCGGTAGAAGAGGCAGTGATCTTCTGAAGTATCATTTCTAGAGCTTTGGGGGATAGGACATCTCCTTTGGGTAGGAGGCTCATAAATACTTGTTGAGGGGATAGGACATCTCCTTTGGGCAGGAGGCTCATAAATACTTGTTGAGGGGAAGGATTCTCCTTTGGGCAGGAGGCTCATAAATACTTGTTGAGGGGAAGGATTCTCCTTTGGATAGGAAGTTCATAAAATTTGTAATAGGGAAAGGATTTCCCAAAGAACTTGATTGAGAAAGCTTTTAGTGAAAATATTTCTGTGGATGTAGCCCATCTTGGGTGAACCACGTTAAAATGGCTCTTCTTTGTGTGTTGCTTTCTGTGATGGTTAATGTTATGGTGATGCCACTGCTATCTAAAGTAAAGTTTTTTAAATGGTTGCATCTTATATTGTTCACCCCCCTCTCAGTATAAGTCTATGTTCTTCACCTATAAATAGTGGAATACTAGTCATTCATAATGGTGGCTCTTTAGCCATTATAATTTATATGTAAGGTTTACCTCTATGTAAATACAAATTTTGTACTATTTGGTCTTTGATTTTGTCTCCCTGTTCTTTATTATTTTTATGTATGTCTATTTTTGTTTGATCATTTAATTTATATCATGTTATTCTATTATTTGGATTTTATGGGATTTACTTGAGTGACTCAAGAGTGTGCATTCATAAATATGGGTTAAGGGTTTATTTATACTAAAGCCATTTGGATAGGAGCACTCTGATTTTGAATCCTAGATCTCATGCACTTGTATATTGGTTCTAGAAAATTCCCCCCACCCATCGTTGATAAGAGCTGAAACATAGGTATAGTTGGGTGATCTATTAGGTGTCGAGTCTATGTTTCATACGTGGTATGTTTCCTATATAGGTCTTGATGTGGCTATACCTGTCCTTGTGAGTTATGGATATGACTATTTTATTTATTCATTTTCCTTTTTACCTTTTCCTATTTTATGGTGTAGATATCTAGAACCATCCTTGAAGGTATTAGCCTTCTCTGAAGATCGTTTGCCCTATCCCGATGCGGTGACCATTATATGCTTGGTGTTGATCCACCTCTTCGCCCTAGTATGCGGTGTCAGATTGATGACCAAAAATAAGTAGAAAAATCAAATATTTATAAGTAGATCTCACCACCAACACTTCCAAGAGTGTAAGCTTGAAGAGGTCTCAAGGAAATACCAGTAGAAGCTGCAAGATCAAAGAACTTAGGAAGGTCTCATCGAGCATCCAAAAAAAGGCTAGGAGAGCTTGACTGAAGAAATTATAAAAGGAGAACTCATTGGAGAAATCCACTACCAAGGAGAAGCCCATGATAGTGAAGGACTTGGGACAATTATCACCATCCGATAATAAACCTAGGAGAAGGAGAATTTGGCAAGGAGTACAAAATATGAGCAGAAGAAGAATCCAGTGAAGACCTCAAGAAATTCATAATCTTGAGAAGAATATCCTTATTGAAGTTAGAATTCGAAAATAAGACTTGAAGATAGAAGAAGCTCACCAAATCTTGGAGATTTGAAGATTGTCTCCCATAGCAAGAAGGCACCACTTTAGGGACAAAATACTTCTCAACATATATAGTAGAAGGAGGAGAATACAAGAGGATAATAACCCACCAAATCCTAGGCTTGAAAGAAAGTTTAAGACCATCATTTGGTGAAGGATCTGTTCAAAAAAGTCTATAAAGAGCTGCAAGATCCTACTCGAAGCAGCAACTCGACGATCCTAGACATCAAGATATACATCCTCTACAGAAGCGACAAAAGAGATACAAAACATTTAAGAAAAAAGGTAAGAAAATTCTTGGTGCAAGTAGATTCATTAATTATATTACTTATCAGATTTGTTAAAGCATCTGAATTTGGATTAAAGTTGCAATTAGATTATAGTATTTAAAAGTGTAAAAATAAAGGTTCTTTTTAAGGTTCATTTACACATTGATTAAGAATTGATTATATTTTTGAACTACTTCTATCAACTACCTATCATCTACTTTAAAAAAAGAAAAAGAAGACTAAGTCCTACAATATTGATTAAAGTGATATTAAAAAATAATTATTGAAGGTTCATTTTAGATTATTCCTGATTAGTCGCAGTAAATTTGATTAAGTGTATGTAGTGATAAGGTGAAATTTTTAGTGCATTAAAAGTAAAATATTATTAGATTCATTTGAACTATTTTTACTCTCAAAATAAATTAATTTTGTGCTTTTGAGAAGGGTATAAAATCTAGTTTGCATCAAGTGTTTAAATACACTCTTAAAGCACAAAATATTTCAACTCATAGTGGCTAATAGAAGCCACCAAAATTGGTTAGTACAAGTGAATAAAAACTAACCAAAATAAGCTTCAAATATTGAGACTTGGTGAGTCTCAAATCCAAAGCACTTCAGGGTTAAGTGTAGTAGAAAAAGCTTCTATCTACAACATTTGTAAATCTTGTATCTATCATTAGATATCCAAGCAAAGAGGGCAAGGTGTCTATCCAAAGGGAAGTCCTCAAAATGCTCATTTGTGCATTTAAAATCTGCTACAAAATCAGAATACAATACCTGCAAGAAGGAGTGCAAAAAGGGTGCAATAAGAACATATTATTCTCATATAATATTACAAGGTATTGTACTAAATTATTCATAGGAAAAAGAGCAGATTGAAGGTGCCACTAAAGGCACAAAAACTATGGGAAAATCCAGCCAAGAAAGGTTGAACGTCAAGCAATAAATATCGAACGTCAAGCACTCCTCATCCATGATAAAATGAGCCATTCAAAAGGGTCTCACACTTCACATCTTGGATGAACAAACCTGTAAAATACAATGAACATATCAGTTGATCATCAATTTGTATTTACGTAGACAAAAAAGGAGCTCTTTTTTACAAGCAAAAAAGTGGTAGATTCTACCTCAATCAATGTGGATGAACAACATAAAAGGAGCACATTGAAGGGAATAAGGAACAAGGAGAATATGTGATATATTTAGAGGTTGCTAGCTTGGTGAAGATTATCCACAAAAAGAATCACCTATAACACCATTCAAAGCTCCAAAATTGCCTCAATGATCGATTGATAAGAGAAGAGGTTGCTTGCACTCCAAGAAATGTAGTAAGCAAAGAAGAGGTATACAAAAAGGAGTTATACTCTGCTTGGAAGCATTACATAGAAATAACTCCATGTAGAAAGGTTGAAAGCCACTTGACATGAATTATCTAAGCCACCATCCCATTTCTTAACGTTCAAGAAAACTCATGAAGGAGTTACAAGCGCTCACACAAGTGTTCATGCATTACAAGGTGACCAAGAAGCTAGCAGAGCATTACTAAAGGATTGTTATATTAAAAAGGAGCGAGCGCTCATACGTAATAGTTGTGACACTTATCACAAATTTCAAGACTTATCTTCCATAAAAAGAACAATCAATGAGGTGGAAGGACAATCAAAGCAAGGTAACAATGGTAGCAAGTGAGTTTGAAGTGACTCGACAACATTTCAAACATATCACAGTAGTAGCTCAGCAGCTACATGATAGCATATTGATAGCAACTTGGAGATTTTGAGAGCAAATTATGAAGTACATTACTCCTGGTCAATCGAGTCAAGGAAGCATTGAAGTGAGTGTTGAAGCAAATTGCATGTGGAAGAATTTTCATTACTCATAGCGACCAAGAAGGATAGTCTACTACCGATTTTATAAATGTACAATTTCCATCTATTTTGCTTTCCATAAAAAGGGAGTTATAAGGTTATATTATAAGGTTGAATTATTGAAAGAAATTAATCTTCATTTTCAAGCAAAACTTAGAAAAATTATATATTAAAATTGTCTAATATTTACAAAGAATAACCTAGGAGAAATAAGGAATACTACTTGGAATTATTTCATTCAAAATTTGCAAATATTAATGTATTCTAATTTTAAAAATTTGGGAGTCATAAGGGCTACAACTCCACACTGGGTTATTGGAAATTAGAAACAATCCAAGGGATATAAAAAGAGGTTATAAAATATTTTTAAGGTTGGAAAATTATAATATTCTTGTCTCAAAAACTTCTCTAAAGGGACAAAATAAATCCAACATTAAAACCTCTTCAAAATTGAAAAGTGCTTAGTTCAATAGGATTAATAAGGTGTTAAGAAGTTGATTTTTGATCTTTACAAAATTTGTATAAAATCAACCAAAATTTAACTATATCTTTACAAAAGCACTATATTATATCTCTAGGGAGTCATAAGGCATTCTACAAAACTTGATAATAATATCCTATAAATATTATCAAGTTGGGAAGATATAAGCTTTCTACAAAAACCTAAAAATTAGGTATTCATACTCTCATCACTAGGGAGACATAAGGAAGTCTACAACCTAGGGTTTTATTAAATCAAGCTTATATACTAATTAGGAGCCACAAGGATGTCTACTTCCCAAAATACTGCAAATATCAATAAGGAAAAATCCAGTGCCATAAAACTTGGGATCATGAATCTACTCATGAAATATGAAATAATGGTAGATCTAACTTCAAAAGTGATCCTTAGTGAAGCCTTAGAAGATAATTTTGATACTATAGAATGCTATCTTCAAGACAAAAACATAAATATAGAGACTTTACATTATTACATAACAAAAACAAAAGGGGCCTAGAATTATGTAAATGGGAGGTGGTCAATGTAATTTTAGTGGCAGTTTTCATCACATATGGATTACTCAGTAGAGAGGTGAGACAAGATGCCACCGCAACTAATATCATCACCCCACCAATGATTTCTACAAGGATATGGACATAAACTCCAATGCGGTGCATTTTCCTCTTCCTCCACAACCACCATTCCATATGTTTGACCATTAGTTTCCTCATTACAATACAAATTTGGTCAAGGTTTCATTTGTTGATGATGCAATTTTTAAGAAGCAGTTTTCTCTAGATAATGGTGATTCATAGTTTTGGTCGGAGGCTCAAATGGTTGAATTTTGTATGGTAATTTGATATTTTTGAATGCATATTTTGAGTTTTTAGGGCAATAAGAATTATTTAAAGCTACATCTCAAATCTCTAGCAATAAATACATTTATTCTATGATTCACATACTAGGACAGAACTGTGAATCACCATTATCCAGAGAAAATTGCTTCCTAAAAATTGCATCAACAACAAATGAAGCCTCGACCAAATTTGCATCATAAGGAGGATACTAATGGTCAAACATATGGAATGACGGTGGTGGAGGTGGAGGAAGATGAAAATGCAACACATTATATTTTACATCAATATCCTCATAGAAATCGTTGGCAGTGATATCAGCTGCGGTGGCGTCTTGTATCACCTCTTGATTGAGCACTCCATATATGACAAAAATTACCACTAAAAGTACATTGATCACGTCCCATATCATACTTAGGATGAGGAGGGTGTGATGGACATTTCTCCTCAATGGAGACAACTGCAGTAGCAACAAACATAACATGCCCACCATGGCCTGATGATCAATGCCTTGTACAACATTATCCTCACCTTGTTCACCACCTTCTGACTCTTCCTCAACCGTTGTAGATGACAGGCTTTCAATGCGTACATTTTTTATTGCACTCTACAATGACCTTCTTCTTCGTTAATGTATTTTGGTGCTACAATCCCAAACACAAAACACACGAACTCTGGAGTCAATTATAGTGGACAAAGAATAACGTTGTCAATAAAATACAATCACCATTAGTTATATTGTAAATAAATAAATAATTTTGCCTTAATGAGTAATATTTATTTTATTGTTGTTTGTTATTAAAAACTAAGTAAAACTAGGGATTGTGTTGTGTCTCACTGGTCTTGATAATTAATATTCATTTTATTGTAAATTGATAATTAATATTCATTTTATTGTAAATAAATAAATAATTATCACCTCAATAAGTAATATTTATTTTATTGTTGTTTGTTATTAAAAGCTAAGTATGCAACTAGATACCGTGTTTTATTGTCATGCATTTTGATTAGGTTGTGTCCCCATGGCCTTATAAGAAATATTCATTTTATTGTAAGTAAATAATTAATTGTTGCCTAGATAAGTAATATTTTATTTTATTGTTGTTTTTTATTAAAAACTGAGTAGAACTAGGAACTATATTTGATTAGGTTGATTAGGTTATGCCTCAGTGACTTGATAAATATTATTCATTTTATTATAAATAAAGAAATACTTGTTGTCTCGATAAATAAAAATAAAATAAGTATTACTTATAGAGACAATAATTATTTATTTATTTACAATAAAATAAATATTAATAGGAACTACAATTGATTAGGTTGTGCCTCTTGATAAGTAATATTCATTTTATTGTAAATAAATAATAAAATAAGTAAATATTACTTATCCAAGCAATATTAATTTTTTATTTAAAATAAAATGAATATTACTTATAAAGGTCACCTATTTCTATTCAATTTTTAATAAAAAACAACACAAGGGTATATAACAAATAGTCAAAGTTAGCACCATTGAAATGGGACATAGTTATCATACATTGCACTCATTCTTTTAGTAACTTACTTTAAGAAAAGGGTAGGAATAGATCGGTAACCATTATTTATTTATTTACAACAATAAAATTAGTATTACTTATCAAGGTGATCTAGGTGTTGGGTAGGATTAATATATTTGATTTTTTATAAGTGTATTAGTTCAACAGGTTAGATTATTTAGGAATAAAATGAATATTTCTTATAAGGCCATGGGGGTGCAACCTAATCAAACAGAGTCTCTAGTTCTAGTCATTTTTAATAACAAACAACAATAAAATAAATATTAATTATCCAAACAAAATTATTTACTTATTTAAAATAAAATGAATATTACTTATAAATGCCACTTAGTTCTACTAAATATTTAATAACAAGCAACACAAGGGTATATAACAAATAGTCAAGTTAGCACCACTGAAATGGGACATAGTTATCATACATTGCACTCATTCTTTTAGCAACTTACTTTAATAAAAGGTTAAGAATAGATTGGTAACAATTATTATTTATTTACAACAAAAAAATTAATATTACTTATCAAGACGACCGAGGCGTTGGGTAGGTATTGATTGGTAATGATTAATTATACTGAAGTCTCCTTAGTTTTAATTATCAAGTTCATGCTATTTAATAATATTAAAATTAAAATTTATACATTAATTTATAGTATATATTTTTTAATTTTTTAAAACAAAGAGAATATTTTCTTTATTAAATAAAAACTAAAATTAAAATTTATATGTTAAATATATATAATTTTAAGATTCTAAACTAAAAAATAAAGTTGCATAGATATCTAAAAAAGAATAATAATGGTTGCTTTTATATATATATATATATATATAAAAGCATATATTTGATTTTTTTAAATTAATTATATATAATTAATATATTTGATTTGTTATCAAGTGTATTAGTTCAATAGGTTGCATTCCTAAGAATAAAATGAATATTTCTTATAAGATCATAGCATTCACAAACTAATCAAATGTAGTTCTACTCATTTTTTAATAACAAACAACAATAAAATAGATATTACTTGTTAAAGCAAAATTATTTATTTATTTAAAATAAAATTAATATTACTTATAAAGGCCACATAATTCTACTCAATTTTTAATAACAAACAACACAAGCGTATACAACAAATAACAAGGATATATAACAAATAGTCAAGTTAGCACCACTAAAGGTTACATTCCTAAGAATAAAATAAATATTTCTTATAAGACCAGAGGTTCACAAACTAATCAAACACAGTTTATAGTTCTACTTATTTTTTAATAACAAACAACAATAAAATAAACATTACTTGCTAAATCAAAATTATTTATTTATTTTTATCCTTATCGCCCATGTGGGGGGAGTTGGAGAGGAGTGGGTAGTTGAAACTCTGGTGGGGAGGCCCGAGGTTCAAATCTCTCCATCTCATATATTTGCGGATATGCTATATAATAGTTTACTAAGGACCCTACTGGTAGTGTGTTTATCCACCCGCTTTATGTAATAATGAGCTTTAATGACCCTACTAGTGGTGTGTTTATTCAACCAACATTTAAAAAAACTATTTATTTATTTATTTAAAATAAAATTAATATTACTTGTAAAATCCACCTACTCAATTTTTAATAACAAAAAATACAAGCGTATATAGCAAATAACAAAGATATATAACAAAGGTTCACAAACTAATCAAACACACTTTATATAGTTCTACTCATTTTTTAATAACAAACGACAATAAAATAAATATTGCTTGTTAAATAAAAATTATTTATTTATTTTTATCCCACGTGATGTGGGGAGTTGGAGAGGAGTGGGTAGTTGAAACTCTTGTGTTGAAGAGGCCCCAGGTTCAAATCTCTCCATCTCATATGTTTGTACTATGTAATAGTTTACTAAGGACCCTACTGGTGGTGTGTTTATCCACCACTTGATGTAATAATAAGCTTTAATGAAAGATCAACCAACATTTTAAAAAATTATTTATTTATTTATTTAAAATAAAATTAATATTACTTATAAAGGCCACCTAATTCTACTAAATTTTTAATAACAAACAACAAAGAGTACATAACAAATAACAAAGATATATAACAAATAGTCAAGTTAGCACCACTAAAATGAGACATAGTTATCATATATTGCACTCATTCTTTTAACAACTTACTTTAAGAAAAGGGTAGGAATAGATAGGTACAAGGCGATCGAGGCTTTGGGTAGTATAGATCGTAACGATTAATTTGCTCAATTTTGCTACTAATCAAGCGTTGTCCCTAGTTTTTTTTTTTAACATGGTGGAATTGGTAGCCGTCATGAATTCGGGCAGGCTGTCCAGCTTTTATGACCATCGTAGTATTCTGCGTTGTTCGCCCTGGAAGCCGCCACACAAATCTTCGCACAGTCTGCCCCTATAACCGCCTGCCACAATCATTTTAAACCTTTTACGTCGCTAAAAGCACCAGGAAAGGGACAAGCGTTCAGTCCGACAAGGCCCAAGATTTGAACCTTGGACATCGCTCCCCTTATGGGATTTGGATGAACCAATTGATCTACACCTCGAACCTGTTATTTAATAAATATTAAAATTAAAATTTATGCATTAATTTAGAGTAATAATTTTTTAATTTTTTTAAAACAAGAAGAATAATTTTTTTAATTAAATAAAAATAAAAATATAAATTTAAAAATTAAATATATGTAACTTCCTAGCTCCCAATAAATTTTTAAGATTTCAAAACTAAAAAATAAAGTTACATATAAAAGAATAAGCATATATATATATATATATATATATATATATATATATATATATAAAGCATATATTTGATTTTTAATTAATTATATAAGATTAATATATTTGGTTTTTTATCGAGTGTATTAGTTTAATAGGTTAGATTCTTTATGAGACTAAGGTTCAAATCTTGCCAAGTGATACATAGATAATATCCAAGCTTTAATACCATCCAATATAATATTAAAAAAATAAATTGTTTTTTTTATTATCTCATTCAAAATATATCCTGATATTGTAATAATATAGGGATAATTAATCTTAAGGGAAAGTGCATCGATTCTTTTAGGAAGATTAAAGATTCAAACTAAGTGTGTGAAGGGGTGGATGTGTGTTAAATTCCCTAAGCATAAATCCTTTAATTTAAAAAAAAATTCAAATAAAAAAAATTCAAGTAAAAAGAAAAGGTATAGTGCATACCTTTGATATGATTGAATCCTTACTTCATCTAATTTGTTTTATGAATAGATAAATAAAAGAGTGAACCATCTATATCCACATAGATTATCCTATCCTCTTCATAACCACCCAAACTTTTACATATATCATTTCAACCAACCCTCACCACCTTCCTCTCGTATATGCAGAATCTTGAAGCCCAGAAGCAGTATCTCCAACAACCTATTCTTTCGCTCTTCTTTGGGAGGTCCAAGGTTTAAACCTCAGCATGGGTGAGTGTGTGAAAGGGTGTTTGTGTGTTACAATCCCTATTGATAAGCATAGTTCTGAGTTTTAGTAGGGGTCATGGTTGGGGAGTTTGTGCGTTGGTCATAAGGGTTTCTCACACTAATAAAAAAAAGTTATATATATATATTAAATTTTTTTTATAATTTAAAAATTTTGTTTAATAAAAAAATACACCTCTTTAAAACATCATACTACAAGGTAATACATTAATGCATAAATTTATATTTATTGAATAATATAAACTTTAATTATACCACGAAGGATGTTATAGTGGTAAGTCCTTAAGTTTTTATTGAGGAAACTAAATTCAAACCTTGCTAAGAGAGGACTTAGACCACTCGTAAAAACCTATGTAAACTAAAATTTAGTCCAACGAGGACGATGCAATAGTTAGGGCTTTATCCTTTCTATGGGAAGGTATAAAGTTCAAACCTTTGATAGTATTTGTCATTTGAATGCTCTAATTCAATGTCTTGGAAGGTTGAGATCCCATTGACTTCATCTAATTTAAAAGCCTAAGGTTTATATTGACAACACCCTGTGGTGTTATGATTTCCCTATGTATTATTAAAAAAACAAAAAACACAAACACAAACTCTAAAAAAAAGTTGAGTAGAACTAGAGACTTCATTTGACTAGTGGCGCTTCGATTGTCTTGATAAGTAATATATTGTAAATAAATGTCCAAGGTTCAAACCATGGCGTGCATGGGTGTGTGTTAATCCCTTTTTGATAAGCTAACTCTTGAGCTTATGTGTTAATCCCTTTTTGATAAGCTTAACTCCTGAGCCTACGAGAGATAATGGTTAAGGGTTTTGGCTTTGAGAGGGGATGGTTAAGGGTTTGGGCTTTGGGAGGGGATAGCATAAAGGTTTGGGCTTTGGCTCTTCTTCGAAAAGTTCAAGGTTCAAACTGTGGCTTACGTGGATGTGTGTTAATTTTTTTTTTTTTTTTTATAAACTTAACTCTTAAACCTATTAAAAATCAAATCATGGTTAAAATAAAAATGTTCAACCCTAAAAATTTAAAAATTTATTACATTATTAAAAATAAAAATAAAACAAATAAATAAATAATCATTTACCTATCTATGCCTACCCCTTCCGCAACCGTTGGATTAATCAAAGGTGAGACGAGGTTACCCCTCCTAGCTATGCCTACCCCCTTCCGCAACCGTTTACCTATCTATGCCTACCCGTTTATTATTTGTTTTATTATAATAAAAATAAAACAAATAAATAAATACCCGTTTACCTATCTATGCCTACCCCCTTCCGCAACCGTTGGATTAATCACCTTCCGCAACCGTTGGATTAATCAAAGGTGAGACGAAGTTAACCCTCCTAGCTATAAATACATTCTCCCCTCTCCCACTTTTCCTACGATGGCCATCACATTCGTAGTGCTCGGCTGAGAGGGGAGACAAGAAGCCGTCGCAGCCGAGATCGCCAAGGGTTTGCACGACGACAAATTAAATTCTTCGACAACGGAGGGACGGACGGTAAGAAGAGGGAGATTATAGAGGTGGCAGAGCGGGCTTGGTATTTCCTGGTGAGGGAAACTCCGGTGGTGATTCCAGTGCGGAGGATGACGGCGAATCGGAGATTCGAATCCGCGACGGGACATTGACGACACAGATCAGTGGGCACGAAGGAGGAGAACGAAGGAGGAGAAGGAGCAGTCGTGGATCTGAATATTCTATCGCCGATCTAAATATTCTGCCGCGATCTGAATATTCTGTCGCGATCTTAAGATTCTGCCGGGATGGATGACACAGATGACAGATGAGTGGGCAAGAAGAAGGAGGAGTCGCCGATCTGAATATTGTGCGCCTAAAGAATAGGATGTTGGAGATCCTGCTTCGAAACCATATGGGCTTCAATATTCTGCATATATGAGAGGAAAATGGGATGATATATAGTGGAGTTTGGGCGGTTATCGATCTGTGGGAGATGGTAAAAAATTAAAAAATTAGATGAAGGAAGGATTCGACCCCATATCGAGGGTATCTAGTATATTTGGATCTTCCTGCGGCTGATGGCGGCGTCGAAGAGCACGATCTGAAAAGCTTGTAGTAGATTTGAATCTTCCTGCGTCTGATGGAAATCAATTTCCAAAGATTCAAATCTAAGCTTGTTATTTCCAAAGATTCAAATCTAATCTTCTAGCAAGCTTTTCACGATCTGCTCTTCAAAGCCCTCATCATCAGGCGCAGGAAGATTCAAATATACTAACAAGATTCTGGCGAGATGAGATGATATATGGACGAGCTTAGGTGGTTATGGAGACGATAGGATAATCTCTGTGGGGGCTGGATGGTATGTACTATACCGCTCTTTATTAGAACTTACATATCATGTCACACTTTATATACATAATTATTTATCATATATTTTTGAATAAAAACTATATTAATCTCTTAATGTGAAATGTGGTTGAGTTAGATGGGGTGTGAAATGTGGTATTCATCGAATAAAAACTATATTAATTTGTTATGTGGTTGAGTTGCATGGGGGTGGAGAAATAATTGGTAGAGTTATGAGTTGAATATAGATTGTAAATAGGCAGGATGTTAGAATACTCTTAACACTAGACACTGTCTTTTTATAATATCATATACGACGTAAGTAATATCTAAAAGACATTCATGCTATGTAATAAAACTTCTATTTAATAAAAAATCTGTTACCTTTTAAAAAAAATTATACTATAAGTTAATACATCAACACATAAATTAATAGTTATTTAATAACATAAATTTTACCTTCCAAAGGTTAAGTGGATTGGTAGTTGTTTGTTTGACCATGCCTTTATCAAGAAGAGAACTAGGTTCAAACCTTGGGGGCATGCTTGTTTGTTTGCAAAGATAGTAGTCTAATCTGAATTTTTTTATAAATCCCGAGCAATTGGTAGTTCCCTTCAAACTGGGTCAACGATAACAAGGTGGTATAGGTTTGTTGGGAGCACCCTTCATGGTTTGAACCTTGCATTTGGTAGTTACTAAACATAGTGTGTGTGGATGTAACCAACTCCCCTATGTATTGGAAAAAAAACCATGAAGGATACTATAATGGTAAGTCCTTAGGTTGAAGAGACGAATACATTTGTTGAGAGCAATCCTTATGATTTGAACCTTGCATTTAGTAGTTACTAAAAATAGTGTATGAATGTAACCAACTACCTTATGTATTAAAAAGAAAAAAACATGAAAGATACTATAATGGTAAGTCCTTATGTTTTTAACGAGGAAACCAAATTCAAACCCTAATGAGAGGGGACAATGATCCATTATAAAAGCCTATATAAATTCAAATTTAATCCAACGAAAAGACCAAATTTAAAACCTGGTAAGAGGGGGTTGGGTAAAAATTGGTTAAACTCAAATTTACTCGGACAATGCAGTGGTTAGGGCTTTAGCCTTTCTTTGAAGAGATTCAAAGTTCAAACCATAACGCACCTATAAGGAGATAAATTGGATAGTGTTTGTGAGTTGGTTATCTACTCAACCCTAAACATCAATCATAAAAGTTTCTAACACTTCAAATAAAAAATCGTTATCCATCTATGCTTACCCTTTTGTTAACCATGTTGCTCTATGGTGAATGGTGTTTATAGTTTACTACAATTCTAAAAGAATGAGTGAAAAGAATGATAACTATGTCCCATTTGGCTTGTTAAAACTACCTTCCTCCCCTTATAAATAGATTCTCCCCCATTCCACCGCAACTGTTGGATTATGCAAAGGTGGGACGAAGTTCCATCCCATCAGCTGCCACAACCATTGGGTTAATCAAAGGTGGGACGAAGAGGGAGGTGGCAGAGCAAGCTTGGCATTTCCTAGTGAGGGAAACTATGGTGGCACTTCTAGTGCAGAGGATGAGGGCTAGCATTTTGTATCAGGAGTTGAGAGAAGTCGATGATGATGACAAATTGGAGATTCGAATCCGCCACAGAAAGTTGACGACACAGATCAGTGGGCATAAAGCAGAAGGAGTAATCGTCGATCTGAATATTCTATCGTGATCTGAATATTTAGTGGGCACGAAGAAAGAGGAGCAATCGCTACTCTACACCGAAAGAATAAGATGTTGGAGATACTGCTTTGAAACCATATGGGCTTCAAGATTCTGCATATACGAGAGGAAGGTGGTGAGGGTTGGCTGAAATGATATATGTAAAATTTTGGGTGGTTATGGAGAGGATAGGATAATCTATATGTGGAGATGGATGGTTCCCTTATTTATGTATTTATTCATAAAACAAATTATATGAATGAAGGATTCAATCATATCAAAGGTAATATACTATACCTTTTCTTTTTTTCTTCTTAAATTTCTCTTAAAATTTAGAGAGTGCTTATCAATAGGGAATTTAACACACATCCACCCCTTCACACACCTACTTTGAATCTTAAATTTTCCTAAAAGGAGTCAAAGCCCGAATGGATGCACTTTACCCTAAGATTAATTATCCCTATATTATTACAATATCAGGATATATTTTGAATGAAATAATAAAAAAATCAAATATATATTTTTTAATATTACATTGGATGGTATTACAACAAAAGCTTGGATATTATCTATGTATCACTTGGCAAGATTTGAAACTTAGTCTCATAAAGAATTTAATAGTTATCTAATAACATAAACTTTATGTCCCAAAGGTTAAGTGGATTGGTAGTTGTTTGTCTGACCATGCCTTTGCCAAGAAGAGAACTAGGTTCAAACCTTGGGAGCATAAATTAATAGGTATCTAATAATATAAAATTTACCTCCCAAAGGTTAAGTGGATTGGTAGTTGTTCGTCTGACCATACCTTTACCAGGAAGAGAACTAGGATCAAACCTTGGAGGCATGCTTGTTTGTTTGCAAAGATAGTAGTCTAATCTAAATTTTTTTTAGTGCGTATCAAACCAACGATGATAGTATAAATCTCGAGCGATTGGCAGTTCCCTTCAAACTGGGTCAATGATAACAAGGAGGTATAGGTTTGTTGGGAGCACCCCTCATGGTTTGAACCTTGCATTTGGTAGTTACTAAAAATAGTGTGTGGATGTAACCAACTCCACTATGTATTAAAAAAAAAACCATGAAGGATACTATAATGGTAAGTCCTTAGGTTGAAGAGATGAATAGATTTGTTGAGAGCAATTCTTATGATTTGAACCTTGCATTTGGTAGTTACTAAAAAATAGTGTATGAATGTAACCAAATACCCTATGTATTAAAAAGGAAAAAACATGAAATATACTACAATGGTAAGTCTTTATGTTTTTAACGAGGAAACCAAATTCAAACCCTAATGAGAGGGGACCATGACCCCTTATAAAAACCTATATAAATTCAAATTTAATCCAACAAAAAGACCAAATTCAAAACCTGTAAGAGGGGGATGGGTAAAAATTGTTTGAACTCAAATTTACTCGGACAATGTAGTGGTTAGGGCTTTAGCCTTTCTTTGAAGAGATTCAAAGTTCAAACCATAACGCACCTAGAAGGAGATAAATTGGATATTGTTTGTGAGTTGATTATCTACTCAACCCTAAACATCAATCATAAAAGTTTCTAACACTTCAAATAAAAGATCGTTATCCATCTATACTTACCCTTTTGTTAACCATGTTACTCTATGGTAAATGGTGTTTATAGTTGACTACAATGCTAAAAGAATGAGTGCAAAGAATGATGACTATGTCCCGTTTGGCTTGTTAAAGATACCTTCCTCTCCCTTATAAATACATTCTCCCCCTTCCACCGCAACCGTTGGATTATGCAAAGGTGGGACGAAGTTCCATCCCATCAGCTGCCACAACCATTGGATTAATCAAAGGTGGGATGAAGAGGGAGGTGGCGGAGCGGGCTTGGCATTTCCTGGTGAGGGAAACTCCGATGGCACTTCCAGTGCGAAGGATGAGGGCTAACGTTTTGTATCAGGAGTTGAGAGAAGTCAATGATGATGACGAATTGGAGATTCGAATCCGCCACAGGATGTTGATGACACAGATCAGTGGGCACAAAGAAGGAGCAATCGTCGATCTGAATATTCTATTGTGATCTGAATATTTTTCCACGTCGAATGACACAGTTTAGTGGTTGTTTCCTAGATACAAGAAAAATATGAAAGTAGTTCCATCAACCATGTATGAAGAAGCCTTAGAAAATACAAATAATTTTGATAGTGAGGCTAAGAAAATAATCGTTGAAATGATAACACATGTAAGACACAATGATTTAGATAGTGAAAAGGATGATACAATACAACAGATGGTACAGTCATTCCGAAAGAAATTTGATAAAATAAATAAATATGTGAAAGGTAAAGTCAAGCAAGATTGAAAGGACATTTGGTGTATATATTGCAAGACTGAAGGTCACACAAATGTGACTTGTCTTCGCAATGAATATTGCCACATTTACAATGTACTTGGATACAAAGTAATGGAGTGTCCATTCAATGAAAAGGTGTGTCCACAAGTTCTCTCTATAAATAAAAAATAAGAGAAACCTAAACCCCAAGGAAGTGGTCAACAAGCCACCAGTGGTGGTTATAAGAATACCCACAGAGGGAGAATACAAAATCAAGGAAACTGGCAGGGAGGATAAAGCCTCTTGTAGTATGATTTAGATGGAAGACCAATTATACAGTGTCACAATTTCCAAGAGTGAGGGCATTTTGCGAATAATTATCCATCACCCTAGAAATAGGAGACACAACAGATGAATTCTAGACACATGTGTAGATGGTGTGGTCTATGGAACCACAAGGAAGCAAATTGATGAGGCCCAAAAATACCTCATTTTGCACTATGGTTAACATATAAAAAACTGCCATATTATTAAATATACAAAGTTAAATTGCCAAATAGTTGATTAGAATATATTAATTGTTAATTTTTTGCATGATTTTATGTTAGAAACATTATATCCCTATTTTGACTATTTTAAGCATTTTACTTGTCAAAGGTCAAAAATGAGTATCATGTCAATTTTGATGTCATAATATAGTAAAATTAAATTCTTATGGCATGGATAGATTCCTCTCATCAAGAACTACAACTTTACTTTTTGAAGCAAGTCAATCCGAGCTGTAGATAAAAATTTATGAAGATTACTCAATGTTCATGCCCTAGTTTTTTCTGGAGTTGTTAACAAGTGCAAATTTGTGTTAAGGGGAACATTGGTGGATCTACTACGAATGATCCAGAGTTATTTAAGGTATAAAATTCATACCAATGGTACTTCATAGTAGATAGAACACATGGCCCTAATTGTAAGGCATATGGACAAGTAATCTGGAAGTTATGGGGTCTTCAAAATGATAGTTTCACATTTTTTTACAGCTGAAAATTTTGGTAAAAATTTGTGTTAGAGGTCAACTTGAAAACGATGTTGGAAGTGGTTCCTAATAATTTAAGAGCTAAAAATTGAACCATATTTGTTTCACACAACCAAGAACATGTGGATAAAATTCGGTGTGCATTGGAGTTACGAGGCAAACGTTATGAGCACTCCAAAAGGGCGGTTGTGATGTTCACACAATGACACTGAGAGGGGGGGTGAATCAGTGTAGTTATTTAACTTCAAAACAACAGCATTCAAAGACTGAAGCACAGAAAACTTATAAAACCAGAAGAACAAAATGAGAGCACACCACAACACACAATATAACGAGGTTCACCAATTTGGCTACTCCTCAAAAATTAACTGTTTGGACTTCAATCCAAATCCAGTCTTTGCAAAATTTCAATTTTACAACTTCTTTACCAGCATCCACTGGAAGGAGCACCAACCCCTGTAATTTTCTGCTGCAACAGATGGAGCACCAACCCCTAGTACCAAGCACCAACTTGGACTGCAATTCTAATCAAATCAAAATGACATAAAAATGTCTTCACTACTAACTCGACCCTGACTGGTCCGTAATTTTAACAACCTCTCGCACAATCTCATGTCTCTCGCTTATTTCTCTATACAAACCCTCTTTTCACAAGCAATTCCCTTCTTACTGCAACAACTTCTATCTTTCTTCAACAATTTCTCTTTACGACTATTCATTTATATACATCCAATCCGGCACGCAGTCGAATCATATACCCAACTGTTCGAATTCTTTTCTCCTGCAAATAAGTGGTTGTTCGAAAATGACTGTTCGAAACCCTGCAATACGGCGTTTCGATTTCTTGTGGTATGGCTATTTTGAATGCTGCAAACATATCTTCTCGAAAAGCATATCTCGATCCTTCATATTCGGCTCTTTGAATACAAGCAAAATGTCTGTTCGATTCCATGAGTGCGACCGTTCGAAAGCTGAAAAAAACTTTTCGAAAACCTTTCGATAATTTATATTTGATTCTTCGAATACATGCAAACGGCTGTTCGAATGCATGACTAACACTTGTCAATCTTTAACTGCAGATCTGACATCAATTACATTTTATGTAACTGGCTGCATGATGTCTTTTATGACACGTGTCACCATGCCCCGCTTTTCGGCTTTTACCGCCAACCTGTCGCCTGTCGCGATATCGCGACATTTTTAACTTATGCTGACGTCACCCTGAAGGTTGTCGCGAAATCATGACGTTTCTGGCTTCCAGTGGCTTTTCTTTCATCCTGTCGTGAAATCGTGACACTTTTCAACTTTGCTGACGTCATCATCCTTCTTGTCACGAAATCATGACGTTTCTGACTCTTGCTGACGTCATCATCCTGCTTGTCACGAAATCGTGACACTTTCGGCTTTCGTACACTCTTCTTTGCCAACAGCAGCGAAAAAGGAACATGTCACGAAATCGTGACACTTTGCTCTTCCGTACAACTCTCCTTGCCAACTCCAGCGAAAATGGAACATGTCACGAAATCGCGACACTATGCTTCATGCAATGGCAAAATTTTTACATCTTTGTGCCTTGTGTTTTCACCTTGCCTCTTTTCATGAAATTTTGACTTGTAATATCATTGCTGCATCTTTCAGTTCTACACTTTTGACTAGTAGCGAAATCGCTACTCCTTAGTTTCCCTTTGTTTCAACATGTAGCGCCATCGCTACACCTTAGTTTCTCTTTGTTTCAACATGTAGCGAAATCGCTACACCTTCTTCTTGTGAATTTTTACTTGTGTCGAAATCGTTGCATCTCAGTTTTCTTAACTTCCGATTTGTAGCGAAATCGCTACACCTTTGTTTCCATACATTTCCAGCTGTGCTTTGAAATGCGAAACTTTAACATGCATGGAAATCGCTACTCTCTTCATTGCAAGCTCCTTTCCTCCATTTATGTCACGAAATCGCGACACATTTTCTCTCTCCTCAGAGAAAACTCGACATGTCGCGACATCGCGACATTTTGGCGTGCATTTTCTCTCTCCTACTTTTTGTCACGAAATCGCGACACATTTTCTCTCTCCTCAACGAAAACTCGACATGTCGCGACATCGCGACATTTTGGCGTGCATTTTCTCTCTCCTACTTTTTGTCGCGAAATCGCGACACATTTTCTCTCTCCTCAGCGAAAACTCGACATGTCGCGACATCGCGACATTTTGGCATGCATTTTCTCTCTCCTACTTTTTGTCGCGAAATCGCGACAGAAAACATGTCGCGATATCGCGACAGTTTTCTTCCTTGTCTCTTTCTGCCAATTTCTGAATCTGGGTCACCTCTGTTTTGCTTGAAACTTTTTGCACTTGATCTGACTGACCTCTGAACTGCATCAACTGCATCAATCTGTCTGTGTTGACAACAATGACAATACTTTCTCAATGCTTTTGCTGCACCTTGCTCAACAATCTCCCCCTTTGGAATTGTTGGCAACACACAACAACCTTGCTCAACTTCTTCTCCCCCTTTGCCAATAATACCAAAGGGCTGCTGCAGACTCCCCCTGAGTCTCTGTACACCATTCTCAAGAAAATATCGTTATAGTTAGCAAAAATCATAAATATAAGCAAAACTATAAGTATATGCATGCATGCACCCATTGAGAATGTGATCCCTAATTATAGTCAGTTCTTGGGAATTGTGACCACTCCCAACTTATTCCTAAGGTACTCAAAAACATCCTTGGGCAATGGTTTTGTGAATATATCAGCTACTTGCTCTGTAGTTGGAACAAAATCCAACTTGACCTCTCCTTCTGCAACTTTATCCTTCAAGAAATGATATCGGATTGCAATGTGTTTGGTTCTTGAATGCATAACTGGATTCTTGGATATGTTGATAGCACTAGTGTTATCACATTTTATTGATATTGGCTCTTTGAAGTGGATACCAAGATCTTTCAAAGTTTGTCTCATCCATAATATCTGTGTACAACAAGTTGTGGCTGCAATGTATTCTGCCTCTGCAGTGGATAGAGAGACTGATTCTTGTTTCTTGCTGTGCCATGCTACCAGCCTGTCTCCAAGATAAAATGCTCCTCCACTTGTACTCTTCCGGTCATCAATGCACCCTGCCCAATCTGCATCAGAATATGCAATCAAAGTGAAGTCTTTGCCTTTTGGGTACCACAACCCATAATCCATGGTACCTTTGAGGTACTTGAAGATCCTTTTTACAGCTGTGACATGAGTTTCTTTGGGACTTGCCTGAAATCTAGCAACCATGCATACCGCTCGTAGTATATCTGGTCTAGTAGCTGTTAAATACAAGCAGGCTTCCAATCATAGACCTGTACATTGTTTGATCCACATCTGGAGATTTATCATCCTTGCTCAACTTGCAGCCTGTTGTCATGGGAGTGCTGACCGGTTTACTGTCTTCCATTGTGAACTTTTTCAGCATTTCTTTTACATATTTAACTTGAGAAATAAAAATGCCTTTTTCATTTTGATTGACCTGCAATCCTAAGAAATAAGAAAGTTCACCAATCATTGACATCTCAAATTCTTTTTTCATTTTAATTGATATGTCTTTGCAGTATTCATCCATGCTATTGCCAAATATTATGTCATCTACATAAACAACAAGAACAATAAGATGACCCTTCTCTGTTTTGACATATAAGTTGCTATCCACCAAACCTTTCTTAAACCCTTGTTTAATTAGATAATTATCCAACCTTGCATACCATGCTCCGGGTGCCTGTTTTAATCCATATAAAGCTTTCTTTAACCTGCAAACAAAATCTGGATTGTCACCAAGTTGGAAGCCATCTGGTTGTTCAATGTAAACCTCTTCTTCCAGTTTTCCATTCAAAAATGCTGATTTTACATCCATTTGATATACTTTGAAGTTTTTATGAACTGCTAATGCCAGAAACATTCGATTGCCTCTAGTCTGACTATCGGTGCAAAAGTTTCTTCAAAATCAATGCCTTCAACCCGAGCATAGCCTTTACATACCAATCTTGCCTTATTTCTGACAACCTTGCCCATCTTCATTCAATTTATTTCTAAAAACCCATTTAGTGCCAATTATGTTTTTATTTGTTGGTCTAGGTACTAATTCCCAGGTATTGTTTTTCTCTATCTGATCTAGTTCTTCATTGATTGCCTTCATCCAACTTTCATCAGTGCTTGCTTCAACAACATTTTTAGGTTCAATACTAGATAACAGAGAATAGTTCCTCACTGTTGTTCTTCTTGTCTGAATACCATCTGTGGGATCCCCAATAATCTGTTCACTTGGATGATTTTTCTGCCAATTGTCTGTTTTAAATTTCCTGTTTTCTTCTTCTTCAGATTCAGTTTTTACACCATCTGGATCAATTTTCTGATTCTTCTCTGTTTCTTTTTCATCATCACCTTCAATGACTTCTTCATACATAGGGTAGTTTTCTTGATAAGTAGTTTCTTGTTCTCTACCTTCATCAACTTTCACATCAGCACTTTCAACAATTTTCTTCAACCTCTTGTTGTAACATGTGTAGGCCTTGCTTTTTGTTGAGTAACCAAGAAAGATACCTTCATCAGCTCTATCTTCAAATTTACCGAGGTTATCTTCAGTCCGTTTTATGTAGCACTTGCTGCCAAATACTTTGAAATGTCTTGTTGTTGCCTTTTTGCCAAACCACAACTCATAAGGTGTTTTGCTTTCATGTGGTCTCAACATGCACCTGTTTTGAATGTAAACTGCAGTATGAACTGCCTCTTTCCAAAATCTGTCAACTATTTTGTTTTCTGCCGACATTGTCCTTGCCATTTCCTGCACTGTTCTATTCTTCCTTTCTACAACACCATTCTCGCCGAGGTGTCCTAGCTGCTGAAAACTTGTCTTCTTATCCCATGTTTTTGACGGTATTCTGCAAATTCTTCGGAGATAAACTCTCCTCCCCTGTCTGATCTTAGGCATTTAATTCTTTTTCCTGATTGATTCTCAACAAGATTTTTGAAGGTTTTAAACATCTCAAAGGCTTCGACTTGAGTTTCAGAAATAGTACCCATGTCATTCTTGAGTAGTCATCTATACACAGCATAAAATATTTGTGTCCATTTATGCTTTCAGTTCTCATGGGTCCACATAGATCGGTGTGAATTAGTTCTAATGGCTTGCTAGTGAAGTATTCTTTTGCTTTGAAAGTGGCTCTGGTTTGTTTTCCCTTTTGGCATGACTCACGGATGCTATTTATAGGTTTGCCAATGTTTGGTATATCTCTAACTCGCTCTTTTTGAACTGATTTTTGCCGGATTGTCAAAACTAATATGCCCAAGCCTCTTGTGCCATAGCCGTTTTCATCTTCCTGTCCAATCAAGCATGTTCCTTCTGCGGTTTCTGAAAGTGTATACAGATTTCCAGAAGTTCTCGATCCGAGTGGCTATTAACTTTCCATTTTTTGTCTTTCTTACTTCATGACCCTCCTTCTTGAAGATTACATCATGACCTCTGTCACATATTTGACTTACACTTAGCAAGTTATGCTTCGGGCCAATTACAAACAAGACTTCTTTTGATTTTATATTGCCATCACCGATCTTGACTGATCCCTTTCCAACAATCTTTGCTCCATCATTATTTCCAAATTTCACAGAACCACCTTCATAATTCTGTAAATTCTCAAACTTTTGCTTGTCACCTGTCATGTGATCTGGAACAACCACCGTCAAGTATCCAAGGTGCTGATTTGTTCTGAGCTTTAAAAGCAATCTGGACAATCAAAGATTCCTTTTCTTTCCATTCTGGTTTGATAGCAGATTTTGCTACTTGTTTTGCCTTTGTCCTTTCATTAGCATGTGCCTATTTTTCAAGAAATTTCTGGTTTTGTTTCAACCCACTTGGCTGAGATTTTCTACCCTGATATTTATTTGATGCAAAAGTGCTTCTGCAGTTTCTAGCAATATGTCCAAAATTATGACAATTATAACATTCAACTCGCATAATTCATTAAATGAGAAAAAACATTTCTGCTGGTAAAATTCCTTTGAGATACATTATGCCCGCAATCTGAAATCTTATGGCCATAAGCATTGCATTTAAAACAATAACCAGAAAATGCATGATTAAACCTGGGTGCCGGTCTTTGCCAGTTTGAAGTAGGAGCCATGACTCTTCTCCTCCTTGGATGTGTGACTTTTGTGAATCCATCTTTGTCAGTATTCTTCTTGAATCTGGCATTATTGTTTTCTTTTGCATGATTTGGTTTTTTTGGTTCAACCCTGATCTTTTCTTCTTTATTTATGGGTTCTATATTCAAGTTCTTTGAATCCTTTGAAGATTCTCCTTCATCAAAGCCTAAACCAAATTTTATGCCATAAGGCCTTTGGTTATTTAACATTTTATCCAGACTTTACAAGTACTTTCTTCAAACTTATGAAAACAGTTCAATTTTCTATTCATCTCCTCTAACTGCATCCTTAACTTAACAATGTCTTCCTCTAGCTTGCTGCATTCAACTGTCTTTACAGTTAATTGTTCATCAAGAACTTCAGACATTTTCTTGAATTCCTCTGTCTGTATTTTCAGATTGTTTATTATGTCTGTGGCATTCTCTAATTTCTTTGAAAATTTCTTATTCTTCTTCCTTTCTGGCACTCAACTCTTCAAGTGCAAGCAACCAATTCTCCTTCCAAATACACTTCAACTTCATCCTTGGAATTTTCATCACCTTCCTGATTTTTCTCCTGTTCTTTCTTCTTCAAGTGCCATGAACAGAGCTTCACCTCCTTCTTCTTCGGACTCCTCATCTGTGCTTTCTTCAAAATTGCTGACATTCTTGGTTATGAAGCTTTTCTTCTTGAAGTTGTTCTTTCTGAAATTTTGTTTCTTCTTCCAGTCACCTTTTTCTTGGTGTGAACCTTCACCATTTTTGGTTCTCTCCTGCATTGGACATTTGGCTGCAAAATGACCGACTCCTCCACAATTGAAGCATTTAAAAGGTAGCTTCCCTCTATATTTTCCTTTTCCTTTTGTGAGTTTTCGAACAAAATTGGCTTCT
Organism: Wollemia nobilis; assembly: GCA_028583015.1. Classification (NCBI taxonomy): domain Eukaryota; kingdom Viridiplantae; phylum Streptophyta; class Pinopsida; order Araucariales; family Araucariaceae; genus Wollemia; species Wollemia nobilis. The sequence goes on from JAQPPZ010003413.1 coordinate 1,884,067, forward strand.
GTTTCATCCAGTGTTCCTTCATCCTCAGATTCATGTTCAGCTTTTACATTCTTGTGTGCTTTAAAAGTCGCTTCTCTGTCTCGTAGACTTGGTTTGTCCTATTCTCATTTCATATGCTGTTAGGGAACCATGCAACTCATCCATTCTGAAGTTGTTTAGATCTTTTGCCTCTTCTATTGCAGAGACTTTGGAATTAAATCTTTTGTGAAGTGTTCTGAGAACCTTTTTCACAACAACTGCATCATCAATTTCTTCACCGAGTCCTCTGATTGCATTAATAATTCCGTTGACTCTCAACATATAAGTCTCTATGTTTTCATCTTCATTCATTTGCAGTGCTTCGAACCGTGCTCGATGAGTTTGCAGTTTTGCTTCCTTAATCTTACTTTCTCCTTCATGGATGCTCTTCAGTTTATCCCACATGTCTTTTGCTGATTTACAACTCATGACTCTTATCAGTTCACTGTCAACAAGCCCACACATTATGGCATTCTTAGCTTTGGAGTTGTTCTCAAATTTCTTTTTCTCAGTAGTATCTGTTGGAGGAGTAGTGGGTGCTGTGTATCCACTATCTACAGAATCCCAAATATCATATCCCAATGCACTCAGATATGTTTGCATTCTGAGTTTCCAGAAGGTGTAATTTGTTCCATCAAATAAGGGAGCTTTGTTGGATGAAAATCCTTCACCGCCTGCCATTGTTTCTTCCAAGATCTCCTTAGCTGATTAAGCTTGTACAAGGAACCTTGCTCTGATACCAATTGATGTTCACACAATGACACTGAGAGGGGGGGGTGAATCAGTGTAGTTATTTAACTTCAAAACAGCAGCATTCAAAGACTGAAGCACATAAAACTTATAAAACCAGAAGAACAAAATGAGAGCACACCACAACACACAATATAACGAGGTTCACCAATTTGGCTACTCCTCAAAAATTAACTGTTTGGACTTCAATCCAAATCCAGTCTTTGCAAAATTTCAATTTTACAACTTCTTTACCAGCATCCACTGGAAGGAGCACCAACCCCTGTAATTTTCTGCTGCAACAGATGGAGCACCAACCCCTAGTACCAAGCACCAACTTGGACTGCAATTCTAATCAAATCAAAATGACATAAAAATGTCTTCACTACTAACTCGACCCTGACTGGTCTGTAATTTTAACAACCTCTGCACAATCTCATGTCTCTGCTTATTTCTCTATACAGACCCTCTTTTCACTGCAATTCCATTCTTACTGCAACAACTTCTATCTTTCTTCAACAATTTCTCTTTACAGCTATTCATTTATATACATCCAATCCAGCACGCAGTCGAATCATATACCCAACTGTTCGAATTCTTTTCTCCTGCAAATAAGTGGCTGTTCGAAAATGACTGTTCGAAACCCTGCAATACGGCGTTTCGATTTCTTGTGGTATGGCTGTTTTGAATGCTGCAAACATATCTTCTCGAAAAGCATATCTCGATCCTTCATATTCGGCTCTTTGAATACAAGCAAAATGTCTGTTCGATTCCATGAGTGCGACCGTTCGAAAGCTGAAAAAAACTTTTCGAAAACCTTTCGATAATTTATATTTGATTCTTCGAATACATGCAAACGGCTGTTCGAATGCATGACTAACACTTGTCAATATGTAACTGTAGATCTGACATCAGTTACATTTTATGTAACTGGCTGCATGATGTCTTTTATGACACGTGTCACCATGCCTGCTTTTTCGGCTTTTACCTGCCAACCTGTCGCCTGTCGCGATATCGCGACATTTTTAACTTATGCTGACGTCACCCTGAAGGTTGTCGCGAAATCATGACGTTTTCGGCTTCCAGTGGCTTTTCTTTCATCCTGTCATGAAATCGTGACACTTTTCAACTTTGCTGACGTCATCATCCTTCTTGTCACGAAATCGTGACGTTTTCGACTCTTGCTGACGTCATCATCCTGCTTGTCATGAAATCGTGACACTTTCGGCTTTCGTACACTCTTCTTTGCCAGCAAAAAAGGAACATGTCACGAAATCGTGACACTTTGCTCTTCCGTACAACTCTCCTTGCCAACTCCAGCAAAAATGGAACATGTCGCGAAATCGTGACACTATGCTTCATGCAATGGCAAAATTTTTACATCTTTGTGCCTTGTGTTTTCACCTTGCCTCTTTTCATGAAATTTTGACTTGTAATATCATTGCCGCATCTTTCAGTTCTACACTTTTGACTAGTAGCGAAATCGCTACTCCTTAGTTTCCCTTTGTTTCAACATGTAGCGCCATCGCTACACCTTAGTTTCTCTTTGTTTCAACATGTAGCGAAATCGCTACACCTTCTTCTTGTGAATTTTTACTTGTGTCGAAATCGTTGCATCTCGCTTTTCTTAACTTTCGATTTGTAGCGAAATCGCTACACCTTTGTTTCCATACATTTCAAGCTGTGCTTTGAAATGCGAAACTTTAACATGCATGGAAATCGCTACTCTCTTCATTGCAAGCTCCTTTCCTCCATTTATGTCGTGAAATCGCGACACATTTTCTCTCTCCTCAATGAAAACTCGACATGTCGCGACATCGCGACATTTTGGCGTGCATTTTCTCTCTCCTACTTTTTGTCGCGAAATCGCGACACATTTTCTCTCTCCTCAGTGAAAACTCGACATGTCGCGACATCGCGACATTTTGGCGTGCATTTTCTCTCTCCTACTTTTTGTCGCGAAATCGCGACACATTTTCTCTCTCCTCAGTGAAAACTCGACATGTCGCGACATCGCGACATTTTGGCGTGCATTTTCTCTCTCCTGCTTTTTGTCGCGAAATCGCGACAGAAAACATGTCGCGATATCGCGACAATTTTCTTCCTTGTCTCTTTCTGCCAATTTCTGAATCTGGGTCACCTCTCGTTTTGCTTGAAACTTTCTGCACTTGATCTGACTGACCTCTGAACTGCATCAACTGCATCAATCTGTCTGTGTTGACAACAATGACAATACTTTCTCAATGCTTTTGCTGCACCTTGCTCAACAGAGTTGGGCATGTTTTGATAGCTAGAAAAAATAGGTGACAGTCCATACAAATTTCAACCACCTATCACTATGAAGGAAGGCATGGAATTTTTCATATAAATATGAAGGAAATGCTTGGAAGCAGTTGAGGGAGGCTAGGAGTGGCTTTTTCTCCACTTGACAACATTTCCACGTGATCCAAATGGGAGCAACAAGTCATAAGGCTAAAATACAGGAAATCTAGAAAATGCAGGACACGGTCATACAAATTCTAGCCAGTTGTCAATAAATGGCATGGCTTGGAATTTGTCAGTATCGGCATGCAAAAATAATTGGGATCATCTCCTAAGGAATAGGAAATACTTTCTATCTATTCAAAACCGCTTTATCAACCATTTTAATTGCATCTGAGCAATTAAAACACTTGGTATATGCCTCTATTGGAATAGGAAATACTTCCTAAAGTATTTGATTAGGAAATGAAGTATTGCCTCTGTATTTTCTTAAGTTTCCATATCATAATGCTTCTCAATTTCCTGCACATTGGGGAAATAATCCTTAATATATGCCATGGTCTGCTATAGGCCCACTTCAACAATGTAGGAGTCAACCACCATGGGCATATTCCCAAGAATGGTCTCAACATGGATGGATGAAACAATAATGGAATCAACATCCACCATGGTTGCAGCCAAAACTGTAGGGATATCAATGGGTACAACAACAAAAATTGTATAAAGAGCAGCAACATTATCAAAAGCAAAAATCAAATTTGTTGCCCACTCATACCCATAGTTTCTCTCATGGACAACAAAAAAAATAATAAAAAACAACCACTATTTTCAGCTCAACCTGTGGCTAATCCCAACAATGTTAAACAGGTAACCCCTATATCTATGGTTGAATCAAAAAATATAGCCATAATAAATGCTTGTGACTATGATAAAACTCAGTTGTGTTCAAAACCATTTCTTGAATATATTCCACTTACTAGTGTAGAAATAGGAGCTAAAAGAAATGAGCATGAAAACAAATCTACACTGAAATAAGAAGAAGAAAAAAATATGTCTCATCAAAGAAAGTACCATGTCTTGAATAGTTTGAAATATCAAAATTAACATCTTTGAAATCGGACTGGATAAAGGAATTAACACATTTAACTATTACAATCCATTTACTTCACGCTATTAAGGATGTACCAATCATTAATAAGATTGTTCAAGAAATGTGTTTTAAGAAACCAAGAAAAAAGAAGGTATATCCTGAAACCATACAAATAGGTGGAAAATCAGTAGACTTGCTTATAGGAAAACTTACTCCCTAAGTGTGATTATCTAGGAAGCCCAGGGTTTCTTGAATCATATAATAAAAATGAAAAAAACATTTCAACTTTGGCCTCCATTATTGTAAAGGATAATGTAGAAGAGTTGGATTCATCCAAGAAATCTGTTTTTAATGTTCATATTTCAGATTTAAATATGAATCAACTACTGTTCAACAAATATTATGGAATGATGAAAAGAAGAATCTTGAAAAATTTTCACCCATTCAAATACAAAACAATTTTCTTCATTTACCACATGGGTGTCATCATTTTTTCTCATCTTTTCATTATCATTTATCAAAGTTAATTCTTTCAAGAATTATTTTTGGTAAACATACACAGATTTTTCATTATTTTCCACCATATCATTGCTCTCTTAATTCATTAATGCACCATTCTCCAAGAACCAATTCAAAATATCCTGGTACAAAACAAACTGAAATATAGCCAAAACAACTTTTGAACAACAATAGTTGGTTGACTAAAAACCAGGAAGCAAATTTGTTTAATGTATTGATCCAACATCCTAATGCTTTACAAACACTTTATGCATCTTTAGCAATTGGCATTGAGTTGTTGTAGGTACAAAAAAATAGATTTTGCAGTTGAATGCATTTCATGAACTTTGGTTGGAAGCACTTCACCAAATAAAGTTCACTCAACAAAATTGGAAAATGTGGCATGATGATCACATTAAGAGCAACAAGGATGAACCAAAGGAGTTTGAGAATGAAGTTTTTCAACTTTCTTCAATTGATGATTTAAGGAGGACATTAGTGGTGAATGGACATCTTTTACAGGTGTACCATCAACCACTAACAAACGTGGAATTTAGTCAATCTTTTACACAGTTACATTTGCATAAAGTAGAAGAGGCTTCCTCTTTTGACAAAGATTACAAATGATCATATCTTTGAATCTTGAAAAAACAAAAGAAAATAAAAAGAGAAAAAAAAAATGAAAAAAAGAGAGAGAAAAGAAGAAGAAAATGAAATAAAAAAAGGAAAAACAAAAGAAGCGAGAAAAAATTTCAGCATAAGGCATGTCCCACAAAATGAAGATACATGAGGATATACATCAATTTCATTAAAGAGAAGAACTAATGAGGTCAATACTTCATTTCCAGAAACACAGAGGCAATACTGACATCATCATATTCTTACCACTTATATGGAAGGAGGGTTGCATCATTATTGCAGTTTTTAGCTGAAAAAGATGTTTTCATATAGAAAAATTGATGTGCTTTTTGTAGAACAAGGATTGTTCTTATCCAAATAAGAATGAGAGAAATTATATCTCATTGCAGCCTCATGAGATACATTCTATCTCATTTAAGCCCTTGCAATAGATAGAAGTTGGTTGAAAACTAGAAATGACAGCCTCTTCAGATGAAAAATAAATAAATAAAAAATGATGAAAAAAAGGAAAGAAAAAAAAAATGAATAATTTGGTAGTGAAAACCTTCTCGGAGGCGTTGCTGAATTGGCTTGCATGAAACGGTGTGCATTGCCTTATTGATCCACCCATCATTGTTCCACCATTGTACAAATCTCACATTGCACATGTTATTTTTATGTTTTCAGATAGCATGCTAAGAATCATCAGAAGTAGTTTGTAAGGTGCATGATCAATTTTTAGAATATTAAGGTATGTGTTTCTTGCATTTAAGTCATAGTAAGCATTTAGCATTTAGTGTATGATAATCAATATTTGGCATAAACTATTCATATAATATTGGCAAGTTAAAAATATCAAGAAACACCCCCTTCTACCCTTAATTGCATGGAAAATTCAACACCTGGAGATTTTTTTTTACTCCTACTGCAATAAAATAACAACATACAAAATAAAGAATATCATTTAAACAAAAGGATGGAGAAGAGATTCTTAATGTTATGGAAGGCTTACACACCCTAGAGATGGGCCCACACTAGAATCTACAGCTAAATTTTGCATAGGAGGCCATTTTGGCATGTTTTTGACACATCCTAGAATAACAGTCTTGTTTCAAAGCATTTTCAGAACAACAGTCTCATTTTGAAGTAGGCTTCAAAACGAGACCAATTGTGCTAGAAATTCTTGAAAATGTTGCAGAATAGTAGGGCACATAAGATATTGAGTTTCTTAAAGTTCTACCACAAGTAAGTACATCTCTGAAGCATTGCAAAATCAAAATTTTATCAATTTTGTTTCAAAGGTGTGAACAACAAAAATAAGTATCCAAGTTGAAATATTGTCAAGATAAAAAAATCTACATAAAAGTGCAGAAGTCAAAGAAGTGCAAGTTGAAAGGGAAAAAAAATCAGCATAAAAACAAGAAACAAAACACAAAAAAAAAAAAGATAAGAAAAGAAAAAAAAAGGCAAAAATTGCAGGAATTACAAAAAAAAAAAAAACAAAGTTGAAAAATTGTAGAGTTGCAGACAAGAAATGAAATACCTGTGCTAATTGAAAATGTTTAATGTAGCAAGAAGAAAATTCTCAGGTGAAAAAAAATGTTTAACAGGGTAAAACTTGCATATTGCTATGGCCTACTAGGATGCATGAGGACATGCATCAGTTCAAGCTGGGGGGGAATGATGAGGCCTAGAAATGCCTCATTTTGCACTATGGTTAACATATAAAAAATTGCCATATTATTAAATATAAAAATTTAAATTGCCAAATAGTTTATTAGAATATATTAATTGTTAATTTTTTGCATGATTTTATGTTAGAAACATTATACCCCTGTTTTGACTATTTTAAGCATTTTACTTGTAAAGTTCAAAAATGAGTATCATGTCAATTCTAATGTCATACTATAGTAAAATTACATTCTTATGGTATGTATATATTCCTCTCATCTATAACTACAACTTTGCTTTTTGAAGCAAGTCAATCCGAGATGTAGATAAAAAGTTATGAAGGTTACTCAATGTTCATGCCTTAGTTTTTTCTGGAGTTGTAAATATGTGCAAATCTGCGTTAAGGGGAACATTGGCGGATCTACTGGGAACGATCCAAAGTGATTTAAGGTACCAAATTCATACCAATGGTACTTAATAGTAGATATAACACATGACCCTAATTTTAAGGCATATGGACAAGTAATCTGTAAGTTATGGGGTCTTCAAAATGATAGTTTCACACTTTTTTATAGTTGGAAATTCTGGTAAAAATATGTGTTAGAGGCCAACTTGACAGCTATTTTGGGAGTGATTACTAAGGATTTAAGAGCTAAAAATTTAACCACATGTATTTCACACAACCAAGAACACGTGGATAAAATTTTGCGTGCATTGGAGTTACGAGGCAAAAGTTATGAGAACTCCAAAATGGCAGCTAGGCATGTTTTGACAGCTGGAGAAAACAGGTGACAGCCCATACAAATTCCAACCACCTATTGTTGGGACTGAAAAATAAGGCATACTTTATTGACAAGTTATTTTATAATATAAGCATCAAGCTTATGAGGAAGATATGACAAGTGTCATAAGCTCCACTCCAAGTGTCTTTCAGAAGACACCACTCCAACTCAAACTGAAGACAGGGACAAGTGGCAGAAGACAAATGTCAACCTATCAATTATAGGCATAGTGCACATTATAACAATAATAATATTCTAACATTCTCCCTTAATATGCACTATCCTAAAAAGATAAGTCAACATTAGATAACATTCCCCCTTAATGTTGAGTTCTTTTACATAGATATAGCAAATCGCTAAACTGAGAAAACTTGTCTTTCCCAAGTGACTTGGTGAAGATGTCTGCTACTTGATATTGATTTGGTACATACTTCATGTGTATAATGTCTTCTTGGACCATTTATCTAATTAAGTGATGATGGATCTCAATGTGCTTTGTTCTAGCATGGAAAACTGGATTCTTGGTCATCTTGATGGTACTTTGATTGTCACAATATATATGTTGGACCATGTATGAATAGCCCAATATCCTGAATTAATTGCCTCAACCATATTGCATCCTTAGTTGCCTCAACTGCTGCTCTATATTCTGCTTTTGCTGAAGATAGTGAAACTGTGTTCTGCTTCTTTGTGCTCCATGAAATAGAGCCTTGGCCTAATTGAAAGCAATAACCTGATGTAGATCTTCTAGTTTCAGGACAACTAGCCCAATCTAAATCTGTGTATCCAATCAAAGAAAAATTGTCACTTGATTTATACATAAGGCCATGATGAGGTGTGATCTTTAGGAATATCACAATCCTCTTAGCTACTATCCAATGGCTCTTCTTAGGATCCTGCATGAATCTAGAAATAAGGCCAACTGAATAGAAAATATCTGGTCTAGTTGAAGTTAAGTAGATCAAACTTCCAACTAGTTGCCTGTAAAGTGTACCATCAACCCTTTATTCTTCATCATTATTTATCAATTTCAATCTAGTTTCCATGGGAGTTAGAGAGGTCTTACACTCCTCCATGCGAAACCTTTCCAAAATAGACTGAATGCACTTAGCCTGTGAGATAAATATCTTACCAGGCTATTGCCATACCTCTATTCCTAAGCAATAGTGGAGGAGGCCTAAATCTGTCATCTCAAAGTTCTTGCATAAGTTCTCCTTGAGAAACCTTATTCCTTCTATGTCATCACCTGTAATGAGAAGATCATCCACATACAATGTAACCAAAATGATGCGGTTCCTCCAATGTTTCACATAGAGAGTAGATTCTATTGCAGATCTAGTGAAACCAAGGTTGAGAAAATAGGAGTCAATCTTTGCATACCAAGCTCGGGGTGCTTGCTTCAACCCATATAGAGCTTTCTTTAATATGAGGACTTTGTTGTTTTGGCCTTCAACCGTGTACCCTGGTGGTTGTTTCACATACACTTCCTCCTTCAAATGACCATTTAGAAATGCACTTTTGACATCCATTTGATATATTGGCCAATGTTTTTGAGCTGCCATAGAAATAATTGTCCTGATTGTAGTCATCTTAGCCACAGGAGCAAATGTCTCCTCATAATCAATTCTCTCTTGTTGCTTATATCCTTGATCTACTAGGTGAGCCTTGTAGCAATCTAGTGAGCCATCTACTTTATATTTTGCTTTGTATACCCATTTTGTGCCAATGGTATATTTTCCTTTGGGTAAATCCAGTAACTCCCAAGTGTGATTTTTTTCAATGGAATCTAAGTCTTGATCCATGGCATGAACCCATTTAGGATCACCAAGTGCTTCTTTGACATTAGAAGGTTCAGGTTGGCTAAGGAATTTGGCCATTAGGGCATAATTCACTTGGTGTCTTAGGGTTGAAGGCCTTTTACCTGTATAGTTGGGAAAATGATTTTGGGCTTCATCTATTGTGGCTTTAACCCACTTGGGTAAAGGATTGGATGATGTTACTTGATCTTTAGGAGGAGGAGATGGAGGACATGGATCATTTGTAGGAAGTTCTTTGTAGCATGTGTGAACACTTAATTTATTAAGTGGTTATTTAGTGGCTAGGCTAGGTTTAGTTGTCGGCAAATTCTTAATGTCGGCATGATTTTTTTTTTTAAGTTAATATCTCTTCTTCCCCTTATCCCTCCATTCCCTCCTATATTCCCTCTTCTACCTTATCACTCCACCTTCCTTCCCTCTTCTCCTCCAACCTCCCTTATTTTTCTCTCCATCGACTTCCTCCCTTCCCTCTTTATATATATTAGTGGTTATATCCTATGTTTGATTAATGATTATTGGCTCTGCATAATAATAATAAAGTATTATTATTCAAATTACCATATTGCCTCTTGATCTGAATATCAGATTTGGTATCAGATCTTGGTCAGGTGAGGGTGCTGGGCATGAATCTCGAGGTCGCATGGTGACTAGCTGGCGAGCATGCTGGGCACGTATCCAGAGGGCGCATCGTGATCGAGGAGGTGGCAAGGCAGACTGACTAGGCACAGATTTTGAGGCGATTGACTGCATGATTTTTGAGGTGACACATGGTAGAGCAGTCACTGACGTGGCAGAGCGGATAGCTGACATGGCGATCTGAGGTGGACGCTGACGTGGTGATCGAAGGTGGACGCTGACGTGGCGAGCTGACATGGCACATCGGGTGTGCGATGACGTGGCAAAATTTTGGTTTGTCCACATGGCGGAAGCAGTTTTGTCAGAGTACGCACACGTGGCGAAAGCAGAGCAAGCACAGAGTTGAGGAGTGATTGCCCGAAGGCAATCAACGTTACATGCACTCACGCGCATATTTGAAGGCTATGTTGCCTTCTTCCCACTGAATGTGGGATAAATCTTCGCATATTTAAAAAAAAAAAACTCCACCCGTAGTCAGTATAAGGAACAGGCGGTTCCTTCCTCCTCCAGCCGAAGCAGGTAGCGCAGGTGGTTTAGTTGTTTGGTTGCGGCACAGAGGTCCCGGGGTCGAATCCCACCGGGGTTAAAAAAATACAATTTTTTTTTTTTGGTTTATGCCGCCGATCAAGGATTTATTAATCCTTGTTGCCCTTGTTCTTCCACCAGAGCTGCGTGGTGCAACGGCTAGACCTTGCGGGGAGAAAGCAGAGGTCAGCAGGTCGAATCCCGTCGGGGATTTCACCAAAGATAAAAAAAAGGTTTTTTATTAAAGTTTTTTTATTATTTAGTTTTAATTAAAGATTTTAAAAATTATTTAATAATTTTCATTTATATATTTTTTATTATGTTTTTTTTTAAATAAAACTTTTATTTAAAAAAAGGAATAATTTAAAATATATATAGGAAATTGTTAAAATGTTTTTAAAAGGGCTTTATTAAAACAAATTTTGGAAAACTTTTTTAAAAATTTAAAGGGTGAAAAGTTTTTTTTGAGGTAGAAGTTTGTTTGGCATCATAATTGTAACCCAATTCATACGGTGTGATACTGGGTAGATGATTCGGTCATCTGGATGCTATTATGCATTGCTCTCTCTGTTGAGAAGAGAGACTCCTGATTCCTTTGACAGGAAAGTCCAGCAGAGTGGACTTCATACAGTGTTTTGTCAGTTGGAAAACCAAGTGATAGCACATCAGAGAAAACCAGATTCTGGATACGAGGCGGATTCTGAAGATAATATCTTTGAGCAAAGAGTAGTTGAATCCGAGACGGTTGAAATAGTACCTAAAGGACAATCAAGTGACAGTTATACTCCTGTAGTGCCTGAAGTTGAAACGAGTGAGAGCTATACACCTCGCTCTCCTGATTCAAAACCAAGAAGAAGAAGCAAAAGAAGCAGAAGCAGAGGAAAAAGAACTAGTGGAGGTGAAACCTGCAATTGAAGAACGAGTTGTTCTCAAAAGGCGTCTTGAGCCAGTAGTAGCAGCAAAAGAAGTCATTATAATCAGTGACGACGAAGTAGACAATTTCACCTTTCTAGTCTTGGGAAATCCTCAAGAAGAAGAACGCCAAATTAGTGAGCATTTTAAGAAAGCTAGATTTGATTTAAATCAGTGATCTATTTTGTACTTCTTTGTACAACTTGTTTGAAGTTGAAATAAAATTTGCTTTCTAAAATGGCTTCCAATACTAGTTTACCAATCCCCGAGTTCAATGGTGGTGATTACGAGTATTGGTCAATTAAAATGAAAACTCTGTTGATTGGCAAAGGTCTTTGGGATGTGATTGAAGAGGGATATACCGAACCTTCAGCTGCTGAGTGGGCAGTTTTGAGTGTTGCTGATAAAAGGGCTAAAAAGGAAGCTCATAAGAATAATTCTTCTACCCTTTATCACATTCAAGCCACCCTTGATAGAAGTATTTTCCCTAGAATAGCTTCTTTTACAATAGCTGAATCTGCTTGGAATGCTTTAAAAGAAAGTTATAGGGGTAGTGACCAAGTCAAACAAGTTAAACTCCAAACCTTGAAAAGAGAGTTTGAAACTCTTAAAATGTAAGAGAATGAAAAGGTTGGTGATTACTGTGTGCGAGTGAAAGCCGTAGTAGATAAGATGGTCACTTTAGGAGACGATGTAAAGCTTGAAGTTATAGTGAAGAAAGTGTTGAGGACACTTCTTCCTAAGTGGAATTCAGTTGCAATAATTATAGAGGAATCCAAAGACCTAACTTCTCTATCTTTTGAAACCCTCATTGGCTCACTTCTCTCACATGAGGAGAGATTATAGCCAACTCCTTCCACAAGTTATGGAGGAGATGATAAAGCCTTTGCTTCTCAAGAAGGCAGAGGTAGAGGTCATGGCAGAGGAAGGTATAGAGGAAGAGGCAAAAATAATCAGAGAGGTGGAACTCCTAATAGAGGAGGAAATCATAACAGAGGAGGATTCTCAAACAATAGTGAACAACAGCAGAATAGAGGAGGACAACAAAATAGAGGGAAACAATCAGGCAGAGGCAAAGGAGGAGATAAGTCAAAACAATCTTGCTACAATTGTGGCAAACTTGGCCATTATGCTCGTGACTGTTGGACTAAGACTTCACAAGGAGCTAGTAGCAGCCAAAGCAGTCAATTTGGAAACTTTGGAGAAGAGGAAGAGGCCACAAATCTCTTTCTCTCATATGGTCAGGCAGATCAGAACATGAATGATACATGGATCTTGGACACTGGGTGTTCAAACCATATGAGTGGCAAAGAAGAGCTCTTTGCTACTCTAAACTCCTCCTACAAATCTAGCATCAAATTGGGAGATGATAAATCATTGGCAGTTGAAGGCATTGGAGCTATGGCAGTTCCAACTAAAGAAGGAGTCAAACAAGTAAGTGATATCTATTATACACCCCATCTCCAACATAATATTTTAAGTGTTGGTCAAATGTTAGAAAAGAACTACAAGTTGCTTTTTGATGAGGGTAAATGCACTATTTTTGATAAAAATAACAATAATAGAATCATTACTCAAGTGCCAATGACAAAGAATAGATTGTTTCCTTTAAAGTTTGGCCACCCAGGGGGAGATAAGTTAGCAAGTGTTGCTATTTCCAATCCAAGTGTTCTATGGCACTTGAGATATGGCCATTTGAATTTTTCTAGTTTGAAAATGCTAACTTCCCAAGCCATGGTCACTGGACTTCCTAAAGTTTAGGATAGTAAAGAAGTCTATGAAGGGTGTGCTCTTGGGAAGCATGCCAGATCAAAGTTTCCTCATGGACAAGCATGGCGGGCCAGCTATCCACTCCAGCTAGTGCATACCGACATCCGTGGTCCGATGCAGACACAAAGTCTGGGTAACAACTCTTACTTTCTACTCTTTATTGATGATTATACTAGAATGTGTTGGATATATTTTTTGAAACATAAGGATGAAGCATATGAATGCTTTATCGATTTCAAAATAAGAGTTGAAAGTGAGAGTAGATATTTTGTAAAATGTCTTCGATCAGATAGGGGAGGAGAATACTCCTCTAATGAGTTTGTGAATTTCTCGTAAGCAACATGGCATTAAGAGGCGGTTCATAGCTGCCTACACTCCACAGTAGAATGGTGTCGCAGAGAGGAAGAATCACACCATTGTGGAGATGGCAAGGTCTATGCTTCAGACGAAGCATTTGACTAATTCATATTGGGCAGATGCTGCCAGGACTAGCGTATATATCTTAAACAGAAGTCCTACTTCAAGTTTGAAAGGGCTGACACCTTACCAAGCTTGGTATGGTAAAAAGCCAAATGTTAAGCATTTTAGAGTGTTTGGCTCGCTGGCCTATTCTCACATTCTTGATGAGCTTAGGAAGAAGCTCGATCCAAAGAGTCAGGCATGTATCTTTGTAGGATACTATGAGAATACAAAAGCTTATAGACTCTATAATCCTCGGACTAGAAAGTTTGTGATTTCCAAGGATGTGATTTTTGATGAAGGGGGAGAATGGGGTAAGCCCCAAATATTCAGTGATGTTGAATCCACTGATGTAGTTTCTAAGTAGGTGCAACAACAGACACCACAGAAAGGAAAGCAGTCTCCTCTCGATCCAAGTTCATCTTCTGATTCCACTTCTTCACCAAGTCCTTCTCCACAACGATCCGTAAGTTCCTCACCAATGGACATTGATTCTCCATCCAGAGGTAAGAGAACTCTACAAGATCATCCATCATATCAGATGTTGGATAAAAAAATTTCAAGAAGATACACTAGGAGTCAAGCTAGTGAAATGGATTCTGTTTTACACAGATTAGAAAGTATGCACCTGTATGGTGATGATGTCTCCCAACAGGAACCTAGGGGAGATCAAGTTAACTATGCTTTGTTAACTAGTGCACAACTTGAACCTTCTAGTTATGAGAAGGCATGTACTCAAAAAATTTGGCAAGATGCCATGAAAGAGGAGATAACCTCTATAAAAAAAATGACACTTGGGAGCTGGTAAAGCTTCCTAAAGGCAAGAAATGTGTTGGATGTAAGTGGGTCTACAAGACCAAGTTTAATGCTGATGGTAGCATTGAAAGGCACAAGGCGAGACTAGTTGCAAAGGGATTCACTTAGAAATATGGAGTTGATTATGAAGAGACTTTTGCTCCTGTAGCCAGACAGGAGACTATTAGAACAGTTCTTGCCTTAGCTGCACATAAGGGATGGAAAGTCCAACACATGGATGTGAAAAGTGCATTTCTAAATGGTTACTTGAAAAAAGAAGTGTATGTTGAGCAACCACAAGGATTTGAAGAGAAATACAAGGAACATCTTGTTTACAAACTGAAGAAGGCACTTTATGGCCTCAAGCAAGCACCACGAGCTTGGTACTCACGCATTGATGGGTACTTCAAAGAATTTGGGTTCACCAAAGTAGAAATGAACCCACCCTTTACTACCTCCAACAAGGAAATGACATCCTCATAGTTTGCTTGTATGTGGATGATCTCATATTCATGGGTAGTAATGAAAAATGAATATGGAGTTCAAACACTCCATGATGAAGCATTTTGAGATGAAGGATCTTGGCTTAATGCACTACTTCCTTGGAATGGAGGTTCATCAGTCAGATACAGGGATCTTCATCTGTCAACATAAGTATGCTCGGGACATGCTTAAGAAGTTTGCTATGGAGCATTGCAAACCAGCTTGCAACTCCAGCTTGGACATGGGATCCAATTAAGCAAAGATGATGGAGCATCAAAAGTTGACGTGACCACTTTCGAAAGCATGGTTGGGAGTTTGATGTTTCTTGCCAACACCAAACTTGATATTTAGTATGTTGTTTCTCTTGTCTCTCGATTTATGTCTAACCCTTCTGAGTTGCATTTGCAGGCAACTAAGAGAATTCTCAGATATGTAAAGGGTACATGGGATTTTGGAATCCATTACCATAAATGTAACACTATCAAGCTTGTAGGCTTCAGTGATAGTGATTGGGGTAGCAACATTGATGACAAGAAATCAACTTCAGGGAACTGTTTTAGTCTGGGTTCGAGACTAATCACTTGGAGTTCCAAGAAGCAGACAGTCGTAGCACTATCTTCAATAGAAGCTGAGTATATAGCGGTCACTCATGCTAGTACTCAAGCTCTATGGCTACGAAAGGTATTAGAAGAGATTGGAGAGCAAGAAAGTGGTCCAACAAGGATATTCTGTGACAACATTAGTGCCATTCAGTTGGCATACAATCCCGTCCACCATAGTAGATCAAAGCATTTTGATATGAAGTACCACTTCATCAGAGATATGGTGGAAACCGAAACTGTTGAGCTTCACTATTGCCCCACTTTGGAGAATGTTGCGGACATCTTCACCAAGGCACTGGCCAAAGCTCAATTTGTAAAGCTGAGAGACTGTCTTGTCAGTCCTCTCAACTTTAAGGGGGAGAATGTAGCAAGTGTGAACACTTAATTTATTAAGTGGTTATTTAGTGGCTAGGCTAGGTTTAGTTGTCGGCAAATTCTTAATGTCGGCATGATTTTTTTTTTTAAGTTAATATCTCTTCTTCCCCTTATCCCTCCATTCCCTCCTATATTCCCTCTTCTACCTTATCACTCCACCATCCTTCCCTCTTTTCCTCCAACCTCCCTTCTTTTTCTCTCCGTCGACTTCCTCCCTTCCCTCTTCATATATATTAGTGGTTATATCCTATGTTTGATTAATGATTATATTGGCTCTGCATAATAATAATAAAGTATTATTATTCAACTTACCATATTGCCTCTTGATCCGAATATCAGATTCTTCTTGTGGATGAATTTCTTGATTTATGAGTGAAGGAGAAGGACTAGATGATATTGTATGCATGAATGAAGAAACTATTTCATTAATTATTTCTAAAGTGGGGGCCTTAGGAGGATTATATGGGGGATACTCATGAAAGATAACATCCCTAGATAAAATGATTTTCTTGGAAATAGGTTCATATAATTTATATGCATTGGCACTATCACTATAGCCAACAAATATGGATTTTTGGCTCTTATCATCAAACTTTTTCCTTTTCTTATGAGGAATATGAACATAGGCATCACATCCAAATATTCTCAAATGGCCCTGTTGGTCCGAAATCTTCCACAGGAAAGGATTTTTACAAGTGCACCCTAGACCCGACCAACATTGAAAGGCTGGAAGCAAGAAATGGCTCCCAGACCAATCTCCAGAGTGGGCTGGTTCCCTTTACTAATCTAACTTTCTGTTTGAAGATAAGGGTTGCTGGAAAGAAATGAAAGTTGCAGAAAGAAATGGAAATATGGCCACAGGCCGAAGTTATGGGATCGAAAGAACAACAACAGAAAACTTAAAGTGCAGCAACAACAAGCAACAAAAGATAATGACTCAACTCTCACACAACTGTATGCAGAAAATCTCTCCAAGATTACACTCCAGGAATTATATCCTTACAAGCAAGATTCAAATCCAATATGCAGAATTTGAATGTAACAGCACTTAAGGAATATAAATTCTATTAGAAATGCAAAAGAAACGGAAAAGACACTCACTCAAAACAGCTGCTTGAACAATTTGAAGCCAATACTTTATTCTCGCAAATGTACTTCCAATTTTTAGCAAAAACTTCCAACCCTTTCAATGAAGTTTACATTGGTTTTTATAGAGGGTCGTCCTCTTTGCAAGCATTTAATCTTTGTAACCGACCTTCTTGAGATCTACAATTATGCGAAGGAAACGAGGAACATGATCCCCTTAATCGCAGTCTAGAGAACCACAAAATTAAATGCAATCAGCGGTCATATTCATTAAATGTCTTGACATATACATGAAACCGTTAGGATGATCCACGAACAGCGGATTCGAACAAATAAAATCTTCTATTTTGGTGGCCTGGGTGCTTCTTCAACCTTGACTGCATCGAAAATCCACAAAGCATTTAATTCGGGCGAGCGTTTAACCATCGGAAAGTAAAAAAAAACCTTATCGGTCGTTCATACTGTGCCTTGGCGGGAAACTGACGCAGGTCGCAAAAACGTGACGGGTCACGAAATCATGACATATTTTGATGCCGTACACTTTTGCTACCTTGGACCCACGAAAATCCTCCCTGTCGCGATATCGCTGCATAATCGGCTTCATCTTTTCTATCGCTAGCTCATTCCACGAAAATGGCACATCGGGCGATCTCTCAACACCTTTTGTCTCTTTTGGTCCTCCCTTCGCTATGTCCCACGAAAATGGAACATGTAGCGATATCGCTACATGTTTCAAGCAATCTGTACGGTCTCGTTGATGCGTCGCGAAAATGCAACACTTTTTGCTTCTTAAATGCCTTTGAATTTCCTTGTCGCCACTTCGCTGCATACTTGAATACTTAGTCATTTTTTGATCAATGCGTCATGAAATCAATGTTACCACCATGTCTCTAGATCTTCTCATTCCCTGTCGCAGAATCGCTGCAGATTTATCTCGCTTGGCCCTCTTGTCAAAAGTGCAGCGAGTCGCTGCAACTTTTATGTCTTTGCTCTTCGGACCAAAATAGCCATGATTCTGAGACAAGTAGCGATTTCGCTACATATGTCTCCTTCCGTACCAACTGCCACCCTTTTGTCACGAAAATGCGAAGTCTTTTGCTTTACGGGACCTTCTTCCAAAAGATGCAGCGAATCACTGCAACTTCTACTTAAGACTCCCGTAGCGACCAACCCCCGCAATTTTGGAACGTTGCAGTGAATCGCTGCAACTTTTTGCCTTGTGTACTTTTCCCAAAACGTGCAGCGCATCACTGCAGTTTTAGCACTTAAGCCTTTTTACGACTAAGCCTTCCACATCTTTGAAATGTGCAGTGCATCGCTACAACTTTTTGCCTCTTGGACTTTGAAGTCACCCGACCCGCGATCTTGGAACATGTCAGCGAATCGCTGCAATTTCTAGACTTAGTCTTTTTTGCTCCTTTATTCTTCAAAACCGCATCAAAGCCAAAATTAAAGTGAGATTTGCAACAATTAACACATTAGTACTTCAATCAAAATCAATGTGGCAAAAATGCCAACATTCTTGGCGGCTCGCGGGGTATACAGCTCGTTGTATGCAAGAATCCAGGTCTGAATACATTGGGCACAGAGTCATATTGAAACAGAATCAGAGGCCTACTGCAATCATCTTCTACTAAAAGCTGGAACTGGAAGAACCTGCATATAACCGGTTATGAAACGACAAATGGAAGGCAAAAATGGAGTGAGCTCTTGCGATTGCATAAGAGGTGAATGCAATGGATGATGATAACAATGGGTTGATGTAATGACAAAGCGATGTAGAAGATATAACAACATAATGCTGTCATATTACCAACTGTAATGAATATGGAAGGAAAGTATGGAATGGAAATGAAACTAGGAAAGCTGTGAAATGAAATGAACTAAACTGTAACATAAATGCACAAAATATAGGATTGAGATGAAAAGGATAGGAAGGAATGGGAACAATAAGAATAGGGAGAAGAAACAACAGCCGTGGCTCTCTTTTTTTATTTCTGTAGAAGAGAAAGAAGGAAGAAGAAGATGAAGAAAGAAGAAAGGAAAGAGGAAACAGGGAAGGGAAAAGAAGAATTTTTTGAAAGCCACCAACTGCTGGGAAAGGGAAAAAAAACACAGAAAAACAAAAGGCACCTATGGCTCGCAAGTAACAAGAACCAAGGTGACAAAAATGAAAAGTAACACATGTATATATATATATATATATATTTTTTTCTCTTTTTTTTTTTTTTATATATATTCTTCTATATACAAACTCATACTGAACTGATAATTCAAGAAGTGTAGGCTTTCAGATGAAAGCCATTGACTGAAATTGGAAGTGGACTGCCATCCAAGTCTTCTAAATAGAATGAATTTGTTGTACTGTGCTTGGTGATACGGAAGGGACCCTCCCATAAAGCATCAAATTTCTTGTGATTCCCAGGTTTAGCTTTATTCTCATTCCATTTCAACACCAAATCTCCTGTTTTGAGTGGACGATCCGCAAAATGTTTATAAAACCACTTCGAAATACCTTGTGTGTGTTTAAAAAATTGATCATATGCTTCAGAACGCTACTCCTCCAAATGCAATAACTGAGCTAACCACAAATCCAAGGAACTTAGGTCTGTCTCATTGTCCTAAAAATTTTGTAATTGCTGCAAAATAGGCAACTCAAGATGAACAGGCAAATTTGCTTCTTTCCCATAAACTAGGGCATAGGGTGAGGTCTTGATAGACTTCTTAACTGAAATTCTATCGACCCATAAAGCTTGATTTAATAAAAGATGCCATGATCTCTTGTTCTCTCCCAAAGACCTCTTTAAAATCTAGAGCAAATTTTTATTTGTTGACTCCGCCAAGCCATTTCCCTGTGGATAATAATTGGAAGATGTCTTTAGGAAAATGCCATACTTATTAGCAAACTCAGCTAGTTCAGCTCCAATGAATTGTGTCCCATTATCAGTAATGATGGCATCAGGAATACCAGAGCGAGTAATCAAACCTTCAATAAAAGATATCACCACAGTTTGGTTGGCCACATTTGTAGGAATAGCTTCTGACCACCTGGTGAAATAGTCTGTAGCTGTCAAAATATATCTATGACCAACTGAGGAATTAGGATCAATGATTCCAATGAAATCCAACCCCCACTCGCTGAAAGGGTGCTTCAACTCGAACTCGGATGCAAAGGCGATGTCTGCATTTCTTACCCTTCCTGTGTATCTCTGACATTTGTCATAGGCTTGTGCAATCTTGAAAGTGTCTGAGAACAGGGTTGGCCAGTAATAACCAGCTCAGATTATCTTCAAAGCCATCGACCTTCCTACAAAATGTCCTCCTGATAGACCAGAATGAAATTCTTCCAGGAGCCGAGCCTTGTCTGCTTCTTTAACACATCTCAGAAGAACACCATCAAGATTCTTAAAAAACAATCCTTCTGGCAACGAAACATACCACAGAGCTTGCAGCCGAAATCTCCTCCTCTGCAAAGCATTCAACTGTGAAGGACATCTACCAGTTGTGAAATAATCAATAAGGTCTTCTGTCCAGTCCTTTTCCAGAATTAAGAAATTCATTAAATTGTCATTACTAACAAGATTTTCTTCATGATCTTCACCTACACCAGATGCTGCCATCTTTGCCAAATGTTGGCACAGAGCCTTACCACGCACTAGCTTAGTAGGGTGAATTTCTACATCAAATTCTTGGATCTTAGTGACCCAACCAACACGTTTTTCACCCAACTCTCCTTGAAGAATGAAATTTCTTACATCTGGATGTATCACATAAACAATGGTTCTGCTCTGAGATATAAAATGTTTAAACTTCTTAAGGGATTTCATAACAGCATATACCTATTTTTCAATAAAATTGTACTTTGCTTCATGAGGTAGAATGACCTGACTGAGAAAGGCAATGGGCCTTTCATTCCCATCATCTCCCTTCTGTGTAAGCACCGCGGCATAACTGTCATCTTCCCCAACTGCATATAAAATGAAATTCTTGGAGTAATAAGGATTAATCAGAACAGGAGCCTGTGCTATTCTTTCCTTGATTTCTCAGAATGCTTCTTTTCTTCGAGCTGTCCATTGAAAATCTGCATCCTTTTTTAACAACTCAGTCATAGGTTTTACAACTCGGGCAAAATCGAAATAAACTTTCCGATGAAATTGATCTCGTCCAAAGAAAGACTCGAAGTTCCTTCTTGTCCGCAGGGAGTAACAAGTTCTTCAATGCTTCAACTCGGGTTGGATCAATTGCTAATCCATCTTCTGAAATCACATGGCCCAGAAGCTTACCTTCTTTCACTGCAAACACAGACTTTTTCAGATTAATGGAAATTCCAAACTCTCTGCACTTTTCAAAAATCTGCCTCAGATGAGAGCAGTGATCTTCCCGTCTATGTGAAAATACTGTCATGTCATCAAGATATATGACAATGATCTTGTTCAAAAAATCCTTGAATGCAACGTCCATGGCTCTTTGGAAGGTAGCTCCAAGATTTGACAGTCCAAAAGGCATTCGCTGATAAGCAAAAGTGCCCCACTTTGTTGTGAATGTCTGTCTTATATTGATCTTCATCTTTCACCCAAATCTGGTTGTATCCAGAAAATCCATCCAACAAAGAAAAACACTGAGCTCCAGCCACAACATGCAATATTTGATCTATACGCGGCAAAGGATAATGATCTTTTAATGATGCACAGTTTAAATTTTTGAAATCAACGCACAATCGAATATCTCCATTCTTCTTCCAAACTGGGACAAGATTGGCAACCCGAGTTGAGTGCTTAACTGGATAAATGATTTTAGCTTGCAACATCTTTACAAGCTCAGCCCTCATCAACATCTCAATCTTTGGATTAACAGGTCTCTGTTTTTGCCGAAAAGGTCTGACTCCTTCCTCCAATTCAATTGTATGCTGAATAATCTGTTTGTTGTAACCTTTCAAATATTCATAGCTCCAAGCTACAATATCAGAAAACTCCTCACATAGCTGCCTGATTTTTTGCAATTCTTCTGAGGTAGAGTCAGTTCCAACCTTGATAGCTTTGTTAGGCTCTAACTCTAATTCCATGTACTCTTTTTTGTCAATCTCGATCCGATGTTTTGTGGACCGATCATGCTGGTCGAACAAACTCTCCAGAGTTATGAGACCCTTCGGAATGTGGTTGTTCCTTAATTGAATGAGCCCTTCAGCTCCTTCATCCTCCAAAGTTCTTCCTTCGACAAGAGTATGACTTCATGAATCAAGAAATTAACAATTTGCTCATCATTTTCAAAGACCTGCCAGAAAATTTCTTTATCTGGCACACTGGGCCTGTATACCATTCTAACTATCTTGGGTTTGTTCACAACTTGCTCAACAGGGGAAAAATTAGCTCCTAGAGATGCTAACAGGTCTGCATGTTTATTCATCTCTCGGGAAACAGCTTGAATATTAAGAGCAGTAAAAAACTCAAACAAATCCCAAAACTGATTTCGATATGCTTTAAGGTAATGCTGCTTTGAAATGCATCTATTTGTAATCTGATTTACAACAAGCTCGAAATCACCAAAAATCGTGAGCTGTTCAATTCCTAACTTCCTTGCTTTCTTCAAACCCAAACACAATGCTTCATATTCAGCAACATTATTAGTACAACTCCATGTAAGACGATATGAATAAGTTCTCTGTATACCAGAAGGTGAAATTAACACAATACCTACCCCTGCTCCGTTCTTGCATCGAGCTCCATCGAAATATAGCTGCCATAATTGATCTGTTACATCATTCTGATCAGCTTGATTTGACAATTCCTGATTTGTGTCACTCTCAGGTTTTTGAATGGCATAACAACCGATTTCTGTCTCCAACATGGCATTGAAGTTAAGAATAGAAAATCGGTCATCCAATCGAAGATTATTTAAAACTTCACTCATTAAAATAGAATCTTCAGACTCTTCAGTAAGCATGTGGACAGACTGCATGTCTTTTTCTGCATCTTCCAACTTCTCGATGTGAAAAGGGGAAGGCTTTTCATTTTGAATCCTGAGACGTCTACTCTTGAAAGGAATTTCTAGGTGTGAATAATCTAATGCTAGATAACCCCCTAGATTTGCAGTAAATTCCCTGGATAAACACATACTAAAGTAGGGCTCTAAATCTACCACAACAATTTCTTGAATAATAGTAATTTGTGGCATTGTATGCAGGACAATGGGTACATATTTAATTACACCTACTATTTTTACAGGTGTACCATCCAATTGCAGAACTCCAGGACTACTCCGTGTATATTCCATTCCCATTGCCTCACAAACTCCCTTAGGCATTACAGTCCTGGCAGCTCCAGAATCGATCATGCAATTATGCACAATCCAACCCTCTATTTGCAATGACAAATAAAATGGAGGTGGTCTATTTTTCCCGAAGAGAGAGGTGGGTAAGGTTTGAGCATACACTATCTGGGTAGGACCTTTTTCATTATCTTTGACAGATTTTAATGATTCCTGTAATAAGTCTACCTGACCGGGTAACTACAAAGCATCATAGAGGCTTACCTTAGCTGGGGTCTTCTTAAGCTCTTCAACAATATTGTATGAAAATGTAGTAAGGGCTTTCTTCTCGGCAGGTTGTTCAAATCTGGTACGATACTGCTGTGTAGCTTCCACCCTTAGCCTCTTTGTCAGTGATGGATACTTCAACCTTTCACGAGCTTGCTCCTCTGCTTCTGATCTTACTGGTGCAGCTGTAGCTTTTTCTTGAACTCTATAGGGAGCAGGATCTTTTGGTAAAAAAGGTGCATCAGACTTTGGAACTGGCACAGGAGCCTTCACTGGCTTCTTCACCTCAGCAGGTACTTTCAAAGGCTCTAAATCAGCAGGATCAACAGTTACAGGCTTCTTTCCAGTTCTTGTCAGAACTGAAACTTGATCTCCCACTGCAGTCATCAAACTATGACCAGCTTCTGAGATCATGTTAACTTGTCCGCCTGAAGAGCTAGTAGCCAATGTCTGCACATAATTTAGATGGACCATACAAGTATCTTCTCCATGAGGGTCATTGCAGGTTGAGCACCAATACATTCTGTCTGCAAGAGCTGGATCTTCATTTACTAAAACAGTTAAGCCCTTTTTAGGTGCTTTACTTGTGGAGGCAGCTTGATCTCTAGTGATTGCAGGAGGTTGAAATCTCCTTGGCTAAAAATCTCTCTCAGCCTGCTTCCTCTCAATGAGTGTGATCTTGTTTCCCATGGCTCTAATTGCCGAATTTGCAGACTTCACCTCCTGCAATAACGCAGTATATGGATCAGGGTTCACAGGTGTAGGAGGTGCTGGCAAGGGCAAAGGAGCTGGTGGTGCTGGGAAAGCTAGAAATGAAGTGGAAATGGGAGATGGCTGAGTGCTGGGTGCAGGAAGCGGTAAAGGAGCTAAAGTAGGCAACTGAGGAGCTGGGACAGGTGCAATCTGAGGTGCTTTGGAGCTCCATGATGGTGTAGGATACATTGATGGCATAGGTTGTGGTTGTGAACCAGCATATAAATACTGAGGCAAATCAAGAATTATAAGCATAGGTACCTTTGGTGGAAGTCTCCCTACAGCAACCAAATCAGCTTCTGCTTTGATGGCTTGCTCAAACAACTCTGGAAATGTTGTCACATTAGACTGCCAAACAGTCTAGCCGATATCTGATTTGAATGCTCTAAGATAGTACAGTGCAGCCAATTCATCAGTAGGCCGAATACCTTCAGGAATTCTGTGCCAGGTTCTGGTAAATTGGATGTTGAAATCAGCTATTTCCTCCTATGGATGCCTTTGTATTACAGTAAACTGATTCAACAATGAGAAGGGGTCAGCCTGTTCATGAAAATTTTTAACCAACAGATCACCGAATTGATCCCACGATGTTATAGTGCCTGGTGGTAGCGTTCGGTACCAAAACAACAATTTGCCTCTCAAAGATCATACCAACAACTTCACCATTACATCTTCATCAGTAATATCATGGATGGCTGCTAAAGAAGCCACATCATTTATGTGTTCATAAGCTGTCTTACCTGTACCATCATAAGTGGGCAAAGCTTTCAGTGCAGCCTGAGGGACTGGATTCTGAGCCTGCAAGTTCAAGGCTCCCAAACTGTTCCATGCCAAGAACTTCCTGGGTGGAGGTGGAGGATATTGTGCCATTGGAACTAGTGGATATGGTTGGGAAAATGAAACACTAGAAACAAGACCAGGGTTCTGTGTAGCAGAAGATGGAAGGGATGAGGAAACTAACCTAGAATGCTCACCACTTCTTGAACTGTCAAGTTCGAAAAATTCGACAAGATCGCCAAATTTCTTGGACTGTGATCTCGTGATCATGAATAATTTTTTAATTTAGACGAGTCACCAAATGCTCTAATTTTACAGTATAAATGCGAACATTAGACCTTCGATACTATGGGATCTTTTAGAGACAGAAGAAATCTGTCCCACCAGGCGTGCCAAAAACTGTTGGTTCGAAATCTGCCACAGAAAGGATTTTTACAAGTGCACCCTAGACCCGGCCAACATTGAAAGGCTGGAAGCAATAAATGGCTCCCAGACCAATCTCCAGAGTGGGCTGGTTCCCTTTACTAATCTAACTTTCTGTTTAAAGATAAGGGTTGCTGGAAAGAAATGAAAGTTGCAGAAAGAAATGGAAATATGGCCACAGGCCGAAGTTATGGGATCGGAAGAACAACAACATAAAACTTAAAGTGCAGCAACAACAAGCAACAAAAGATAATGACTCAACTCTCACACAACTGTATGCAGAAAATCTCTCCAAGATTACACTCCAGGAATTATATCCTTACAAGCAAGATTCAAATCCAATATGCAGAATTTGAATGTAACAACACTTAAGGAATATAAATTCTATTAAAAATGCAAAAGAAATGGAAAAGACACTCACTCAAAACAGCTGCTTGAACAATTTGAAGCCAATACTTTATTCTCGCAAATGTACTTCCAGTTTTTAGCAAAAACTTCCAACCCTTTCAATGAATTTTACATTGGTTTTTATAGAGGGCCGTCCTCTTTGCAGCATTTAATATTTGTAACCGACCTTCTTGAGATCTACAATT
Organism: Wollemia nobilis; assembly: GCA_028583015.1. Lineage (NCBI taxonomy): Eukaryota > Viridiplantae > Streptophyta > Pinopsida > Araucariales > Araucariaceae > Wollemia > Wollemia nobilis. The sequence continues at coordinate 1,910,272 of JAQPPZ010003413.1, forward strand.
ATGCGAAGGAAACGAGGGACATGATCCCCTTAATCGCAGTCTAGAGAACCACAAAATTAAATGCAATCAGCGGTCATCTTCATTAAATGTCTTGACATATACATGAAACCGTTAGGATGATCCACGAACAACGGATTCGAACAAATAAAATCTTCTATTTTGGTGGCCTGGGAGCTTCTTCAACCTTGACTGCATCGAAAATCCACAAAGCATTTAATTCGGGCGAGCGTTTAACCATCGGAAAGTAAAAAAAAACCTTATCGGTCGTTCATACTATGCCTTGGCGGGAAACTAATGCAGGTCACGAAAATGCGACGGGTCGCGAAATCGTGACATATTTTGATGACGTACACTTTTGCTACCTTGGACCCACGAAAATCCTCCCTGTCGCGATATCGGTGCATAATCGGCTTCATATTTTCTATCGCTAGCTCATTCCGCGAAAATGGCACATCGGGCGATCTCTCAACACCTTTTGTCTCTTTTGGTCCTCCCTTCGCTATGTCCCGCGAAAATGGAACATGTAGCAATATCGCTACATGTTTCAAGCACTTTGTACGGTCTTGCCGATGGGTCGTGAAAATGCGACACTTTTTGCTTCTTAAATGCCTTTGACTTTCCTTGTCGCCACTTCGCTGCATACTTGAATACTTAGTCATTTTTCGATCAATGCGTCATGAAATCAATGTTACCACCATGTCTCTAGCTCTTCTCATTCCCTGTCGCAGAATTGCTACAGATTTATCTCACTTGGCCCTCTTGTCAAAAGTGCAGCGAGTCGCTGCAACTTTTATGTCTTTGCTCTTCGGACCAAAATAGCCACGATTCTGAGACAAGTAGCGATTTCGCTACATATGTCTCCTTCCGTACCAATTGCCACCCTTTTGTCGTGAAAATGCGAAGTCTTTTGCTTTACGGGACCTTCTTCCAAAAGATGTAGTGAATCGTTGCAACTTCTACTTAAGACTCCCGTAGCGACCAACCCCCGTGATTTTGGAACGTTGCAGCGAATCGCTGCAACTTTTTGCCTTGTGTACTTTTCCCAAAACGTGCAGCGCATCGCTGCAGTTTTAGCACTTAAGCCTTTTTGCGACTAAGCCTTCCACGTCTTTGAAACGTGCAGCGCATCACTGCAACTTTTTGCCTCTTGGAATTTGAAGTCACCCGACCCGCGATCTTGGAACATGTCAGCGAATCGCTGCAATTTCTAGACTGTCTTTTTTGCTCCTTTATTCTTCAAAACTGCATCAAAGCCAAAATTAAAGTGAGATTTGCAACAATTAACACATTAGTACTTCAATCAAAATCAATGTGGCAAAAATGCCAACAGGCCCATATAGGGCATCCTTCCACTCCATGCTTCTTCAGGTGTTCTTTCATGTAAGGCATTTGTGTATGACTTATTAGTCAAGTATGCAGTAGTAAGAACAACTTCTCCCCAAAATGAGTTAGGTAATATAGCAGCATGTAACATTGATTTTTCCCTATTTGTGATTGTTTTATTCATCCTCTCAGCAACTCAATTTTGTTGCGGGGTATAATGGGTTGTGAATTGCCTCCTTATCCCATGATACTTACAAAAATTAAAGAATTCATTGGAGACATATTCTCCACCATTATCTAATATTAAGGTGGAGATTTGATAGCCACTTTCTCTTTCAACAAGTGCGATGAATTCTTTGAACTTATCAAGGGCTTGCCACTTATATTGAATTAGGTAGATCCATACCTTTCTATTGTAATCATCAATGAAAGTGACGTAGTATTTAGCCCCAGTATAAGATTGAACAGACATTGGCCCACAAATGTCTGAATGAATTAATTGCAAAGGTCTATTGGCTCTCCATGTATTTCCTGTTTCAAATGGTTGCCTATGGTGTTTGGCTATTATACATGGATCACAAAAACATTTTGACTCCTTAAGATGTGGAAGTCCTTTAACTAATCCTTTTGTAGCCATCATTTGAATATTATTAAAATTTAAATATCCCAATCTTTCATGCCACATGTACTCCAAAGAGAAAGTAGTTGTATGCAAAGATGTTTGTGTTACAGATTTGGTGAGGTAGTAAACACCATCCTTTTTCACTCCCATGGCCTTGACATTGCCATTGGGTTCCTTAATGTAGCATTTGTCTTTTTCAAAATAGACATTATAGCCCTTATCTGTAAGTTGACCAATAGAAAGAAGACTCCTTTTAAGACCAGGCACATACAAAACATCTATTGCAGAAACATTATTACCTTCACGCAAAGTAAGTGGTGCCTCCCCAACACCTTCAATGGGTAGAGCACTTTCATCACCAAAAGTAATGAATTGATTTGATGTAGGTTGAACCTTGGTCAACCAATATTGCCTTCCTATCATGTGCTTTGCTGCTCCAAAATCAATATACCAACATTCTTTATCTTCAAAATTAACTTGGTTGGCTGCATATAATGTGCTTAGATTATTATTTTGTGGTTCTTCCTATTCTCTTTGTATTTTATAGCAATTAGCAACATTATGATTCCATTTTCCATAATATTCACACCCTTGTTGATTGTTGTTTTGACCCCTTGAGGTCTTGTTTGTCATCTTGGCTACTGTTGGTACTACTGCTGATGTGGTTGTTGATGGTACTACTGATTTGGTTGTTGTTGGTACTGTTGTTGACGTGGTTGCTACTGGTACTATTGATTTGGTTGCTACTGGTACTGTGTGTATCTCTGATGTTGTCTACCCCTTTGATTTTGATTATGCTAATTTTGACCCTTGTTTTGTTTAGGCTGTAAAGTTGCCTTGGTGGCAAAAGCTACTGATGTGGCTTCAATTTCTTCATATTTGATTAGGGCTTGCTCATGTTTCTTAAGTAGGATCTCAATATCCTTAAGTTTTTAATTCATTGTTTTACCACTCAAGTCTAACATGGTAGCATAGGAGTGAAACTTTGAAGGAAGACCATGCAACATTATTGAAATTAACTCATTATCATCTAGGGTTTTACCAGTAGCTAAGAAATCATTTTTAATAGACTTCACTTCCATAAGATAATCGATAAGTGAGCATTTCATACATAGATTATGCAATTTTTGATTGAGATACAAAATATTATCTTGAATTGGCCTATCAAACAATCTATTGAGAGCGTCCCATGCTTGTTTAAGTGTTTTTGCAGCCCTTACAATTTCTCTGCATTGAATTCTTGTAGCTAGCTTGATTAAACTTAAAGTTGTGTCAAAATTCTTCTCAAATTGTGCTTTTTCTTTAGGGTTTGTAGGTGCAGTGAGTGGGTCTTCATTAGCCTGCCTATCTTTAACAAAGTCCCACATGTCATTCATCATTAATATTGATTCCATCTCATACTTCCAATTTGCAAAAGTCTGTGCTCCTTCAAGTTTCTTTGTAAGTCCACTTAATAGATTTATGATTTAGAAAAGGATCAAAAGAAAAGGGAGCTCAACAAAGGATGAAGTAAGAACGACAAATGCCAAATTAGAGCCCTCAAAAAAAATTTAGGGTACACCACTGAAGATCCAGAGGAGGGTTCGCCTAGTTTTTCCACTCTAAATCTTTAAGAGATTCCAATAGTGGGAGGGTTAATTTGAACATAAGTGCATTTTTCTATCCAAAGAGAGTAAGAATTAGAATTTTGCCAGACCTTTATACCAAACTTCTCAATATACCCGCCCTTACATGAGGGAGACTATAAGCATTTGATTAGTTGATACGTGGAACATAGGCGATTCTGAAAGGAAATAATCTGCCAGAACTTTATACCAAACTACTCAATATACACACCCTTACGTGAGGGAGACTATAAGTATTTGAGCAGTTGATACGTGGAACATAGGCGGTTATAAAAATGTGATGCCTACTTTTTGTAGAATTGTTACAATAGATATGCCAATGTATTATTGCTTTATAATAATTTGTTTGTATGTGTTTGCTTGCTTGTATATGGCTTAGTGTCAAGTGTGTATGAAATGGAACTACACTTGATTACAATTATAAAACCCAAAGTCATGCAAGGGTAATAGCAAGCATAAAATGTAGACAAAGCCCAAATAGAAGATGCAAGCAACAAACACCTAGTGGCCAATAGAGTGCCACAAAATTAATCCACCGACAAGGGACAAGGGGCCCTAAATCACCCCTTAAGTTGATGATTTGTATTGAAAAATTGGCTAAAACAAATTAGCCCCAAATGTGCCTCCAAAAGATGAGACAATATCAATGCCTCCTTTTACAAGATTGCCCCCAAATATATGACTTGGCATAATGTCCTCCCTAAAGACTTAGAATTGTACCTCTTACAAGTTTGTCAAACTTTTTGTTCAAGAGTGTTGGATGCAACCGAAAATGCACTCTTATTTACAATCTCAACTTTGAGTTAAAATTTAGCTGAGTAAATGATCTCAAAAATTGAAAAATTATTTCACCAATAGATTCCCTTCGAAATTATCTTTCCAACGACTATATACAAGCCTATAGTCGGATACAAATTGATGCTTCAACAAAGCAAATTAAAAAACAATGACTTTCAAAAAAAAAGATGTGCAACTCCGGGACATTCCCAAATGGTCACCCCTCCGAGTTATAATTTGAACCAAAATGCTTAACTTGGAGTTTTTATGAAATTTCCTACCAATATGCCAACTATGCTTTTTGAGGAATGATTATTGCAACATACAAAAAAATTCTTCCACGGGATTTTTCAATTTTGGGAGGGAATTTTTTAATGGCAGTAGCTTTGAAATTTTTTTAATGATGGTAAAGGTCAATTAATTGGCCTTCTTGACCAACACCAAACTAGGGCCTGCGATATTTAAATTGATGCTTTCCTGTCGAATGCACATCACACAGTCCCCTTCGTCGTAGTCTTTAGATCCGATGATCTTCAATGTACACGTCCGATCATCAGTGGACCTGTGAAGTAAATAAAGAAACAACAGGTACATGCCCGCGTCAGGCGCTTCTTCGATGGTCACACCTTGTCACCGTTTGGAAAGCTTTCACGATGGATTTTTCTCAACTGTAGTGGTGTTAAATGGACACACAAAACGCTTTCAGTTGAAAGCATAACTTGTCGTTTGGTCTACAATAAACTCAAACTATACATCGAACATTGCCAAAATGCATTACATATCAAGGTTGTGCGTGAGGACTCGAAACGTGATCGGGCAGTTGTCATTTTTGTAGTGAAAATGAGGGAGATCCTGCACATTCAAGGGGGTCAATGTTGTAACCAGATCGGGGCCAAGTTCTGGGAGGTGATATGCGTCGAGCACGACATCGATCCCATGGGGCGCCACCGCAGTGAAGGCGATGTTGAGAGCGAGGGGAATGTAGTGATATCAAGAGAACTGGAGACCACGAACAATTTTTAATGTAGCTTCTTTCAGACTGAGATCCACGATGTCTGCACTTCTTAGAAAACAATTCCAGGTCTGGATAGCCATCGGATCATACGATCACTATCATTAAGGCCACCCAAAAAAAATAAAACACACAGTCCGCCATCACCAATGACTAACGCAGCTTTAAGGGCAGATAAATTTCTAGTTGTCCTTCCGCTTTCACCTGGTGCAGTGCTCCTTTACACAACCATCACCACCATAAAAAAACTTGCTCTGTTGACGAAATGCATGGAACATAATTGCAATGAACATGGAAAGTACCGTCGCGCTATTCAAAGACCTCAAAAATGGTGACCTCAACTTTTTCTGATCCCGCAAGCCTCCAAATGAAATCTATCTTCGGCTCAATCCAAATCCTGTGACAAGGTTCCGCTTGCAGCAACAAATAAATTTTTATATAAAACCTTCACCGTATATCTCACTCTCGAGCTCAAAATTTCAGAGAAATTTTTGCCTCTTATTCGATTTATTGTTCTTCACAAAGAAGCGCACACGTTAACCCGCCCTCAAAATGGATATCTGATTCTAGACTCTAAAAATTTTGAGGCTTGTCCTCTAAATTAGGGAAACTAAAAAATAGAAAATAAATAGAGAGCTTCTAGTTTCTAATCCACTCAACGAGTGGAGAGCATACTCCCTGACTCCATATCCCATAGGTAGATCTCATCGCTCTGATACCAGATGTTGGGACTGAAAAATAAGGCATACTTTATTTACAAGTTATTTTACAATATATAAGCATCAAGATTAGGAGGGAGATATGACAAGTGTCATAAGCTCCACTTCAAGTGTCTTTCAGAAGACACCACTCCAACTCAAACTGAAGACAGAGACAAGTGGCAAAAGATAAATGTCAACCTGTCAATTATAGGCATAGTGCACATTATAACAATAATAATATTCTAATACCTGTCACTATGAAGGAAGGCATGGAATTTGTCATCTAAATATGAGAGAAATGCTTGGAAGCAATTGAGGGAGGCTAGAAGTGACTTTTTCTCCACTTGATAGCATTTCCACATGATCCAAATGGGAGCAACAAGTCAAAAGGCTAAAATGCAAGAAATCTGGAAAATGCAGGACACAATCATACAAATTCTAGCCAACTGTCAATAAATGGCATGGCTTGGAATTTGTTAGTATTGGCATGCAAAAATAATTGGGATCATCTCCTGAGGAATAGGAAATACTTCCTATCTATTCAAAATTGATTTATCAACCATTTTAATTGCATCTGAGTGTAAAGTATCTTGCACAGCCAGATATTTCGAAGGAGCTCCAGAATGAGCAAAAAAGTAACAGTTTTAGTTAAAAAGGTAAGCATAACGCACAGAAAGGTGGAAAATGGCAATATGGGAATGGATACAGGTGTATGAGATGTTTTCTCACCCCTTCCAACACATTTCCATCAATGGAGGACGCACAACAAGGGATAATAGAGATGTTGCAACATAATAGTTTGTTGCATTTCAGGAAGACTTCTTCAGAACAATTGCTAAATCCCTAAAAAGTAGCAACAGAACGGATTAGCATATGTAATAGAATGTTCTAAATAATAGGCTCCCATGTTGGTTGAGCCAAGTAGAGAATAAGGATAGGACTTGTGGTAAGAAAGTAGATATGTGAAAATTGCAGCTTTTAGCAAGTTTTCCTGTAAATATTGTAATGTTGCTTGAGACTAAATGAAGTGTAGGATTTCTCATTCATATTTTCTCCCATTAAATGTCTGAGTTTTTAAGTAGTTAAGAGAGAGTTTTTCTGCCTTCTTCTGGAATAGGGGAGCAATGGCCACTTCCAGGTTTAGAAGAAGGCTTATTGGTGATAGGTTTTTCAGCAACTTTTGTTGCAGCAGATTAGCAAAGACTTGTCATATTTCATTTTATGTTCATTAGATAATAGTGCATAGAGATTTGTGATTTGGACCTAGGTTAATGAGAGTGAGTGTTAATTGATTCATAAATTTATAGCATTTTTGAATTTCCCCTATTTTCAGCAGATTATTTCCTGCCTTAATCCATTCTATTGATCAGTTGTTAGCCTGTGTGTTTCATTTTTTGCTATTTCATCTTCTTGTTATTATTTTCATTTTGCAAGAGTAAAATAGGTGATATTTCTATAAATTTAGTTAGATTTTAGTTTCCTGCAACTACCTTTTCTTGTCATTTATATTCTGCAACAGTAAAAAGGTTTCATTCTGCAAAAGTAATCAGGTTTTATTTTTTTTGCAATCTTTCTATTCCTATAATTTTGATTCTGCAAGAGTAATTAGAATTCAATTTCAGTTTATAAGATTAAAGTGACACCAAAACCCCCAAGGTTATCTTGTCCTACTAATAAATCTTGTTTTCTAAATGAGTTGATTTTCATGTTGCCTATATCTCCTTTCGTATATAGCCTTAGACACCGCCCTAGATTGACAATTATAATGATTAAATGGTGTGATTGACGACACTCATCACAAATTGTCCAAAGCAAGGGAGTTCTAGTAACTTGCATAATGTGAACTATTTGGACATAGAGCTACCTCCAATTAGCAAGGAGACTGAAGAAGGACTAGCCATGACAAGAAATCAGGCTAAGAAGGACAAGTATCTTGAACCTGCCAAAGAAAATAAACAATGGCAAGTAGAAAAGAGGGTACTTGAGAAAAAAGCAAAGAAGGTGAAAGAATAAAGACTAGTAGGAGAAAAAGAGTTAAATAAACCATCAAAAGACAAAGAATTTGTGTAAAATTTGGTAGCACAAGTTTTGAATTCCACGATCAAGATTAAGATGGAAAGTCTGTTAGAAGCCATCCCATTGTTACATAAAGTGATGATCAAAGATATACAACCTCATAAGGTGATGGAGGTATAGAGCCAGCCAATCAAGGAAGAGGAACAAAATAATTACTTTATGGACCCTACCAAATTGATGATTGATGTTGGGAAGAAACCCGTATTAGTCCATATGGAGATCTTGGGGCACAAGCTGACACAAGTTATTAAGGATGGAGGATTTAGTGTTAATGTGTTATCTCATAAGACCTGGAGATAAATTGATGTTCCATTATTATGGGTACCAAGATTTTGATTATATGGTGCTGACCAATATGGAATAGAGACAAAGGGAGTCTTGACTGCACAACAAGTTGCAACAGCTAACCAAGAATTTATCTTGGATTTCATTATGATTACCATGCAGAAGCTAGAATTTGATGCTTTATCGAGGAGAGGATGGCTAAGGATAGCCAAAGTTAATTATAACTGGGAAAAATATCATATCACCTTCAAGAAAGGACAACATAAATATATGATCAATTTGAATAACCAGAGGATCAACAAGAATGTGGCCATAACTGATGAGTCAAGAAGTTCTTCTAGTGACGGAGAACATGAACCTAATGAAGAAGGAATGTTGTACCTAGATGATTGTAGTGAAGATGAAGCATGATCTAATAGTGGACTTGTCCATTGGAAAATGGAGTATGAGGTTTTTCAACCCACCTACCTCTATATTGATACAAAGGAGACCACAAAAAAACAAGACGATCCAAAGATCAGCTCAGAACCAAAGAAATAAGAAGAGCGAGAGAAATGGTCATTCCCTCAAAGATTTGTAGAATATATAATGAGAGACATTGTAATTTATGCAAGACCAATGCATCCTATGAATGTGGAAAAGGGAACAACAGATCCTGCAAATATTAAGTACGAAGGACCTCGAACAGTGGATGTAAATCTAGGAACATAGGAAGAGCCTAGAATGATCCATTGTGGCGATGACTAGAACCCAGTATTGAAAGCAACAAGTTTTAAAATATTATTGGAGTACAAGGATGCCTTTGATTTGATATATAAGGACCTAAAAATGGTACCATTAGAGTTATGTGTCCACAAGATCACGCTAATTCCTGGTGCACATCTAGTAAGAAGAAGACCATATAGGATGAACCCTAAGTGTGCTACATTGGTAAATATAGAGATCGAAAAGAGGTTAGAGGTATGCATCATTTTTAGAGTCAATACTAGTGACTGGGTTTCACCTATTGTGGTCACCCTAAAGAAGGAAGTAAATAAGATCCGAATATGTGTAGCTTTCAGGATTCTGAACGTAGTGACGATCAAATATCCCTTCCCTATTCCCTTCACAGACTCAATTCTATAAGAGGTTGTAGGACATGAAATTTATTCATTCCTAGATGTGTTCTTTGGGTACCATCAAATAAGAATTGTCAAGAAATATAATTTGAAGACCACATTCATTGTAGATAATGGCATCTATGCATATAACAAAATGTCATTTGTGCTATGTAACGTCCCAGCCATATTTTAGTGCATCATTTTGTAAATCTTTGATCAATTGGCCACAAGAAATTTTAAAATATTTTTGGATGACTGGTCCATTTATGGTAAGATCAAGGATCATCTACCTAGGCTCAGTGAATGTATGAGGAGATGTAGGAATACACAAATCTCCCTGAATCCAACAAAATATTTTGTGATTGTACCTTATGGGAAATGTTTGGGGCATATAGTCTGTAGTGAAGGGTTGAAGACGAATCCTTATAAAATATGTGTTATATTACATGTGGATGAGCCATATGATGTGAGATCTTTAAAAAAAATCCTTGGATATATGGGATACTATCGAAGGTTTATCAGGAACTATGCACACGTGTCCTACCCAATGGATTCTTTGACTAAGAAGAATATTCTCTTCATATGGATGGAGGACCACCAAGGAGCCTTTGAGGAGTTGAAGGCTAAATTTTTTAGTAGTCCCATTCTGGTGTTCCCTAATTGGAATAAGGAATTCCATATCCATACCTCCAACTTTATGATTGGATGTACATTGGCATAGAAGGGACAATTTAGGCTAGATCAACCTTTTTTTTTTGGAAGTTGCCTATTTTCATGGGTAGAGAGAAATTATAGTGCAACAAAGTGAGAAGCTCTAGGGATGATATATGTTGTAAAAAATTACCTATTGGTGAACCACTTTTCCTTCTACGTAGATCATCATGCTTTGTTGTACTTGATAAATAAGCCAATTATACAAGGACGAGTTAGCAGGTGGCTTGTCACTTTACAAGAATTTGTATTTCGAGTAGTAGTTCAACCTGGTAAGAAGCATGTGATTGCATATCATTTATCTCAAATACGATTAGGAGAACCTGTAGGAGCAAGGATTCCAAATGAATTTCCTTGTGCTCAATTATTTGCACTTAATGTCGTACCATCTTGGTACAAGTTGGTTGGACAATACCTATCCATAGGTGAGTTGCCACAAGAACTGACAACAACAAAAAAGAAGAAGGTAATCATAAAGTCAGCACCTTTTTAATTGATATCAGGATTATTGTACAAAATAGGTATTGATGGTACTCTACAAAGATCTGTGATGGAGAAGGAATTTAAAGCAACATTAAAAGAAGTTCATGAAGGATTAGCAGGAGGACACATGGGGCCTGATACCACAACTTGGAAAGTACTCTTGTCAGGATTATGGTTGCCCTCATTGTATAACATTGCAAAGGAATACATACGAGCATGTGATACTTGCCAAAGAGAAGGGAAACCAGTGTAGTGAGTCTTTATGCCCTTACATCCATAAAAACTCTAGGAGCTATTTGAAATATGGGGATTGGACTTAATCATACCACTCAAAACTACTCAAAGATGGAAGTGTAAATATATCGTGGTAGATACTGAATACCTAACAAAATAAATTGAGGCAAGGGCACTACCAGATAACTCAGCAAAGAGTACAACCCAATTCTTATATGAGTAAGTAATTACAAGATTCGATGTTTCACTAAAAATCATGAGTGATTGAGGAGGTCACTTCGTGAATGAGATCATCAAAAAGCTAACAACTGATTTCAAGATTTGGGACTCATTATCTATTCCATATTACCCCAGAGCTAATGGGTAAGTGGAAGCAACCAATAAAGTCTTAGTGTTAGTCTTGTATAAAACCTGTGGAATAAAAAGAGCATATTGGGAGGAAAGGCTACCATCTATTATTTGGGTATATCAAACTACTTTTAAGACAACAACAGACCATATGCCATTTCAGCTAATGTATGGTCAAGAGGTAGTAGTGCTAGTAAAATTCTTGGTACCAAGTTTACGGATAGTTGTGGAGCATCACTTAGGTGACCAAGAGAGTCTAGAGAAAATACTAACAACTAATCAAGCTAGAAGAGAGAAGAGTCATGGCACAATGGGAGATCGAAGTGGCTTAGAAGATAAGGAAGTTGTGGTATGACAAGCATCTTCGAAAGTTAGAAGTTAAGCAAGACGACTTAGTTCTAAATTTTAATGAGAAATGAGAAATCAAGTCGGGTAAGTTAAAAATCTTGTGGCTTGGTTCCTTTCGAGTTGTAGAAGTGAGGTATAATGGGGCAGTCAAACTGCAAAACTTGAATGAAACTAAAGTGCCATACACTATAAATGGTTAAAAATTGAAGCTATATAAAGTACAATATATGTATATCTCTTGAGAAGAAATTGAACAGATATAGGAAGCTCAGTCCGACGAACATCAAATAAGAATTCAAGGCTCACCAAGGGAGAACCTTGAAAACTGCAAATAAGAAATTTCCAAGTTATGAGAAATTATTTCACATGCAAGCAAAAGCCCACCAAATTGTTTATGTAAACATTCTATATCAAAATTTCATCTTCTAGTCATTCAAACTCATATTCCAAGAAGTAAGAGCCACTAAATATAAATCTATGTTTTTATCTCATGGAAAAAGTTGGTTACTTTTAACCAAGCAGAATATGTTTCCGCTTAGACTTTGAACGTCATTTAAAGTTTTTTGTTTTTTCTCCTAGCATATGTGTTGGATGGTTATACTAAAGGCTTTGTGAATTTCAATAATATATATATATATATATATATATATATATATATATATATATTAAATTCAGCAAACAAACATGAACTAAAATAGATTTTACCTATTACAATAACTAAAGATATAGTAAGTTATTGAAAACATTCATAACTATAGTGTCCTTCATTTCAAATTTGCTATGAGACCATACAAATCAGCCATTGATAAGAATGTTGTCCTTGAGATATAACCAAGAATAATGTTTTGCCAAACGTAAACGGTATTCTTGAAATAAAATGTGATGTATGAGATGAGGAAATTTCAAGATAATCACCTATTGAGGTACATTGAAGGGATAAATTGTGCTTAAAGTTATGTTGCCTACAAAAATTTGCTTGCATATTCTCAGATGTTTCTAATAAAATTAAACAAAGCTGATACAAAAAATGGATAGGGATGGTTGTCAAAATTCTTTTGCATCAAACTCATATGAATAATACCTTATGTACCAAAGTGTTTAGGGTCCAGAGTCTAAGCTCCTTGACTTAGTAGTTGGGAGAATTTTTCAGGTTATGAAAAATTATTTCACATACAAGCAAAAGTCCAAATTGTTTATGTAAATATTCTATATCAAACTTCCATCTTCCAATAATTCAAATTCATATTCCAAGCAGTAATAGTCACTAAATATAAATCTATATTTTCATCTCGTGGAGAAAGGTGGTTACTTTTAACCAGAAAAATATGTGTTTGCTTAGACTTTGAAATTCATTTAAGACATTTTGTTCTTTTTACTATAATATGTGTTGGATGGTATACTAAAGGCTATGTGAATTTCAATAATAGGTTTTCTTTTAAAAAAATTAGCAAACAACCATGAACTAAAATAGATTTTACTCATTACAACAGCTGAAGATATAGTAAGTTACTGAAAACATTCATATTTGCAATGCCCTCCATTCTAAATTTGCTATGAGACCATGGAAATCAGTCATTGATAAGAATGTTGTCCTTAAGATATAACCAAGAATAATATTTTGTCAAAATGTAAATGGTATTCTTGAAATAAAATATGATGTATGAGATGAGAAAGTTTCAAAATAATCACCTATTGAGGTACATTGAAGGGATAAATTGTGCTCAAAGTTGTGTTGCCTGCAAAAATATGTTTGTGTATTCTCATATTTTACCAATAAAATTAAACAAAGTTGATACAAAAATGGACAGCGATGGCTGCCAAACTTCTTTTGCATCAAACTCATATGAATAATAACTTGTGCACTAGAGTGTTTAGGGTTTAGATTCTAAGCTCCTTGACTTGGTAGTTGGGATCCTCCAAACTGCAAATAAGAAATTTCTAGGTTATAAGAAATTATTTCATATACAAGCAAAAGTACACCAAATAGTTTATGTAGATATCTATATAAAAATTCCATCTTCCAATCATTCAAACTCATATTCCAAGCAATAATAGTCACTAAATATAAGTCTATGTTTTCATCTCATGGAAAAAGTTGATTACTTTTAACTAGCGGACATGAATATGTGTCTGCTTAGACTTTGAAACTCATTTAAGGCTTTTTGTTTTTTTCCTAACATACGTGGATGGTTATACTAAAGGCTATGTGAGTTTCGATAATATGTTTTCTTTTTAAAATTTTAGAAAAAAGATGTGATCTAAAATAAATTTTGTCTATTACAACAACTTAAGATACAATAAGTTATTGAAAACATTCATAATTGCAGTATCCTCCATTCCAAATTAACTATACGACCATGGAAATCAACCATTGATAAAAATGTTGTCCTTGAGATATAACCAAAAATAATGTTTCACCAAGACGTAAACGGTATTCTCGAAATAAAATGTGATGTATGACATGAGGAAATTTCAAGATGATCACCTATTGAGATACATTGAAAGGATAAATTATGCTCAAAGCCACGTTGCCTGTAAATTTTTTTTTTTTTTTCGTGTATTTTCATATTTAACCAATAAAAGTAAACAAAGTTGATACAAAAATGGACAGCAATAGCTGCCAAACTTCTTTTACATCAAACTCATATGAATAATACCCTGTGTACGAAAGTGTTTAGGGTCCAAAGTCTAAGCTCCTTGTCTTGTCTTAGTAGTTGGGATCCTCCGATCTGCAAATAAGAAATTTTCAAATTATGAAAAATTATTTCACATACAAGCAAAACTCCACCAAAATGTTTATGTAAATATTCTATACAGGAATTCCATCTTCCAGTCATTCAAACTCATAATCCAAACAGTAATAGTTGTAAAATATAAATCTATATTTTCATCTCATTCGAAAAAGTTGGATAATTTTAACTAGCAGAATATGTGTCCTCTTAGACTTTGAAAGTAATTTAAGGATTTTTATTTTTTATGTGGAGGGTTATACTGAAGGCTATGTGAATTTTAATAATAAGCTTTCTTTTAAATAATTCAGCAAACATCCATAAACTAAAATGGATTTTATCTATTACAACAGTTGAACATATAATAAGTTATTAAAAAAATTTATAATTGCAGTGTCCTCCATTCCAAATTTGCTATGAGACTATGGAAATCAGCCATTAATAAGAATGTTGTCCTTAAGATATAACAGAGAATAATGTTTCCCTAACATGTAAACGGTATTCTTGAAACAAAATGTGATGTATGAAATGAGGAAATTTGAAGATAATCACCTATTAAGGTATATTGAAGGAATAAATTATGCTTAAAGTTGTGTTGCCTACAAAAATTTATTTGCATATTTTCATATTTTCTAATAAAATTAAACAAAGCTGATACAAAATGGATAGATATGGCTGTAAAACTTCTTTTTCATCAAACTCATATGAATAATACCTTATGTACCAATGTGTTTAGGGTCCAAAGTCTAAGCTCCTTGACTTAGTAGTTGGGATTCTCCAAACTTGCAAATAAGAAATTTCCAGGTTATGAGAAATTATTTCACATCCAAGCAAAAGTCTACCAAATTCTTTACGTAAATATTCTATATCAGAATTCCATCTTCCAATCATTATCCAAACTCATATTCCAAACAGTAACAGTCACTAAATATAAATCTATATTTTCATCTCATGAAAAAAAAGAGTTACTTTTAAGTGAAAAAAAAAACCAACACATCGAAATACACTCTACACTTGGAGACAATAACCAAGTCACTCATGACACACACCCTTAAAAAGACAGAAGGCTCTCTACATTATTAAACTAACTTAAAATGACCAGGCAACAATTTATAATTTGGCTTCTAAAAAATCGCAATGTTAACCTAACATGCATGTCAAGAGAGGCTCAATAAGAATTACCTTGAGTACTACAGCAATTCACCTCCCTTTCGAACTGGTCTTTGGGAACACAAAGCTTCTTTGTAAATGCTCTGCATCTTCTGTAAGTAAAAATCCTGCTTTGTAGAAAGTCCTTGTGAATGCTTCATGCTAACCTGCCTCAGGAATGATTTTGTTTTCGTTTGCACCAAGCTGTCAAAATTCTCCATTGATCACCCAGTTAATAATCAGGGCGCATCATGTGCAGAACTTTAGGCCTAGTTTTTATGCCCTGAGAACTGCTGATCTGTAGAAAGGATCAGCCACAAGTATTCCTAGCTGGTGGAGGAGGAAAAGAGGCTTCTCCTTGTCCATCCTTGGCAGCACTAGTCCCTTCTTCGTTAACCTCTGATACATGAAGACGCTTTGGATTGGGCAAGGCTAAGGACAAGGCTGTTATGTCCTCTGGCTCTGGATTCTTGCGTTTCCCTTTATCTGTGGTGATGAGTAGAGAAGCGTCTTCTTCGTCAACCTCTGATCCCTGAAGATGCTTTGGATTGGGCAAGGTTAAAGACAAGGCTGTTCTGTCCTATGGCTCTGGATTCTTGCGTTTCCCTTTTGATAGAGAAGCCCCCCCCAAACTCAGGACACCTACTGTGCTGAGATTGATACATTTGGAAAGAGGAGGTAATTCCTCAAGATTCCAGCAATAGTCTAGTTTGAGCTCTCTTAGAGATAGCATGCTGCTCAATTGTGGAAGTCTAGTAAGATTTTTGCAGCACGACAGATCAAGGGCCTTCAGCTCTATCATATGAGACAGACTGGGGAGCTTTCGTAGATTGTAGCAGTTTGTAACTTTGAGATCAACAAGACTTTCTGGTAGAGATGGCAATTTCTCAAGGTTATAGCAATTGTCTAGTTTGAGCTCTTTTAGAGATAACATGCTGGTCAGTTGTGGATGTCTAGTAATATCTGCAGCATAACAGATCAAGAGCCTTTAGCTCTATCATATGAGACAGACTGGGGAGCTGTTGGAGAATGTAGCAGTTTGTAACTTTGAGATCAACAAGACTTTCTGGTAGAGGTGGCAATTCCAGAAAACCATAATTAAACAATTTGTTTTTTATTTAAAAAATACATGGAGTCCAACGATGGAAACATCCTGAAACTTGTGCACTCACAGAGATCAAAGACAATAAAGAATCTTGTCAGTACAGTGCACAATGCACATTTTGTCACGTGGTTTTCCTTTAAATTTGATTAAATAAATATTAACTTATGGCCATTAAAACGGTAAAATATTACCTGTGTCTGAGCCGTCACACTAACTAAATCCTCATGGCACCACAATCTACTGCGATTAGCTGGGTTGTTTGGGGACTCCTCTTCGATTATTTGTCTTCCCAGGTCCCTTAAATGGTCATGCATCCAAAAAATTGAATAACCCCTATGAGAGTACCTAGCCTCATCAATTGTAATAAGGGACTTCCTTTCAAGATTTCTAAGACATGTACGTGGGGAGCTACATTTTAGATCTTTCCAGAGTTTAACATAAAAATCCATATTATATCTAGTACTAGGTAAATACAAGGGACCAAGAAAGAAGCAAGCGATGTCCAAAAACATGCGCTGCTCTTCACAAGAGAGAGCATCATAGCTGATTTTGAGAGTATTATACACTTTCCTGTGATTTTTTACCAAATTTTTCAGGGCCTCGTACCAAATTTCAAGGCTCTTTTCACCGTATAGATGTGCCCCTACAACTTCCAATGACAAAGGGAGACCTTGACATGCATCTACAATTTTTTCTGTAATATCTTCGTACCCTTCAGCTGGGCCGGTCCTCATGAAAGCGTGCCAACTAAATAATTTCAGACCTTCCTTCGGATCAAGCCCTTTCATACTATATTGAATCACATGATTCTCACTTCTCAATACCTGATAATATCTCGTGGTAATAATCATTCCAAACCAATAACCATTGACACTATGTCCAATTAAAGCATCTAACTGTTTCTCTTCATCAACAACCATTGACACCATGTCCAATTAAAGCATCTAACTGTTTCTCTTCATCAACAACCATTGACACCATGTCCAATTAAAGCATCTAACTGTTTCTCTTCATCAACATCGTCTAAAATGACTAATGCTTTTATGGATCTCAAAAGATCTTCCATTTTAACTTTGCCACTGTCAACGTTATGCAACTTCTTCAACTTTGATTCATCGACCTTCACCAGGTCCTGAAGAATCTGCTTTTGTAAATTTACAAGGCCTTTAACAGATTCCTTTGTTGAGGCTCAAACACCATACACAAAGCAAGACGCTTGGAACTTACTGGCTTTTGGTAGCGTGGTACCCCCATACCCCAAATGCCAACACCGAGCACATGACGACTATGGTTGTTCATTTCCAACAACCTTGTCACCTCCTCCATACGATCTGACAGCCTCCTGTACACGTGGATTTGCAAGTCCACATAAAGGAGAGCTCGTCGAGGCACCGCGCCGAGCTGGCATAATCAGCAGAAAATAAGGGTATGTGGACCGTGGAATTTCTAATGGCCTCTCTTAGGCTGACCTCAATATTTTTCCCTTCTGCCGAGGAATACATCAAATCCTGCAGTGGAGAGGGACTCGAAGAGGTGATCAACCAAAGACTTTCTGACGTCCACGCCTGCGAAGCTGAGGAATACATGATATATATATTTTTTGATGGTATGCTGGAGAAGGCTTGTAATGATTGAATGTCTCCCCGTCTGTACTTGAACAGCCCTCCATCGACATATATAAGTAACTTTTTCCCCTCTTTCCTTGAGCAAACATTTAGACATATATATTTTTTTGATGGTATGCTGGAGAAGGTTTGTAATGATTGAATGTCTCCCCGTCTGTACTTGAACAGCCCTCCATCGATATATATATATAACTTTTTCCCCTCTTATGCTGGAGAAGGTTTGTAATGATTGAATGTCTCTCCGTCTGTACTTGAACAGCCCTCCATCGATATATATATATATATATATATATAACTTTTTCCCCTCTTTCCTTGAGCAAAGACTTAGACATTTAATGTTAATATTTTGAGAAGATTTGTAACAACCAGCTTGACAAGCCTACCTTCATATCTGCACTCACAATGCCCAAATTATTATAAAATAAAAATAAAAAACATAAAAATAAACTTTCTTAGTACTTTTGTTCTATAGCAACCATTCTATCCACTTAATTTGGATGTAATTTATATGAAATAATTAAGAGTTGTAGCACGTGAAACTATGTAGGTAGTTCGGAACAGTTTGGGGAGTTAGTCCATTCCAGATGAATTATTCATTGTATGTAAAAAAAAAAAATGAAATGCATGTTGGAAATTAATTTAGATTTTACTTATTTTTAACATATTTTTTTATTGGTTGATGTTAGAATTTATCGTCATATTTAGTAGTAATTGTATTTAATTTTGATAGTTGTAGTTGTTCAAATAGTAGTTAGACATCTATCCGTTAAATGATACGTGTCAGTAGGTTAGCTGAGTTTTTTCTCTTTTCGTGATTTTATTTTTGATGGAAGTAGTGAACCATTGAAGAGAAGAGAGGCAAGTAAAAGATTTGTTGTAGCAAAGAAGGTGAAGAGAAGAAGCATGGAGAAGATTGCTCAGGAAGTGCAAGCCGCAACCATGCAGAAGAAAAGAAGACATTTCGTGTGGAGAAGAAAAACCTTCGATCAAAGCTTTTGCATAGTGAAAAGAATGACTTCTGCTGAAGAGAAAAGGTGCTAAGTGTTTTAGGATAAAAGCTTCCGATTATCAAAAGTTCTATTCATTGGAAGAATTACTTCCGACAAAACCTTTGATCTACCAAGGGAGGTCGTGTTCGGGAAAAGTCTCGATTGTAAAGTTTTGATTTGATTATACATTAACATAATAGAGAATACTTTATTTTATTGTATGTTTTATTTGTGCGGTCACTTGTCTTATACAAAAGTCTCAATAATTGTGTATCTTTGATAAACTGAATTGAAGGAAAAAGATTTGATTGAGTGTTGTTAATTTTATTAAAGTGGTATCAGATCCAACAACAATGGTCTTTAGCAGCAGGTCATTGCAAATGCAGATTCTATAATTCAATGGCAAGAATTATGATTTGGAACATTTAGATGAAATCCTATATAAGTCACATGAGCTTTACAACCTTATGGAAAATATGTATGTAGAACCTATAGATGCAATAGCATTCAGTGTTCTTTTTCAAGCTAAGAAAGATATGTTGATGAAGAACCGGAAGAAAGACTAGAAGATATTATTTTTCATAATGTAGGCAGTGGAGGAGTCCATCTCCTCCATCTTTTCCATAATTGCAACAACAACAAAGTCCAAGGAAGCATGAGAAATATTAGCAAACTCCTATCAAGGCACCAACAAGGTAAAGTTGGTGAGATTGTAGATGTTGAGAAGAGAGTTCAAAAATCTACAAATGAATGAAGATGAGTCCATGAGTGACTTCTTTACCCGCACAATGGGTATCATCAATTAGATGAGGATAAATGGTGAGAACATTGAAAGCCAAAATATTATGGAGAAGATGCCAAGAAGCCTAAAAACAAGGTTTAACTTGGTGGTCATAGCTATTGAAGAATCAAAAGATTTATCAACTTTATCAGTAAACGAGTTAATGGCATCTCTACATACACAAGTAGAGGTTGAATCAGACAACACAATCCACTTTGGAGCAAGCATTTAAGATGTGGGTCTGATTTAGAGACAATAGTAGAACGGAAGAATCTTAGAAAACAACTTCAACTTATCAAGAAGGAAGAGGACATGACTGTAGCAGCAAATGTGATAGAAACTATGAAGGAGAAGGAAGAATAAACTACTCCAATAAAGGAGAATGTAGTTGCAATTTCCATGAAGGAAGAGGAAGAGACAACAATAGAAACCAACAAGGAGGCTCATATCAAAGGTATGATAAATAAAAAATTCAATGCTACTATTGCAAGAAATTTAGGCATTACAACTATGAGTGTAGGAATAAAATGGTTAGAGAAAATAAACAAGAAGCTAGCTATACAAATGTGAATGAGAATGAAGAAACCAAAGATGCAAGTCTTTCCTTGATAACTTACAATGTTGATGAAGAGAGCCAAAATTGTGTATGATATCTAGATAGTTGCTATAGTAACCACATGACTGGGAATAGAGAAATGTTCTCACAACTAGATGAGACCATCAAGTTGTTGAAAATATATTGAATATTTTTCATATTATTCTGGCAAGGTTAAATCTAAAAGGCATTGGACACTCTCCATGTATCCTTGTTGGGGTTAAATATTTTTTAGGCCCATATAGGTTGTTTATGGTTAAAATATTTGAACCCATGGTATTGTAAAATTTGTTCTTGGGTTGTTATTTAATTGCACTTGCATCAGGGTTTGAAGAGAGATGAGAGATGAACATTATTGTATTGAAGATAGTTAAGTTTATACAATAAGGAGATATTAATGTACTAGGTTTTTTTGTAAGGATTTTTCATGTGAAATATTGTGTTATGTGTGTATCTGTTATCTTCTTATTTCTTTTGATTTTGTATTTATAACTTTTCTATATTTAGTTTATTAGGGTCTTTTGCTTTTCATTTGGTATCAGAGTTAGATTTTTTTAGCTTTGTTCAAGGAGTAAGGGTTTCAACCCTGTGATAAATTAATTTTTGAGTGGGAGTCATACATGGAAGAATTTGGATGGAGAAAAATGATGGGAAGCACACAAGTAGAGATTGAAAAATTTAATGGATAGAATTTTGAGTTATGGAAACTCAATATGAATGATCCATGGGTTGATAGAGATTAGTGGATTATGGTCTCAAAAACAAAACCAACATCGACAGATGAGGATTGGCTAAAGATCAATAAAAATGCAAGGAGTTCTATCAGATTGTGCTTATCTGATTTGATATTGTTGAATGTATCAATAAATACCATGACAAAGTCATTATGGGATAAGTTGGGAACTTTATATCAGACAAAGTCACTGGTAAATACTCTTTCTTTGGAAGAAGTTGTATTTGCTTTGGATGAATTATGGTGACTATATTTGAACATATGAATGCTTTTAAAACTATGATAAGTCAATTAAACAATGTTGAAGTAAGAATGGATGAAGAAAAAAAGTGTATTACTTTAATTTATTCATTACCTGATTCGTGGGATAACCTAGTTATGGCTATCACCAATACTACTACATCGAAAGTAGAGGATATAGTAGAAACATTGTTATCTAAGGAAATACGATGAAAATATTCCAAGTATTTTCATCGGAAGGATGCCTTGGTTGTGAGAGGTCGTTCTCAAGAAACAAGCAAAAATAAATCAAGATAAAGGAAATCAAGATCTAGGGGTAATTTTTTTGCTCCAAAAAATAGAGAGGTCTTTAAATATTAAAAATGAAAGGTATGGCTAAAGGAAATTTTGATTGGCCATTAAATTTTGATTTTTGTGATCATTTTATTTTTGAAAATCAAACTCGATTCAAGTTTCCTAGTAGTGCTACAAGATCTAAAAAAATTGCATCTAGTTCACAGTGATGTGTTTGGACCTGCAAAAGTACCATCGTTAGGTAAATCTATCTATTTTGTTATATTTATAGATGACTTTTCAAGAAAGACCTAGGTATATTTTTTACGAAACAAATTTGATGTTTTCAATAAATTTAAAGAGTTTAAGTCTCTTGTATAAAATTAAATACAAAAAAATATAAAGGTTTTGAGAAGTGACAATGGTGGTGAGTATTGCTCTAATGAATTTGAGCAGTTTTACAAGGATTGTAGAATAGAAATGCAAAAAAAAACTTTGTATACTCCACAATAGAATGGAGTTGTAAAACATATGAACAAAACATTCATGGATAAGGCCAAAAGCATGCTAAGTGGTGTGAGGTTAGAAAGGAAATTCTAGGAAAAAATCATGTTAACTGCTTGTTACCTCATCAATAGATATCCTACCTCAAATTTTGTGGATAAAACTCCATAGGAAGTGTGGACTAGTAAGAAACCTTCTCTAAATCATATAATGGTGTTTGGTTGTGATGCTTATATGTGTCTCTCAAAAGATAAAAGGACTAAGCTAGACCATAAATTTGAAAAATGCATATTTGTGGGTTATAGTATTGGTGTTGAAGGATATAAGTTGTGGGATCCAGAAACATAGAAGATTCTTTACAGTCATAATGTGATCTTTAGAGAAACAAAAGGGCTTTCAAAATAGGAAATACAACCAAGCAAAGAACCTGAAATAGTTCAAGTAAAATTGGAATGAGGAAGAACCTGTGGTAGAACATGGTGCTCCGAAAAAATATGAACTACAAAGAGAATTTGAAGAGGAAAATTTAGAAGAATTTGAGGAGGAAGCTAAAGATGCAAAACTTAGAACTCCAATTTTGAGGATATCAGATCGAGTGAGAAGAATCCCAAAAAGGTATAGCCATTCAAATCTTTGTTTCGCATTTAATACATCAGTTATTGATGAAGAACCCAAGACTATAAATGAGGCACTTTAGTCAAGTAAGAATAATCTTGTAAAAGGGCTATGGAGGAAGAAATGGAGTCCCTGGATAAAAATAAGACATGGGACTTGATGAAATTACCCCTAGAATAAAATTGGTTGGTTGTAAGTGGGTATTAAAGAAGAAGTACAATGTATAAGGAAAGTTGGAGAAGTACAGGGCTCGTTTAGTAGCAAAAATATTTTTTTAAGTTGAAGGAATTAAGTTTGGTAATTTTTTTCTCTTGTGGCTAAACTAACTTCAATTAGATTTATGTTGCTTTTGATCTTGAAATAGAACAAATAGATGTAAATATAATATTTCTACATGGTGAACTTGATGAAGACATATATATGTCACAACCAAAATGCTTTAGGGTAAAATGTAAGGAGGACTTGGTATGCAAACTAAAAAATTATCTTTATGGCTTGAAGCAATCTCTAAGAATGTGGAACCAAAAATTTGATAGATTTATTTTGACACTTGGACTTGGAAAAAGTAAAGCATATTCGTGTGTGTATTTTAAACAAGAAGGTAAAAATTTTATTATCAGTGTTTTATATGTGGATATGTTGGTCAAGAATCTGCCTAAGGATAAAATGTATGTGTGCCCTAGACTTGGCCAACATTGAAAGGCTGAAGGAAAGAAATGTCCTTTAGATAAATCTCCAGAGAGGGCTGGTTCTCGTACTAATCTAATACTGGTATGGAATTTAGGAAAAGAAATTAATGGAAAGGAATGAGAAATAACAAAAAGAAACAGGAAATAACTGAAAGAGATGGGAAATATGGTTGTAAGCCAAAGAGGTAATGTGGGGATGAACTAATAGCTAAAAAACCAGTCAAGTTTTAACCAACATTTAACAGAAAGAACAACACAAAAACCAATCACAAACTATAAATATGACTTCCAATTAACATTTCAACATTCACTTCTTCATTGGTAATTAAATTCAAATGCAGAATTCAATCCATCTAACAAAGGCATGAATATAATAGAAATGACAGGCAAAAAATAATCATATACACAACTGATCTAGGAACCAAAAAATATCTTTCAATTGAGGTAAAAGTTTAAACTCGAAGAGTTTTACAGCAAAATGTCCATCCATTAAACTTATCAAGTTTTACAGTATTTATAGAGGGTTTCACCCCTAAAATTTAATAAGCATTAAATAAAATGGTGGCAATGGTGGCAAGTTGGTGGCATGGTCAACAATATTTTCTTCCTTAGTAGTAACAACAAACCAATCAAATGGAGCCTCGAAAATTAGCGAGCATTTACAGTAGAATTTTTACCTTCATGGATGATGCCTTGAAAATGAGCATCCACCACAATGGACGGTGCCTCAAAATCAATAGGATCATACCAAAGTCAAGGGTGAAGCGAACATCATTTTATTTTAGCAAAATCCATGGTTATCTATTGAATCTGATCTTCATTAGCAATAATTTTGAAAATATTAACTCCTTTTCCCTAATAATTAAATTTGTTGACCTTGAAATTCCCTCCATATATATCTTCACTTAGAGCGCCTTTGACCACAATTTTGCCTGGAGAAAATAGAGTCAATTGATTTCGTTGGAGAAACTACCTGAAAATCAATTTTACTGGAGAAACTGCCCAAAAATCAATTTCACTGGAGAAACTTCCAAAAATCAATTTCACTGAAGAAACTACCTAAAAATGATTTTCTCCCCAAAAATAATTTTCTTCGAAAAAAGTGTCGAAAATTATTTTCGACAAAAAAGTGCCGAAAATGATTTTCTCCCAAAAAAGTGTCGAAAATTATTTTCTCCAAAATAAATGTCAAAAATGATTTTTTTCGAAAAAAGTGCCAAAATTGATTTTATCCTGAAAAAATTACCGAAATTGATTTTTCGTGGTACAGCTTTCCAGAGCCATAAATTTTGATTCGTTGACCTGATTATCTATTGTAATATATCGTTGGAAATTTTGAGAAAGGATCTACAATAGCAAAATATCTAAAGATCATTTCATCCAATTTTTCTTTCACCATTGGATGTATTTCATATTTGGATGAATTTAAAAAATAGTGTGGTAAAAATGCCAACACTTTTGGTGACTCATGGGGTATTTAGCTTGTCTAAATGCAAATCGACCATAGGGCCTTTATCCATTGGGCAAGAGAGTCACAACAAAATACAGACACAAGAAAATACAAAAAAAAGTGCCTTCCACTTTGAGTCGCCCAAATCTGATGATGCCAAATCACACTACTTTGTGCTCTCCCCACCTTATTTATCAGTTGGCTTATTTACATTATTTACATTAAACTTTATAACATGATTGGCATGTTGTCGCCACAAAATTGGTGTTGGGTGCCTACCCAGTGAATCTGTAG
The DNA here is from genome assembly GCA_028583015.1 of Wollemia nobilis. NCBI lineage: Eukaryota > Viridiplantae > Streptophyta > Pinopsida > Araucariales > Araucariaceae > Wollemia > Wollemia nobilis. The sequence continues at coordinate 1,935,688 of JAQPPZ010003413.1, forward strand.
TTTTTAGACCAAATCTGATTGTCCTTCAATCAATCTTTGAAGTTCATCTAGCCTCTTTCCAAAGTTTTCTAGGTTGCAAAAAAGATGGAACATGGCAAATTATCATGCATGTCAGTACTCATACAATTAATTAATAAAGTGGCGAAGATATTTACCACATGAGAGATTTATTTGAGTACAGGTTGTGGTAATGGTTAGCCCCAATATCACCACTTTTGAGAGTCCACTGGTTGTAGGGTCTTGGGTGTGTGCTCCTTTGACTCCTTGATGTAACACCAAGATTTTTTTGGTGATAGCCCTATTGTCAGGATCTCCTTAGGACCGGCCTCCTGATGAGGCATGTTTATTGGATATTGACCAAGTACTTGTGTGCTATGCTCAGGGATACAAAAAAGGTGTAAAATTATGCCCTCTTCACACTCAAAGCTTGTCGTTAGACTCTTCTCTTCTTCCCAATCCTTCTCCTGAAGAAATTTGCAAGCTACCATATTGTTCATTACTAGGGTAATGCTTACATATTCCTTTTGTCGATGTTGAAATATATCCACCCCTTGCACTCTGAACGGTTTTATTCCAAAATTTTGTATAGTTTGTGATGACCATGATGGTGGGTACTATGCAAGATGGATGGGGGTAGCAACCGTCAAAAGAAGTGATGGGGAAGTAGGTTCTCTCCACTACAATTTTTCTACTTGGAGCAAGAGTCGTTCTACTTGTACTGCCTCTTGAAATACTTGAGGGAATCATTGTTCCCTAGATTGTAGTAGGAGGAGGCTTGTGTCTAGGAGGAAAGCCCTAACATAGTAGAGATTGGCTTAGGCAAGTTACGACTGGATTTCCTTTAGAATTCTCCTCTAACTCCTCAAAAATTGAGCATTGAAGATCACGATGCACTCTAGAGGTATCCTCGTGATGGTGGAGAGGTGCATCAGGAGTTGAAAGGGATCCTAAAAGCCATCAAATGTGTTGACGAGTGCTCCTGCTAAGTTCACCCATGATAAAATACTCTTATGCTTGAGTATTTTGTACCACTACAACACCCTTCCTTCTAGAGATAGGACCAAAAGTCTTATCATGACATCTTCATGGGCTATGCCATGGAGGATCACTAGAGCAACAACATATTCAAGGTGCTCTCGGGCCATTCCCTCAATGTCATTGTATTTTGTTAGGGTTTTTAGGGCACTTTTGGGAATCTCATGCTATATTTGGAGATTCAAAGGGCCAGGATCATCTCAAATGGGATAGCATGCCTGTGCCATTATAGCAGTGGTCTTCAAATATCACGATCCATTCTACTAAGTTAGAGTCACCAAGTGAATATTCTTTTCTCCACTTGTGATATCAAGGCTACTCACCAAATCTTGGGTCCTCTGAGATGTCTTCATTCAGCACACAAGGCATCCACCGATCATGAGATTTAGATCTTCAGCTTAATAGAGTCACCAGGTGATTTTTCCAAATGAAGGTAAGCCATAGATTCACCAAACTTGGGCTCCCTTAAAATATGAAGACTATTCAAGTCCCACTGGGCATGCCAAAAACTTTTGGTCATGAATCTACCTAAGGATAAAATGTATTTGCATCCTAGAATCGACCAAAATTGAAAGGCTAAATGAAATAAATGTCCTCCAAACCAATCTCTAGAGAGGGCTAGTTCCCGTACTAATCTAAGATTGGTATGGAGTTTAGGAAAATAAATTAACGAAAAGGAATGGGAAATAACAGAAAGAAACAGGAAATAACTAAAAGAGATGGGAAATATGGTTGTAAGCCAAAGAGGTAATGTGGGGATGAACTAACAACTAAAAAAATCTAGTCAAGTTTTAACCAGCATTTAACAGAAAGAACAACACATAAATCGATCACAAACTGTAAATATGACTTCTAATTAACATTTCAACATTCACTTCTTCATCAAAAATTAAATTCAAATGCATAATTCAATCCACTAACAAAGGTACGATTATAATAGAAATGATAGGCAAAAAATTAATCATATACACAACTGATCTAGGAACCATAAAATGTCTTTCAATTGAGGCAAAAGTTTAAACTCGAAGAGTTTTACAGCAAAATGTCCATCCATTAAACTTATCAAGTTTTACAATATTTATAGAGGGTTCCACCCCTAAAATTTAATAAGCATTAAATAAAATGGTGGCAATGGTGGCAAGTCGGTGGCATGGTCGACATTATTTTATTCCTTGGCAGTAGCAACAAACCAATAAAACGATGCCTCAAAAATCAATGAGCATTTACAACTGGTAGCATATTGGGACTCAACAAGAATCATCAATAGAATTTTCACCTTCATGGGTGGTGCCTCAAAAATGAGCATCCACCATAATGTGCGGAATCTCAAAATCAACAGGATCATACCAGAGTCAAGGGTGAAGCGAACAACATTTAATTTCAACAAATCTTTGGCTATCTATTGAATCTGATCTTCATCAACAATAATTATGAAAACATTAACTCCTTTGCCCCAATAATTAAATTCACCGACCTTGAAATTCCCTCCATACTGATCTTCACTCAGAGTGCCTTTGACCATGATTTTACCTAGAGAAAATGGAGTAAATTGATTTCATTGGATAAAGTATCTAAAAATCAATTTCACTGGAGAAACTGCTCGAAAATCAATTTTGCTGAAGAAACTACCGAAAATCAATTTCGCTGAAGAAACTACCTAAAAATGATTTTCTCCCCAAAAATGATTTTCTCTAGAAAAAGTGCCAAAAATGGTTTTCTCCGAAAAAAGTACCAAAATTGATTTTCTCTGAAAAAAGTGTTGAAAATGATTTTCTCCGAAAAAAAGTGCAGAAAATGGTTTTCTCCGAAAAAAGTGCCGAAATTGATTTTCTCTGAAAAAATACCGAAATTGATTTTCTCCAGGAAAAAATGTTGAAATTGATTTTCTTTGAAAAAAGTGTCACAAATGATTTTCTCCAAAAAAAGTGCCGAAATTGATTTTCTCCAAAAAAAACTACCGAAATTAAGTTTTGGTGGTACAACTTCCCAGAGCCATAGCTTTTGATTCGTTGATCCAATTGTCTATTGTAATATATCATTGGAAAGGTTAATAAAGGATCTACAACAATGAAATATTTAAAGATCATTTCATCTAAATTTTCTTTCACCACTGGATGTATTTCATATTTGGATGAATTTAAAAAAAATAGTGTGGCAAAAATACCAATAGGATGACATGTTAATTGGTAACAATAAGGAGATGATAAAGTTACTAAAATCTCAATTATATTCTAAATTTGACATGAAGGATTTGGATGCTGCAAAATTTATTTTGGGGAATGAAAATAATAAGGGAACGTGAAAAAATAAAGTTGTGGTTAAATCAAAGGATATATGTTGATTTGATACTATAGAGGTTTAGGATGCATGAATTAAACCAGTATGTACTCCATATCCTATTGGTCAAAGTTATTTGTTGAATAGTGTCCTAAAACAAATGATAAAATTCAAGAAATGCATCATGTTCCTTATACTAGCATTGTTGGTAGTCTGATGTATGCAATGGTTTGTACTAGACCTGATATTGCACATTTTATTGGAGTAGTTAGCAAATATATATCTAATCCAAAAAAGGAACAGTGGACTACTATGAAGAGGATCTTCAAATTTTTACATGGAACTTCATACTATGTTATATGTTACCAAGAAAAATATGGAGATAGTAATATTATAAATCTACAAGGTGTAATAACCAAGGTCTACTACTCACTTGGTTCCACGGTTAAAATATTAAACAAAAACCAAAAATAATATTTTTTCAAAGTTTACCACCTAACACTAAAATGTTTTCCCCAAATTTCAGAGTTTGATTTCAGGTTAATTCATTTTGGATCACCCAATAAATTTTAAATCGTATATATATCATATAGCACATGCATAGCAAACCATATTTGAGTTCAAAACTGTTGTAGCCAATCACCCAAGTCGACGAGATTGGTCAAATCCCATTGATATGCCATTTTGTGGTTTCGATTGCCCTCATTTGCATCCACGTATTCTGGTATGAGGATCGAACCACAACAAGGGTTGTCTTCTAGGGCCCATAACACCTAGAGGGTGGACGCTTTCTTCCCTTTCCTCATCATACTCGAACCGTCAACCATCTAGTCGACATTTTTAAACTAGTATAGATGAGAGTAGTGTATTTATGCCCCCGTGACTAATCGGTGATTCCCCTTTTTCTAGAGTCACTTAGTGCCATGTCAATACCCTGACCTTGGAATTCATCACACATACTCATTATAACCCACAATAGTTCATCCAATACCGAACCCCATGGCCATTCCAACTAAGTTCCATGAGCATGGAATTTATCATAGTGCTCTTTGAGTAGCAACCTTAAAAAGATATCTCATACCACCTTCTCTTTTAGACTTGACTGAGTCACATTTTATGACCAATTTTGTTAGTCATCAATTGCTTTAAAGCTTGTTGTGTGCATTCTCGCACCTCAACAAAATTGGGTATTTAATTGTTTTACCTCAATTCATAACCTCTCGATGACTCCGTTATATTTATTAAACTAAATCTATCTTTCCATAAGGATCATTCAATTCTTTCTCAAGTAAATATTTTTCTAGTTTTCTTTAAACAAAATCTTGAAACCAAAATAGGTGAAATCTATCAAAACAAATATTTCAACTCTACACACCCGAAGTACCACCTTAATTTTTAGAGATACTTGCTACTATATTTTCCTTTATATATATATATATATATATATTACCAAATACTCTACAAATATACCTTAGGTCGGTAGAAGCAATCAAGGTCATCTTAGTTTAAAGACTTTACAATCACTATCTTTGCTAGGCAAATCAATTCGTAGAAAATTGGTAAGCTAGCCATGGCATACTCATCTGGCATTTAACGCATTCTTTGAAAGCAAAGGATATAATCCGTTTACCATTTTTTTAACATTTTGAATCAAATTTCAAAGTAGTTTATAATATCTTATTTTTTATACTCAATAAACTCGTCCAAAGAAAAGGATTTCTTTTATGATATTGGACCCGATGAGATTTTTTAAATAGGCTTCGGTTATTATGCAAGTCTTGGATAGATAATCCTCTAAAATGTTGCTTGCATTCTCAACCAATATGTATGGCTTCTTCAATTTAGGAAATGTAAAATGGTTTGGCTACCTACCACTGCAATTGCCCATTTATTCTCTCAAGAATGAGGTTAAACCATGCTTTCCAGAAATGGCTAAGGCTTGTTAGCTACACTAGTTGAGTTAATATTTTAACAATATTATAGTTAATTTAAAAATTATTTAATGATCATGTCATGTTCCATTAATGAACAACAACAATAATAAATAAAAAAAATTACAAGTTATACGCTCAAAACAAACTATCCATTAAGTAAGGATATCTTGGCAGATAATGTCTTATTTTAATTCACAATTTTCAACATTCATTATTTCCAATAATTCAGTATCATTTTCTATTACATAGGAATACCGAAGTGGATGCAGTCCATAAAATATTGTACCTCTTTTTACATGCAAAATTTTCTATCTCCCATTTATGGGATGTTCCACACTCTTCTAAAGATGCTTTACAAGGAATCTATTGCTTTTTTTTTTAGTTTTGAAACTGACCAAGCATCCTTTCTTCAAACTGCAATCTTGGTAAATGATGTTGGTTCTACAACAAACTTATAGTCTATGGTCGCTCCTCTGCAATCTCCTTGGTTCTACCTTTCACACTTTCGTATAGCAAGCTTTGCTTTACAAGTTATACTGGACATCACCTAGCTAAGCAATCGATCCATAAACAACATAGAGTTATTTAAGGGGCACCAACAGGGATCAGATACGATTCAAATCAAATTATATGCAACTACTATGCATCCATATATACTATACTATAAATTTAGCATTCAGAATAATTACAAATCCCCTTGCTCAAGATATAATTCAAAAAAATTCAAATAGATTTCTTCTTTTACAACCACGTATAATCATCCAGGCAGTATTTCATGAAATCATTTCTTTTTCCATTGAAGGTTGTTTTGGAAATCAAAGGAAACATAAGATTCGGAGGTAATTTTCTTTAAAAAAACAAATTACTCACAACAAAATAGTATCACTATTACCTAGCATTCCACATTTTGGAAACACGATATTTATGTTATGTTTATTTTTACCACTACACAGGTAAGTCATTGTTTTCAAAACACAGAAGGTTCATATTTTTTTTTCTACACAGGTAAGTCATCATTTTCAAAACACAAAGATTTATTTTCTTTTTCTTTTATCATAGCATAGGTGAATCAACATGATTCAATTTATTTCCACAGAAAAACCAATTGACCTTTCCTCATTTTAATTTATGAATGACACATTCAATATAAAGAAATATAACAGATTTTCCAACCTAAACTTGCACACTTTCCACCTCTCTAGCATCAAACTTCTTTCCTTCTTTATTTTTCTCTCTTCTTCTTTCATAGTCATCCCTCATGCTCCACACATCCTATCCTTTTTCTCCTTTTTTTAATAATTATGGCTCCATACGTTCTTCCTGTCCACTATACAAATAACTCGATGATTTGTTGTCTTCGTCTCTTCTTGCACTGTACTAGGTAACTGAGATACCTCCCCACCACTTCGCACGTATAATTAGACATCATGACCCTAAAGCAAAATTCACCACTTTTGCTTAAGCTTAACATTAGTCATTGAGGAGTGTGTTTCACATGCATACCTTTATTAATCTTTGTTTTAACACATAATAAAACTCTATGGTCAACCATTGCCCTTTATATTTAATGTAGTTTTCAACGCATTATTAGTAATGTAGTTTTCAATGCATGGAAAAATTTCTTTTATTTTTAAAATAATATAATTTTTATAAAATTTATTTTGGGGAATGAAAATAATAAGGGAACGTGAAAAAATAAATTTGTGGTTAAATCAAAGGATATATGTTGATTTGATACTATAGATGTTTAGGATGCATGAATTAAACCAGTATGTACTCCATATCCTATTGGTCAAAGTTATTTGTTGAATAGTGTCCTAAAACAAATGATAAAATTCAAGAAATGCATCATGTTCCTTATACTAGCATTGTTGGTAGTCTGATGTATGCAATGGTTTGTACTAGACCTGATATTGCACATTTTATTGGAGTAGTTAGCAAATATATATCTAATCCAAAAAAGGAACAGTGGACTACTATGAAGAGGATCTTCAAATGCTTACATGGAACTTCATACTATGTTATCTGTTACCAAGAAAAATATGGAGATAGTAATATTATAAATCTACAAGGTGTAATAACCAAGGTCTACTACTCACTTGGTTCCACGGTTAAAATATTAAACAAAAACCAAAAATAATATTTTTTCAAAGTTTACCACCTAACACTAAAATGTTTTCCCCAAATTTCAGAGTTTGATTTCAGGTTAATTCATTTTGGATCACCCAATAAATTTTAAATCGTATATATATCATATAGCACATGCATAGCAAACCATATTTGAGTTCAAAACTGTTGTAGCCAATCACCCAAGTCGACGAGATTGGTCAAATCCCATTGATATGCCATTTTGTGGTTTCGATTGCCCTCATTTGCATCCACGTATTCTGGTATGAGGATCGAACCACAACAAGGGTTGTCTTCTAGGGCCCATAACACCTAGAGGGTGGACACTTTCTTCCCTTTCCTCATCATACTGAACCGTCAACCATCTAGTCAACTTTTTTTAAACTAGTATAGATGAGAGTAGTGTATTTATGCCCTTGTGACTAACTGGTGATTCCATTTTTTTAGGGTCACTTAGTGCCATGTCAATATCCTGACCTTGGAATTCATCACACATACTCATTAGAACCCACAATAGTTCATCCCATACCGAACCCCATGGCCATTCCAACTAAGTTCCATGAGCATGGAATTTATCATAGTGCTCTTTGAGTAGCAACCTTAAAAAGATATCTCATACCACCTTCTCTTTTAGACTTGACTGATTCACATTTTACGACCAATTTTGTTAGTCATCAATTGCTTTAAAGCTTGTTGTGTGCATTCTCGCACCTCAACAAAATTGGGTATTTAATTGTTTTACCTCAATTCATAACCTCTCGATGACTCCGTTATATTTATTAAACTAAATCTATCTTTCCATAAGGATCATTCAATTCTTTCTCAAGTAAATATTTTTCTAGTTTTCTTTAAACAAAATCTTGAAACCAAAATAGGTGAAATCTATCAAAACAAATATTTCAACTCTACACACCCGAAGTACCACCTTAATTTTTAGAGATACTTGCTACTATATTTTTCTTATATATATATATATATATATATATTACCAAATACTCTACAAATATACCTTAGGTCGGTAGAAGCAATCAAGGTCATCTTAGTTTAAAGACTTTACAATCACTATCTTTGCTAGGCAAATCAATTTGTAGAAAATTGGTAAGCTAGCCATGGCATACTCATCTGGTATTTAATGCATTCTTTGAAAGCAAAGGATATAATCCGTTTACCATTTTTTTAACATTTTGAATCAAATTTCAAAGTAGTTTATAATATCTTATTTTTTATACTCAATAAACTCATCCAAAGAAAAGGATTTCTTTTATGATATTGGACCCGATGAAATTTTTTAAATAGGCTTCGGTTATTATGCAAGTCTTGGATAGATAATCCTCTAAAATGTTGCTTGCATTCTCAACCAATATGTATGGCTTCTTCAATTTAGGAAATGTAAAATGGTTTGGCTACCTACCACTGCAACTGCCCATTTATTCTCTCAAGAATGAGGTTAAACCATGCTTTCCAGAAATGGCTAAGGCTTGTTAGCTACACTAGTTGAGTTAATATTTTAACAATATTATAGTTAATTTAAAAATTATTTAAAGATCATGTTATGTTCCATTAATGAACAACAACAATAATAAATAAAAAAAATTACAAGTTATACGCTCAAAACAAACTATCCATTAAGTAAGGATATCTTGGCAGATAATGTCTTATTTTAATTCACAATTTTCAACATTCATTATTTCCAATAATTCGGTATCATTTTCTATTACATAGGAATACCGAAGTGGATGCAATCCATAAAATATTGTACCTCTTTTTACATGCAAAATTTTCTATCTCCCATTTATGGGATGTTCCACACTCTTCTAAAGATGCTTTACAAGGAATCTATTGCTTTTTTTTTTAGTTTTGAAACTGACCAAGCATCCTTTCTTCAAACTGCAATCTTGGTAAATGATGTTGGTTCTACAACAAACTTATAGTCTATGGTCGCTCCTCTGCAATCTCCTTGGTTCTACCTTTCACACTTTCGTATAGCAAGCTTTGCTTTACAAGTTATACTGGACATCACCTAGCTAAGCAAACGATCCATAAACAACATAGAGTTATTTAAGGGGCACCAACAGGGATAAGATATGATTCAAATCAAATTATATGCAACTACTATGCATCCATATATACTATAATACAAAAGTAGCAATCTTAAGAATTACAAAACCCCTTGCTCGAGATGTAACTCACATAACTTCAAATAGATTTCTTCTTTTACAACCACGTATAATCATCCAGGCAGTATTTCATGAAATCATTTCTTTTTCCATTGAAGGTTGTTTTGGAAATCAAAGGAAACATAAGATTCGGAGGTAATTTTCTTTAAAAAAACAAATTACTCACAACAAAATAGTATCACTATTACCTAGCATTCCACATTTTGGAAACACGATATTTATGTTATGTTTCTTTTTACCACTACACAGGTAAGTCATTGTTTTCAAAACACAGAAGGTTCATATTTTTTTTTCTACACAGGTAAGTCATCATTTTCAAAACACAAAGATTTATTTTCTTTTTCTTTTATCATAGCATAGGTGAATCAACATGATTCAATTTATTTCCACAGAAAAACCAATTGACCTTTCCTCATTTTAATTTATGAATGACACATTCAATGTAAAGAAATATAATAGATTTTCCAACCTAAACTTGCACACTTTCCACCTCTCTGGCATCAAACTTCTTTCCTTCTTTATTTTTCTCTCTTCTTCTTTCATAGTCATCCCTCATGCTCCACACATCCTATCCTTTTTCTCCTTTTTTTAATAATTATGGCTCCATACGTTCTTCCTGTCCACTATACAAATAACTCGATGATTTGTTGTCTTCGTCTCTTCTTGCACTGTCCTAGGTAACTGAGATACCTCCCCACCACTTCGCACGTATAATTAGACATCATGACCCTAAAGCAAAATTCACCACTTTTGCTTAAGCTTAACATTAGTCATTGAGGAGTGTGTTTCACATGCATACCTTTATTAATCTTTGTTTTAACACATAATAAAACTCTATGGTCAACCATTGCCCTTTATATTTAATGTAGTTTTCAACGCATTATTAGTAATGTAGTTTTCAATGCATGGAAAACTTTCTTTTATTTTTAAAATAAAATAATTTTTATAAAATTTATTTTGGGGAATGAAAATAATAAGGGAACGTGAAAAAATAAAGTTGTGGTTAAATCAAAGGATATATGTTGATTTGATACTATAGAGGTTTAGGATGCATGAATTAAACCAGTATGTACTCCATATCCTATTGGTCAAAGTTATTTGTTGAATAGTGTCCTAAATCAAATAATAAAATTCAAGAAATGCATCATGTTACTTATACTAGCATTGTTGGTAGTCTGATGTATGCAATGGTTTGTACTAGACCTGATATTGCACATTTTATTGGAGTAGTTAGCAAATATATATCTAATCCAAAAAAGGAACAGTGGACTACTATGAAGAGGATCTTCAAATGCTTACATGGAACTTCATACTATGTTATCTGTGACCAAGAAAAATATGGAGATAGTAATATTATAAATCTACAAGGTGTAATAACCAAGGTCTACTACTCACTTGGTTCCACGGTTAAAATATTAAACAAAAACCAAAAATAATATTTTTTCAAAGTTTACCACCTAACACTAAAATGCTTTCCCCAAATTTCAGAGTTTGGTTTCAGGTTAACATCATTTTGGATCACCCAATAATTTTTAAATCGTATATAGATAATATAGCACATGCATAGCAAACCATATTTGAGTTCAAAACTGTTGTAGCCAATCACCCAAGTCGACGAGATTGGTCAAATCCCATTGATATGCCATTTTGTGGTTTCGATTGCCCTCATTTGCATCCACGTATTCTGGTATGAGGATCGAACCACAACAAGGGTTGTCTTCTAGGGCCCATAACACCTAGAGGGTGGACGCTTTCTTCCCTTTCCTCATCATATTGAACCTTCAACCATCTAGTCAACTTTTTTTAAACTAGTATAGATGAGAGTAGTGTATTTATGCCCTTGTGACTAACTGGTGATTCCCTTTTTTTAGGGTCACTTAGTGCCATGTCAATATCCTGACCTTGGAATTCATCACACATACTCATTAGAACCCACAATAGTTCATCCCATACCGAACCCCATGGCCATTCCAACTAAGTTCAATGAGCATGGAATTTATCATAGTGCTCTTCGAGTAGCAACCTGGAAAAGATGTCTCATACCACCTTCTCTTTTCGACTTGACCGAGTCACATTCTATGACCAATTCTGTCAGTCATCAATTGCCCCAAAGCTTGTTGTGTGCATTCTCGCACCTCAACAACATTGGGTGTTTAATTGTTTTACCTCGAGTCATAACCTCTCGATGACTCCATTAGATTTATTAAACTAAATCTATCTTTCCATAAGGAACATTCAATTCTTTCTCAAGTAAAGGTTTTTCTAGTTTTTCTTTAAACAATATCTTGAAAACCAGAACAGGTGAAATCTATCAAAACAAAATAGTTCAACTCTACACACCCAAAGTACCACCTTAATTTTTAGAGATACTTCTAACTTTATTTACCTTATATATTTATATATATTTATTACCAAATGCTCTACAAAGATACCCTAGGTTGGTAGATGCAATCAAGGTCGAGTTATCTTAGTTTAAAGACTATACAACCACTATCTTTGCTAGGCAAATCAATTCGTAGAAAAATGGTGAGCTAGCCATGGCATACTCACCTGGCATTTACCACATTCTTTGAAAGCAAAGGATATATTTCGTTACCACCTTTTTAATAGTTTGAATCGGATGTCAAAGTAGTTTATAATATCTTAATTTTATACTCATTCAGCTCGCCCAAAGAAAAGGATTTCTTTTATGATATTGGACCCGATGAGATTTATTAAATAGGCTTCGGTTATCATGCAAGTCTTGGACAGATACTCCTCTAAAATACTGCTTGCATTCTCAAACATTATGCAAGACATCTTCGTTTTAGGAAAAGTATAATGGTCTGGTTACCTACCACTATAGTTGCCCATTTATTCTCTCAAGAATGAGGTTAAACTATGCTTTCCAAAAACTGCTAAGGCTTGCTAGCTACACTAGCTGAGTTAGCATTTTAACAACATTATAGTTCATTTGAAAACTATTTAATGATCATGTCGTGTTCCATTAATGAACAACAACAATAATAAATCAAAAATTTTACAAGTTATACACTCAAAACAAACTATCCATTAAGTAAGGATATCATGGCAGATAATGTCTTATTTTAATTCACAATTTTCAACATTCAATATTACCAATAATTCGGCATCATTTTCTATTACATAACAACACCGAAGTGGATGCAGTTTACAAAATTTGTGCCTTTTTTTACATGAAGAAGTTTCTATCTCCCAACTATGGGATGTTCCACACTCTTCTAAAGATGCTTTACAAGGAATCTATTGCTATATGTTTTTTTAGTTTTGAAACCGGCTAAGCATCCTTTCTTCAAACTGCAGTCTTGGCAATTGATGTTGGTTCTACAGCAAGCTTATAGCCTACGGCCACTCCTCTACAAGCTCCTTGGTTCTACCTTTCACACTTTTGTATAGCAAGCTTTGCTTCATAGGTTATACTGGACATCATCTAGCTAAGCAATCGATCCATAACCAGCATAGAGGTGTTTAAGGGGCGCCAACAGGGATCAGATACGACTCAAATCAAATGATATGCAACTACTATGCATCCATACATACTATACTACAATTTTAACATTCAGAATAACTACAAATCCCCTTGCTCAAGATATAATTCACAAAATTCCAAATAGATTTCTTCTTAACAACCACCTACAATCATCCTGGTAGTATTTCATGAAATCATTTCTTTTTCCATTGAAGACTGTTTCGGAAATCAAAGGAAACATAAGATTCAGAGGTAATTTTCTTTAAAACAAACCAGATTGCTCACAACAACATAGTATCACTATTACCTAGCATTCCACATTTTCAAAACACAATATTTATGTTCTGTTTCCTTTTACCACTACATAGGTAAGTCATCGTTTTCAAAACACAGAGGTTCATATTTTTTTCACAAGTAAGTCATCATTTTCAAAACACAAAGATTTATTTTCTTTTTCTTTTATCATAGCATAGGTGAATCAACATGATTCAATTTATTTCCACAAAAAAACCAATTGACCTTTCCTCATTTTAATTTATGAATGACACATTCAATATAAAGAAATATAACAGATTTTCCAACCTAAACTTGCACACTTTCCACCTCTCTGGCATCACACTTCTTTCCTTATTTATTTTTCTCTCTTCTTCTTTCATAGTCATCCCTCATGCTCCACACATCCTATCCTTTTTCTCCTTTTTTTAATACTTATGGCTCCATACGTTCTTCCTCTCCACTATACAAAGAACTCGATGATTTGTTGCCTTCGTCTCTTCATGCACTGTGCCAGGTAACCGAGATACCTCCCCACCACTTTGCACGCAATAATTAGACATCATGTCCATATAGCAGAATTCACCACTTTTGCTTAAGCTTAACATTAGCCATTGAGGAGTGTGTTTCACATGCATACTTTTATTAATATTTGTTTTAACATATAATCAAACTTCTATGGTCAACCATTGCCCTTTAAAACAACACATTATTAGTAATGTAGTTTTCAATGCATGGAACATTTTCTTTTATTTTTAAAATAAAATAATATTTATAATATAGGCTTCATCACATAGAAGACCTTCTCCCTTTTTTTTAAAATAAAACTTCCAATATCACACGCATACAAACACAAACAAGAAAGTGGCTCTCATCATCATTGCCACCTAAAAGCATTTCCCATTCCATGCCAGCAAGCAACATTCAAATAAACATAACTCATGCAAAGATGTAATTTTGCAATGCACCTAAATGATATGCAAAGTACGAGTTTCCATGTGCTCGTGAGCTAAATCATCACTTCCCTTTCTTACCTTTTTTTGTTGGCTTATTTCCTTTCATGGACACCTTGCAATTGTCTTGCACTCACAATAATTGTCAATAGTACCATGTTTTCACAAGAAAAAGGTAAGTTTATTCTTTCTCTACTTTCATTCATTAATCATGTGAGGAGGGTCGTTACATCCTCCCCCACTAGAGACAAACATAATCCCTATGTTTCAAACTAGGTTAAGCAAAAGAAATATTTTTGTATATTCATATCTTTTACATTAACAAAAAATACTCAAGCAAAAATATTTTTCCCATTTAGCATTAAGTATTGCAATCATATTTATCATCATAAAATCACATCACATTTTCTCATGATTGGCATATAATCACATCATAGATTATGTCATAATGAAATCAGTTAAACATACCCATCATATGGTCCAAAACATTTCACGTAACAATACCAAAACATTTACAAGCTACTCTACTCAGTAACTCCACAAACATATTGTACGCTACTCAGCATCCAGTTCCATATCCATTTGTATTTATACACATCACAAAATTATAAAAATTTTATGATAAAGTCTTCATCTACTCAAACAAATAAGGAAATTGCTGTTGCATATCTACCACGTCTTCCCACGTAGCATTTTTATTTGAGTAGTGGTCCCATTGGACTCGACATTGCTCTATGCTTCTTTTTCTTAGATTCTTGGTTTGAAAACCAAGCAAGCGAACAAGTCACACCTCAATATTTAATGGATCGATCATCTGCAAGTTGGAAACATCCAAAACATGAGTAGGATCATAAATGTATTTTCTAAAGAGGGACACATGAAAGATATTATGGATTTTGGATAAGCTTGGTAGTAGAGCTAGTATGTATACAATAGGGCTTATCTTAGTTATAATCTCAAATGGACCCATGTATCTAGAGTCAATCTTGGAAGATTTTATTGAACTTTTAGTTGGCTTCACCCTTAAGAATACTTTGTCTCCCATAAAATATTCCCTCGATGTTCTTTTGAGGTCCGTGTAGCTCTTCTTACGGTCTACGACCTCTTTCAACTTTTTCTGAATTCTCTTTAATTGCTCTTCCATTTCTTTTACCATTTTTGATCTGATCACTACCTAATCTTCCAAATTATCCCAAGATAAGGAAATTTTGCATCGTCTCCCATACAAGGCTTTGAAAGGTGCCATACCTAGTGATGTGTGGTAACTATTGTTATATGCAAATTCCACTAGGTATAAGTAGTCTTCCCACTTTGTGTGTTGATCCATGTAGTACATTCTTAACATATCCTCAAGCACTTGATTCACCCTCTCAATCTATCCATCTATCTTTGGGTGATAAGCAATACTGATATTTAGTTTGGTCCCTAATGCTTGATGTAGTACTTGCCAGAATTTAAAAGTAAAATGAGAATCTCTATCAGAGATTATAACTTTTGGAAAACTATGCAGTCTTACCACTTCCCTGGAAAACTTACTTGCTATGACAGTTGCATCATCTTGCACATTACTTAGTATAAAATGTGTGACTTTGGTTAATTTATCCATAATTACTAAAATTGCATCATGCCTGAATCTTGTTTTAGGCAATCCCACTATAAAATCCATTGATACTACTTGTCACTTTTGTGTGGGTATCTCATGTGGGTATAGCTTTCCAGCTAGATGTAGATGTTCTACTTTCACTCTTTGGCATTCTAAACATTTTACCACATAATTGGTAATATCTTTCTTCATTCCTAGCTAGTAGTAAGCTTTTTTCAAATTTTTGCATATTTTTACCCCTCCTAGGTGCATAGAATAAGGAGTATTGTGTGCCTCCTTAAGGATTATTTCTCTCAATCCTCCTAAATTAGGGACTACCAACCTATTCTTAAAAAATAACAGATCACCTCTATAAACATATTCTGCATCCTTACCAGGTTTCTGCCCAACTTGATCAATACAAGATTGATAAAATTCATCTTTTTCTTACCATATTTTAATTTGATCTAACAGATCATATTGGCATTTTTCCATTGTGGTAATACGTCCTCTCCTACTTAGAGCATCAATGACCTTATTCTCTTTACCCTTAATGTACTCTATGTCAAAATCATACTTTACTAAGAATTCTATCCAGCATCATTGTTTGGCATTCAATAAGGGTTGGGTAAATATATACCTTAGACTCTAGTGGTCTGTCTTCAACTCAAATGGTTTTCCTAATAAATAATGTCGCTAAATTTTTAGGGCATGTACCACCACTACCAACTCTAAATCATGAGTGGCATAATTAACCTCATGCCTCTTAAGTTTTCTAGACTCATAGGCAATAATTACATCATCTTGGGTCAAAACCCCACCTAACCCTTCAATTGATGCATCTATACAAACTATAAATTGCTTATTAGGATCAAGCAATTGTAGGATCGGTGCAGTCATTAACCTTTCTTTCAAAACCTGAAAAGCCTCTTCACACTACTCTATCCACTTGAAGCCTTTCCCTTTTATTTGAAGGTTTGTAATGGGTTGAGCAATTCTTGAAAACCCTTTGATGAATCATCTATAGTATCCTATAATTCCCATAAAACTTTGCACCTCTATAACATTAGTAGGTGCTAGCCAATCAATAATTACTTCAATCTTCTTTGGATCTACTGCAATCCCCTTAGTAGAGATAATATGTCCAAGATATTATACTTGTGGAGTATAAAACTCACATTTGGTTAACTTTCCATATAATTGATTCTTTCTAAGAATCTCAAGCACAATTCTCATATGTTGATCATGCTCCTCTTTGCTCTTGGAGTAGATCAAAATATCATCCAAAAATACAAGTACAAACCTATCCAGTTGCTCTCTAAAAATGCTATTCATGAGGTTCATGAATGTGGTTGGGGCATTGGTTAGCCCAAAAGGTAAGATAATAAATTCAAAATATCCATACCTTGTTCTAAATGTTGTTTTAGAAGTGTCTTCCTCCCAAATCCTTAACTGATGATATCCAGATCTCAAGTCTATTTTAGAAAATATGGTTGCTCCTTTCAATTGATCAAATAAATCATCAATTCTTGGTAACGAGTACCTATTTTTTATAGTAACCTTATTCAACATCCGATAGTCTATGCACATCCTTAAAGTACCATTTTTATTTTTAACAAACAAGATAGGAGCTCCCCAAGGCGACACACTAGGTTTGATTAGCCATTTTTCTAGCAAATCCTGAAGTTGCGTTTTGAGCTCCTACAACTCTATGGGTGTCATTCTATATGGTGATCTTGCAATTGGTGTAGCACTAGGTAACAACTCAATTGAGAAATAAAATTCCCTCTAAGGAGGTAACCTCGGTAGATCCTCAGGGAACACATCTTTGAATGCTCCCAACACCGGGTATTTTTGGAAAATATCAAATTCCTTTTCAGTCTCTTCTCTCCTATTCAACTTAACTATGAAGATCATACCCTTCTTCCTAATAACCTTTTTAATTTGCATTGTAGTCAATAAGTGTGGTTTAACTTCTCTTCAACCATAATTAACTCTAACCCTTTGATTAGATTCATCCAAAAATTCCACCCATCTCTCCTCAAAATTTAGAAGAGCCTTATGCGCCTTTAACCAATCAACTCCTAAAATGATATCAAATGCATGCAAAGGCGCCACATACAGATGCCAGTTGGTCTTTCCTTATGGCAAGGAGATGTGGGGGTCAAATAAGCATTGGTTAACATGGTAGGTTTACCCTGAACCATACTCTACCTTCCAACCATTGGCCAAAAATCCAGGTCTAACAGGAAAATCCCTCACTAATCTAGATGAGATAAAGCTATCAGTTGACCCACTATCAATCAAAATTTGCACATTTTTATCAAAAAATTTACCATTCATTAAGAAAGGAGTAATTTGACCATTGAGTTTAGAACTACCTATGGCCGCATAGATCTTGTGGCTAGCCTCTTCTGGGGCTTTCGGTGGTCGATCAGCTCTGAGGGGGCATTTATTGGCATAATGAGCTCCTTTACATACATAGCATCCATTTGGTGGAGCTCTATTTCCTCTATTATCATTCTCATTTTTTTTTTCCCCTAGCCCTCTCTTGTTGGTTTCTGGTCCTATCTTCTAGGAAACTCCTTAGCATATTTCTTGAACCTACCACCTTGGTAATTGGGTTTATTTTTGCCACTTTGCTTATTCTGATCTCCTCCTTTGGGTTTCTTATTTTGTTCCTTCTCCCACCTCATAAATCCAACACTTTTCCGCTTTCTGAGTTCATATTTTTCCTTTTTGGATAGCTTTTGATAATTAAAATATGCCTTTCTCATTTCCTGATTAGCTTCCTCTTTTCTTTCCAAATCAAATGTAGTAGGTAAATTGATAGGATTGTGCATGTTTACCACCATCATGATTCTAGGATGTAATCCCATAATGAATTTTTGAGTTTTCATTTCTTTGTTGCTTTCATATTGTGATGCATATTTTAATAGCTGAATAAAATTTTGGTGGTAATCCTGTACTGACATGCTCTCCTATCACAAATTTGAGAATTCCCCAAATTTCTCTACATAATATTGCCTTGTCAAGAATCTATCTCTAAATTCCTTGATAAACTCCTCCCATTTAAGGTCAGCAACTTCTACTTCATGCCCTTTCTTATAATATTTCCACCAGTCTAGGGCTATTTCAGTCATATTCATAACTTCCAAAGTAGTCTTGGATTTAGATGATAAAACCACTAGAGAAAAGTAGGACTCTAGTTCACTTAACCAGTTTTTAGCTGATTCACCATCGCCCTTTCCATTAAACTTGGATATTACTACCTTTTTCAGGTTTCTATCCAACTCCTTACTCACCCTTGCCCTTCCAGCACTGGATCTCTCTGGTTCCCTTGGTGCTTCCATTGTCCTATCTAATCCATTTTCTCATCCTCTAGCTAAGTCTTCTATGACCCATTGTTGTTGGACAATAAATTCTTGTTGTTGGGCCATGTGAGTTTTCTGTTGGGCCATCTCTTCCCTTTGATATTCCATATGTGTTTGCAATAATTGCACCACCTTTGTGAGGTTCCCTTCCTCCACACTAGTCTCATTCTCATTCTGAGGAATCTCATTAACCCTTTTTAGCCTTCTTTCACATTGAGGACCTTCTCACCTTAAATTTGTTCATGGTCCCCTTATAGGTATTTCGGTGACTTCCTCCTCCCACCCTCCCATAGGATTTCCCAAGGACCCACCTCACAACATTCATGCCATTCAACCTGTAGGTGAAGAAGGTAGTGCATTAGTTTATACCAACTAATTTATTACACATCCGGATTCTACAACTTAGAATCATTTCTCATATGATACCATATGTAACAACCCAAGTCTACTACTCACCTGGTTGCATGGCTAAAAGAATAAACAAAATCCAAAATATTTTTTTTTAAGTTTACCACTTAACACTAAAATGTTTTCCTAGATTTCAAAGTTTGGTTTTAGGTTAACATAATTTTGGATCACCCAATGATTTTTAAATTGTATTTAGACAATATAGCACAGGCATAACAAACCACATTTGGGTTCAAAACTACTGCAACCAGTCACCCAAGTGGACGAGATCGGCCAAATCCCATTGAGATGCCATTCTGTGGATTCGATTGCCCTCATTTGCATCCACATATTCTGGCATGAGGATCGAACCATGGAAAGGGTTATCCTCTAGGGCCCATAACACCTAGAGGGTGGACACTTTCTTCCCTTTCCTCATCATACTGAACCTTCGACCATCTAGTCAACTTGTTTTGAAACTAGTATAGATGAGAGTAGCGTATTTATGCCCCCGTGACTAACTGGTGATTCTCTTTTTTTGGATTCAGTTAGTGCCATATCAATACCTTGATCTTGGACTTCATCACACTGATGCAGGAGCATCCAATGGTGTAAGAGTGATCTTGCAACACCCAAAAAAATTATAATTGTTTAATTTTGTAAAACTAGTAAAACTAGTTTAACTTGCAGGATATTTTTGAAGGTCTTAGAGGTTGAATTTGAGGATTTCAAGCCAAGGCCTGCCCCGCTTAGTTTATCTCGTGCTCTTTATGAAAACATGTTGTAATAGTCAACGGTCAATGAGCGTGAAGTTATGACCTCGGAAAGTTGCCCCAAAAATTTCAAATTTCAAAATCATAGTTTTAGGCAGGAAAGGAGAAAACAGGGTCAAAAAGGGGGAATTTCGAATTTGTAATCAATTAGTCTTTGTAAGATCTATCTTTGGAGAATAGAAGGCAAGAAAGCTTTGGCTCATTTGGCATTTTCTCTATATTTTCTAGATTGTATGTGCTTGTTTAATGTGACTCTACTTCACACACATACTCATTAGAACCCATAGTATTTCATCCTATATCGAACCAAATGGCTATTCCAGTTAAGTTCCATGAGCATGGAATTTATCATAGTGCTTTTTGAGTAGCAACCTAGAAAATATGTCCCATACCACCTTCTCTTTTCGAATTGATTGAGTCACATGTTATGACCAATTTTATCAGTCATTGGTTGCCCCGAAGCTTGTTGTGTGCATTCTTGTATCTCAATAACATTGGATGTTTAATTGTTTTACCTCGAGTCATAACCTCATGATGACTCTGTTATATTTATTAAACTAAATCTATCTTTCCATAAGAAACATTCAATTCATTCTCAAGTAAAGGTTTTTCTAGTTTTCTTTAAACAATATCTTGAAACCACAACAGGTGAAATATATCAAAACAAATAGTTCAACTCTACACACCTGAAGTACCATTAATTTTTAGAGATACTTCCCACTTTATTTTCCTTATATATTTTTTTACCAAATTCTCTACAAACACACCTTAGGTCGAAAAATGTAATCAATGTCGAGTTGTCTTAGTTTAAAGAATTTACAATCACTATCTTTGCTAGGCAAATCAATTTACAAAAAATTAGTGAGCTAGCCATGGCATACTCGTCTGGTGTTTACCGCATTCTCTGAAAGCAAAGGATATAATTTATTTACCACTTTTTTAATAGTTTGAATCGGATGTCAAAGTAGTTTATAATATCATATTTTTTATACTCATTCAACTCGTCCAAAGAAAAGAATTTCTTTTATGATGTTGGACCCGATGAGATTTGTTAAATAGGCTTCGGTTATTATGCAAGTCTTACATAGATACTCCTCTAAAATGTTGCTTGAATTCTCAACCAATATGTATGACTTTTTTGTTTTAGGAAAATTAAAATGGTCTGGTTACCTACCACTTGAACTACCCATTTATTCTCTCAAGAATGAGGTTAAACTATGCTTCCCAAAAACTTAGGGCTTGCTAACTACACTAACTGAGATAATATTTTAACAACATTATAGTTCATTTGAAATTTATTTAATGATCATGTCATGTTCCATTAATGAACAACAACAATAATAAATCAAATTTTTTACAAGTTATATGCTCAAAAAAAACTATCCATTAAGTAAGGATATCTTGGCAAATAATATCTTTTAATTCATAATTTTCAACATTCAATATTGCCAATAATTTGAGATCATTTTCTATTACACAGTAATATCAGAGTGGATGCAATCCATAAAAGGTCATGCCCCTTTTTACATGAAGAATTTTCTATCTCCCAACTATGGGATGTTCCACACTCTTCTAAATATGCTTTACAAGGAATCTATTGCTACTTTTTTTATATTTGAAACCGACCAAGCATTCTTTCTTCAAACTACAGTATCAATAATTGATGTTGGTTCTACAATAATCTTATAATATGTGATCGCTCTGCCTTTCACACTTTTGTACAATAAGCTTTGCTTCACAGGTTCAACTAGACATTGTCTAGCTAAGCAATCGGTCCATAACCAACATAGAGGTGTTTAAGGGGTACCAACAAGGATCAAATACAGCTAAAATCAAATTATATGCAACTACTATGCATCCATATATACTATACTATAACTTTAGAATCTAAAAGAATTACAAATCCCCTTGTTTGATATATAATTCATAAAATTTCAAACAGATTTCTTCTTTTACAACCATCTACAATCATCCTGGCAGTATTTCATGAAATCATTTCTTTTTCCATTGAAGACTATTTAGGAAATCAAAGAAAACATAATATTTAGAGGTAATTTTATTTAAAACAAACTAGATTGCTCACAGTAACATAGTATCAGTATTAGTGAGCATTCCATGTTTTCGAAACATAATATTTATGTTATGTTTCCTTTTACAACTACACAGGTAAGTCATCATTTTCAAAACATAGAAGGTTCATATTTATTTTCTTTTACCACTAAATAGGTAAGTCATCATTTTCAAAACACAAAGGTCTATTTTCTTTTTCTTTTATCACAGCACAAGTGAATCAACATGATTCAATTTATTGCCACAGAAAAACCAATCGACCTTTTCTCATTTTTTATGGATGACACATTCAATATAAAGAAATATAATAGATTTTCCAACCAAAACTTACACGCATCCTGCATCTCTAGCATCACGCTTCTTTCCTTCTTTATGTTTCTCTCTTCCTTCTTCTTTCGTAGTCGCCCCTTGTACTCCACATATCCATGTCCTTATTCTCCTTTTTTTTTAATACTTATGGCTTCATACGTTCTTCCTCTCCACTATATGAAGAACTCGATGATTTGTTTCCTTCGTCTCTTCATGCACTGTGCCAGGTAACCAAGATACCTCCCCACCACTTCGCACGTATAATTAGACATAATGACTATACAACAAAATTCACCACTTTTTTTTAAGATTAACATTAGCCATTGAGGAGTGTGTTTCACATACATATCTTTATTAATATTTATTTTAACCATTTCCCTTTATATTTTAAAACAACACATTATTATTAATGTAGTTTTCAATGCATGGAACACTTTATTTTATTTTTAAAACAAAATAATATTTATAATATAGGCTTCATCACATAGAAGACCTTCTCCCATTTTTTAAAATAAAATTCCAATATCACATGCATACAAACACAAACAAGAAAGTGTCTCTCATCGTCATTGTCACCTAAAAGCATTTCCCATTCCATGCCAACAAGCAACATTCAATTAAACATAACTCATGTAAAGATGCAATTTTGCAATACACCTAAATGATATGCAAAGCATAAGTTTCCATGTGCTCACAATCTGAATCATCATTTCCCTTTCTTACCTTTTGCTACTAGCTTATTTCCTTTCATGGACACCTTGCAGCTATCCTACACTCACAATAATTATCAGTAGTACCATGTTTTCACAAGAAAAATGTAAGTTTTATGCTTTCTCTACTTTCATTCATTAATCGTGTGAGGAGGCTCATTACACAAGGCTTTCTAGATTTGAGTGGATTGGAGATTTGTACAAGAGAATATCTATGAGTGCTTATGTTTTTAGACTATTTGGATGGGCAGTATGTTGGATGAGTAAAAAATAATAAGTGGTTGCTTTATCCACAACAGAGGTAAAGTACATTGCATCAACTCATGCTTGTTAAGAAGTAATGTGGCTACAAAGGTTATGTTCAAGATTTAATCTTTAGTATAAGGCTATGAGAATTTATAGTGACAATCAGAGTGCAATAGTTTTTGCCAATAATCTTAGTTTTCATGATCGATCAAAACATATTGATATCAAGTACCATTTTGTGATTGAGAGAGTTGAAAGGAATCGAGTGATGTTGGATAAATTTGATACAAAGAATAATGTTGTGCCTACTCAAAATATTTCTTGGTGTAGAAGATCTATAAGTATGGTTACCCTTGACAGTTGACAATAGCAATTTTTGATGCCTATGGAAAGTATTCAACAAGTGGGAAAATATTGAAAATATGTTGAATATTTTCCATGTTATTCTAGTGGGGTTAACTCTAAAAGGTACTAGACACTCTCCATGTATCCTCATTGGGGTTAAATATTTTTTAGACCCATATGGGTTGTTTGAGTTTAAAATATTTGAACCCATGGTATTATAAAATCCATTCATGTATTATTATTTAATTGCACTTACATCAATGTTTGAAGAGATATAAGAGATGAATATTATTGTATTGAAGATGGTTAAGTTTATACAATAAGGATACATTATTGTGTTGGTTTTTTTCATAAGGATTTCCTAGGTGAAATATTGTGTTGTGTGTATTTGTTATCTTCTTTTTTCCTTTGATGCTATATTTACTGTTTTCCTATATTTAGTTTATCGAAACCTTTTTCTCTTCACAAGTCAAATTAAATATGGGAAACAATAGCAAGACACCTATCATGGGCAAAGGGAATATTCAAATCCACACAAAGCAAGTAGATAAAGCACAAATATTTGATGTTTATTATGTGCCAAGGTTGAAGCACAATCTACTAATTGTTGGAAAATTTATGCAAAAATGTCATAGAGTCTATTTTGAAAATGAAGTATACATCATTAGAAATAGTGCAAATAGATTAATAGTAGAGGTGGCCATGACAAAGAATAAAATGTTTTCTCTAAAAATTTTGAGTAAAAAGCTACTTTCATTCAATGCTATTGTAAATAATACTACATGGTTGTGGCATCTCAAATTTGGTCATTTGAGTTTTAGTGGCCTAAACTTGTTGCACAAAAATAAAATGGTAAGAGGACTACCTCTTATAGAACAACCAAATCAAGCATGTGAAGGTTGCATTGTGGGCAAGCAACATAGGGATGCATTCCCTATAGGAAAGTCATGGAGAGTTTCACATCCTTTGGAGTTGGTGAATTCAAATATTTGTGGATCAATATAAACCAACTCATTAGATAATAACAAATATTTTTTTACTTTCATAGATGATTTCAATCGTAAGACATAGGTATACTTCCCAAAACAAAATTTAAAAGTATTTGGTAAATTTAAGAAATTTAAGGCTTTGGTTGAAAAGTAGAGTGGCTACTATGTGAAGACTCTTAGAATAGATGGAGGAGGTGAGTACATCTCAAATGAGTTTCATAATTATTGTAAAGCACATGGAATCAGAAGAGAATTCATAGCTAGATACACACCACAATAGAATGGTGTAGCAAAGAGAAATAACACGACAATAATGAATATGGTACGAAGCATGTTGAAGGCAAAAGCCTTGCCAAATGAAATTTGGGTAGGATTTGTAGCATGTATAGTTTATCTGCTAAATAGGTGTCTCGCAAAGAGTGTGAACATGATCCCAACAGAGGTATGGAGCAACAATCCAAGTGTTTCTTACTTAAGAGTCTTTGGATGTATAGCATATGCACACATTCTAGATGAGAAGAGAAGAAAGTTAGATGACAAGGCATAAAAATGCATATTTATTGGTTACAATGAACAATCAAATGCTTATAAAGTGTACAACCTATTGTGGCCATTTCCACAACAAGGCCCAAGTTTGGGGACCCACCTTTAATTTTGTTGTTTTGGGAATTTTTGGTTTCATTTGAGTGGTAATTTTAGTTTTGTCTCTACCAATGAACTTGCTTTATAGGTCGCTTTATAAGTGTTTAGTTTTGTTTAATGGTTCGGTTTATAATATTTTGATTAATTTCAATGTTTGGAATTAAATCAATTAAAACGGTTGAAATTAATTAGGTGAGTTATATATATATATATATTCCTTTGGTTCGTTTTGATTAATCTCATGATTATGAGAGCAAAAGGAGAGATCATAAAAATAAAAGGAAGAGTGGTGGATAGCCATGTTCGTATGGCATAATGGTATGGCTTTACCATAGCATATATTGATCTTCTTTTAATCGGTCCTGTTATCATGCGTACAAGTGAACAGAGCTCGACCCCGACGAGGCATAGACAAGATTAGTGAAGATAATGATAGCGTAGACTATGACAGCATCCATGCTGGTGAAACACATGATATTGAGGACTCTAACAACTACAGTGATGCGGGTCTAGGCAAGGTTGGTGGAAATGATGACACAGTGGATCATATGATAGCCACGCATACATTGGACGATCCCTAGACCTAAGCTTATATGGATCATGAATGCAGCTAGACGTCGATGATAGCATGGTGAATAGAACTATTGAAGACAGATGTTCCTAGGGCAAGTGCTAAGAGACAGACATATTATGTTGTATGAAGACGGGATGACATAGTGAGCATGACGAAACTAGACAACCAATGCAGCGTGACATCGTAGACCAAAATACTAATGCATGGGACTCGACGTGGACCCGTGACCAGTGCAAATAACACGGATGTGGACTCGAAGTAGATGTTGAACATGGACCAGGACGGTATATTGTGAACGCAGTGGGTTCCATGGGCGAAAACCAAAATATACCTAACATGGAGTGTTGGTACGATGGGTTACATAGACCAATGGTGGCAACCGAAGCCACATGGGATGTCTTCCATTGGAACAAAGATAGTGGGTTGTTAACGTGGATTATTGTCGTGAAACAAAATCCTGACGCCACTGTGAGACACCGGAAGATGACAGACAACACTAGCATAGTAATGGTAGACGTGAATGGTATAATAACATAGATACGATGATGCTAGGCCGATGAAGACTGTGGCAACGACGTGGATGCCCAAATCAGGACCGCCTACGTAGACGTAGATCATGACCCCTAGAATATGGATAATCTACGTGGAAAACTAACCACTTGGCAGTGAGTGGTGTGGTACCTATGTGGCAGTGATTTGATATAGCATTCTAGTGATGACCAACCTGAGCATGAGGTCCACCAAGAAGAAGAAGAGGTATTAAAGTGGAACGAAAAATACACCATGCAGAAATAAGTAATTGTCATAGCATCGCCACAGACAAGAAATTAACCGACACAATGCATATGGAATTTTAGGTTTACCAAAATATCCAGGATTTACCCATATGGGAGGCTACTGATTACTATATTGGCTGCACTCTGAGTGTATCGTGGTCAACTAAAAAAGTTTGGAAGGAGATACCGATATCAGAGTTGGAATGAAAATCTATACAGTGGACTGTTGGAAATATTATTTAATCCAAATTTTGTATTCGCCTTCGCCGCTGGAATGTCCCATCTGGCAGAGGAAGCATGGGCGAGTTAAGGGAGTAGGTGAACTCCGTATGCCTCTAGGTTGGCCTCGATATTCGTGCCAAGCCAGCCTCAGATCCCTTGCAAGTATAAATGGAAGCCTCGGGCACGCATTCGGTATTCTGGGCAGCAGCCCCAGTTTCGTGCACACCAACAATGCAGGTTATTCCCTGCACACCAGCAGTGCAGAGGATTCGACGACCAAGCCTTGTCGCAGTTCGTGTACCCAGCAGAGTGATTCTGCAATTTGGGTTTTGGGCGGTTTATTCCGCAGAGCCATTTCCCCTGTTTTGCTCCCTCCCCTGTTTTCAATATGAACTCTGTAATTATTTGCCTCCGCCTGCATTTGGTTTGCATGTAACAGGGCATGTCTTAAAGATCCTCGAATTTATTTGTTTTGGTTTAAGTTTAAACTTTCAACATGGTATCAGAGCGAGGAGACAGAGACCGCAAGTAGAGCAGCCATGGAGAAGCTGCGTGGAGGGCAGGCATAAAATGACTTGCTAAGGTTTGGTGTTTGGTGGCAAAAAGTCACTGCAGAACTCTTCGTGAAGGATTCAAACCCTAGATGGCAAATCCCAAGTTTTTTCTTTGAGATAAAGTGACGGCGCTCCGACGAGAGTGCAAGGAGGAGAATCTGGCCGTAAAATTTGAGTGTAATACGGAGGTCGTCCAGACGCTGTGGAAGTTGGCCGTGAAAATAGGAAGAGCATAATCTTCAGGCCTCTGGTGAAGCAGTTGGGCCACATGAATCCCTTAGTTGCCGCAGAGGCGGCCACAATGTTGCAGAAGCACGTCAAGGAAGCTTCGCAGGTTTGTGAGGCAAGGATGGAACTTCGCTGAAGTGGAAGCTTCGGAAGGTTCAATCAACGGCTAAGTAAAATGAAGCTTCATGATTTTTAATGAGTGCTTCGAGAGTTTGTTTAGCGAAGCAGCAGCTTTGCACAAGTTTTTTTTGCCGAAGTAGAAATGCTTCGGCAGTGTGATGTCACTTCGCAGAAGTCCCTTGCCGAAGTGCAGATTAAGTGCAGCAGGAGGTCCGATTTGTTCTCGAAAGCTTGGGAATAAGTTAGTGTGATTTGGCAATCTGAGTAGAAGCTTCGCTGTAGTGGATTTTTTTATGGATAGATGCGTCCTTCGAAGTTTCGATCAGTTCGGACCTATTTTCGTCGAAGTTAATCTACTTCGGCAGTGTGAAACTACTTTTGAAGACTAAAGTGGTTCAGAAGGTACTTCAGGAAGCTTTTATCGAAGTAAAAGTACTTCGGAAATTTGAAACCCGAAGTGAAGATTGAAGGCACTTCGCAACAGTTGTTGGCGAAGTAAATCTACTTCGAAAGGTTGAAGAGAAACTGCTTCGGCAGAATTGAGACGCTTTGCGAGAGTTTGGGCCGAAGTGAATCAACTTTGGGAGTTTGGGCAGCGAAGTAGTTACTTCGGAGAGAAAATCGCCGAAGTAGAATATCCTGCATTGGAGAGTGTTGAAGCTCATTTTTTTTTTGAAGAATTTGGATTAAGGGAGGCTGTTGGAAATATTATTTAATCCAAATTCTGTACTCACCTTCGTTGCTAGAATGTCCCGTCTGGCAGAGGAAGCATGGGCGAGTTAAGAGAGTAGGTGAACTCCGTATGCCTCCAGGCTGGCCTCGAGATTCATGCCAAGCTAGCCTTAGATCCCCTACAAGTATAAATGGAAGCCTCGGGCATGCATTCGGTATTCTAGGCAGCAGCCCTAGTTTCCCTGCACACCAGCTGTGCAGGCTATTCCCTGCACACCAGCAGTGTAGAGGATTCGGAGGCAAGCCTTGCCGTAGTTGATTGCTCAGAAAGAGCTTCGGGTTTCTTGCTGCTCCTTAGCGCAAAACCCCTTTGTAATGGCGGTTTATTTCATAGGCGGCAGATGTCGCAGATGTAAGGCTCCGTAGAGCCATTTCCTTGTTTTGGGTGCCCTCCCCTATTTTTCAATATAAACCTTGCAAATTTATGTGCCTCCGCTTATGTGTTGTTTGCCTGTAACAGGGCATGTCTTCAAAGATCCGCATTTATGTGCCAATTTGAAGGAATTAAATTTAAATCGCGATTTAAAACGCGTCGCGAAAACACTTCGCAAAGTTTTCACGCGAGGGAGGAGCTTCGGGAAAAAGCACCCGAAGTATGCACTTCGGGGGAAATATTGCCGAAGTAAATCTACTTCGGGAAAATTACTCTCGAAGTAAGTACTTCGGGGGAGAAACTACCGAAGTGAAATTACTTCGGGGAATATCCTGGCGAAGTAACTGCTTCACACAGTTTTCTTCGAAGTGAAATCACTTCGAGAATTTTCAACCCGAAGTAACTGCTTCGAGCAAGAAGGCTGCGAAGCACAGGAGTTTACGGCAATTCGGCAACTTCGATGAAATGGCTCCAGGGTCCAACTTCGGGGAGACAAAGTGCCGCAATGTGCTTCGGCACAAACAAATAAACTCGATTCCCTTCTGGATCGAACGGGTATTTTGCCACTTCGGGGCAAACCCTAGCTGAGGAATGTCTGCGGATAAAACACTACACAGAGACGCAAATAGCAGAATAAATATTTTATATATTAAATTATAATGTCGGGGTTACAAACTTTTGCAAGATAGAAATCTGTAGGATAAACACACAAACTACTTGGAACCTGCTGCTCCACACTCTGGCTACAAGTGCTGCTGGTTTTACCCTTCTGCTGCTCTGCTGGTAGAAACCCTAGCACTGCGGCTGTTCTGGGCTCACCAATCCTCTCTGCTGCTCTGCTCCTTCCGCTATCCTCTTTTGCTTCCTCTCTATGCAAAATGACAAATGCCCCGATATTTATAGGTGGGGGATGAGGACAAAAGGCAGGATAAAACCACCAACCCGCTGACAGAATTTAAATGCCGAAATGGGTTTTCGACCA
Source organism: Wollemia nobilis (assembly GCA_028583015.1). NCBI lineage: Eukaryota > Viridiplantae > Streptophyta > Pinopsida > Araucariales > Araucariaceae > Wollemia > Wollemia nobilis. The sequence goes on from JAQPPZ010003413.1 coordinate 1,965,939, forward strand.
ATTGCCGAACAACCCCAACTACTCGCACGATCGAGAAATTAATGCGTCGATTCCCGTGCTTGATTTTTGCTTCGGCTAATTTCCACTTCGGAGGGCAAAATGAATTTACTTTGCGATGAAGCATTTTCCGAAGTCGTTTTATAAGTGCTTCGCGATGAAGTGATTTTAGGGGGCATCTTAATTTTGCTTCGCAGCGAAGCATCTTCCGAAGGTGTTTTAATAATGCTTCGCGCCGAAGCGCTTGCGGGCATGAAGGTTGATTTAATAATTCCAACACCCTCCTTTAAACCAAACTTCACGAGTTCTCTAACGCCCAACATTTCTCGCAGTCTGGCGAAGTCCTCCTCCTTCAAGGGTTTTGTGAAGATGTTAGCCAGTTGCTCCTTGGACCTGCAAAACTGCAACTGTACTTCACCGAATTTCACCAGCTCTCTAATGAAATGATACTGGATGTCTATGTGCTTTGTCCAATCATGGAATATTGGGTCCTTCGAGAGTGCGATGGCAGAGTTATTGTCGCAAAATATTATTGTTGCTGCTTCCAGCGGATGATGTAGTTCACTTAGAACTCTTCTCAGCCAGACTGCCTGCCAGGCGGCTGAGGTGGCAGCAACATACTCTGTCTCTGTTGTAGATAAAGCAACAATTGGCTGCTTCTTCGAGGACCAAGAGACAACTCCGGATCCAAAATGGAAGGCATATCCCGAAGTGCTCTTCTAGTCATCTACACTACCGGCCCAATCACTGTCAGTGTAGCCAATCAACTCAAGCTGGTCTTGTCTGGCATAGTGAATTTCGTGGTTCCTCATGCCATTGACATATCGTAGGATTATCTTGCCTGCTTGCCAATGAGTGTCTTTCGGAGTCTCCATAAAATGGCTAATTAGACTGACTCTGAAAATCAGATCTAGTCGAGTTGCAGTCAAGTACATCATGTTTCCAACTAACCTTTTATAGAGAGTTGGGTCAACGCTTTTGCTGTTGTCAGTCTTGCTCAACTTCAAACCAGTGGTTACCGAGGTGATGGCAGGTTTGTTGTCCTCCATCTTAAAACGCTTCAGGACATCCTTTGCATACTTGCCCTAAGAAATGAAGATGCCATCTGCTGATTGGTCAACTTCAATACCAAGAAAAAATTTCATTAGCCCCATGTCTATCATTTCAAACTCGGTCTTCATGACTATTCTGAACTATGCAAATAGGCTGTTGCTATTGCCAATATATATCAGATCATCCACGTACAGGCAAACGATTATCATCTCCCCTGCTTCATTTGTTTTCAGGTATAGGGAGTGCTCATATGGGCATTTTTGAAACCCATTCTCCTGAAAATAGTCATCAATCTGGCTATTCCATGCCCGTGTTAAGATCCTGCTATAAAATAAACTCAAATAACACACTCTCACACAATTGCTTGGAAATAAACTCACATAAACATCATATTAATATAACAAAAATTAGCATAAAGGAACAATCTCACAATAAGACAGAATCGCAAGCCTCTTCGAGGGGGCAACCTCCTTCAATACTTCATTAATTTGCAAAAAGATGGTTACATTGGTGCATTTTCGGGTATTTAAGGAGTTTACTTCCAAGGTTGGCTTACATGCAAAATGCCACCTGAATTACATGCATAATGCCACCCGAATTACATGCATAGTGCCACTTTGAATTACATGCACAATGCCACTCGAATTACATGCATAATGCCACACGAATTACATGCACAATGCCACCTATCTACCATGTGTTACATAAAAAGGGTGCCATTTGTCATAGGCACTACCTAAGCTAAAACTTAGAACATTACAAAATATTAATCATGGGTACTACCCACGTTCACTAGGAATTATTACATTAGGGAAGTTATTACATTAAGGGTTAGGATGAGATCCTAACATTCCCTTATCCTTGAAGAAGCTTTGTCCTCAAAGCTGAAAATGAGGAAACTGTTGATGGAGAGACTCCCATGTAGCATCCTCAGGTTGAAGTCCACGCCACTGAACCAGGACCTCTATGATGGTACGGTTGTGCAAAGTGCGAGTTCGATGATCCAGCAGCTATTCCGGTGCAAGTAAGATGGAGCCTTCTTCATCCAATTCGAGGAGTGTTGATTGAACCTGTACCTTTGTGCCCACAACTTTCTTGAGAAGGGAAACATGAAAAATAGGGTGGATCTTGGAAGTGGGGGGAAGAGCCAATTTGTAAGCTATTGGACCAATCTGTTGTAGAACCTGATAAGGACCATAGAATTTTGGAGTGAGCTTCTGACACCTGCGGAGTTGTAGGGATGATTGTTTGTATGGCTATAAGCGAAGGAAGACCATATCACCCACATCAAAACTGCGCTCAGAACGATGCTAATTAGCTTGTTGGCGCATCCGATTCTGGGCCATGTTCAAATTTTGCTTGAGTTGGTGGAGGACCTCGATGTGTTGACTCAGAGCATTGTCGACGGCCTGGACCTTGGAGCTGCCCAAAATGTAGGAAGAAGGCGTGAGTGGAGGGCACCCGTAAACTGCCTCAAACGGTGTGAGTTTGGTGGCGGTATGATAGGAAGTGTTGTACCACCATTCAGCCAAAGAAAGCCATTCTGCCCAATGAGTAGGATGATCGGAGGCAAAGCAACAAAGGTAGGTTTCCAAGCATTTATTAACAACCTCTGTTTGACCATCCGTTTGTGGATGGTAGGCTGAACTCATTTTGAGCTGAGTCCCCTGCAACTTAAACAAATTTTGCCAAAAATTGCTAGTAAAGGTGGGATCACGATCAGATACAATGGAGGTGGGCATGCCATGAAGGTGAAATATGGAGTCAAGAAAAATTTGGGCAATAGTGGATGTTGTGTAAGGATGGGTTAGGGCACAAAAGTGAGCATACTTTGAAAGGCAGTCCACTACCACGAAAATAACAGACTTGCCTCCAAATTTAGGTAGCCCTTCTATGAAGTCCATGGAGATGTCAATCCTCACATGATCTAGTATCGGCAATGGTTGAAGAGTGCCCGGAGAGCGCACTATTTCTCCTTTCATCCTTTGACAAGTGTTGCAATCCGCTACAAAAGAGCGAATGTCCTGTTTCATACCTTTCCAAAAGAAGGTGTGCTTGAGTCGCTCATAAGTTTTTAGGAACCCTGAATGGCCAGCAGATGGAGTAGCATGTGATTCCTTCATCAGGAGCTCTCGAAGTGGGGACTTAGGAGGAAGAACCAGGCGTTGATGGTAACGCAGATCCTGGCCATCCCAACTATATCCTGGTGTAGACTTTGGATCATCCCTAAGTGAAGCAACTAGGTCTTTCAAATCTGCATCCTAAAGTATTTCTTGACGTAAGGGCTCAATCCATTGGGGCAATGGTGCAGAGATGGCACACAACATACTAAGGGTCTCAAATTGGCGAGAGAGAGCATCCGCCATAAGATTTTCCTTCCATTTTTTGTACGTGATGTCATAATCATAGCCCATGAGTTTTGATACCCACTTTTGTTGCTCAGGGGTGGCAACCCATTGTTCTAGAAAGTATTTCAGACTCTGGTGGTTAGTTTTGATGGAGAAATGGCACCCAATGATGTAAGGTCGCCAATGCAGGACTGCATGCAATATTGCCAACATTTCCTTGGCATATGTGGATTTCCCCAAATTGCGATCAGATAGGGATTTGTTGGTAAAATCCAAAGGGTGTCCTTCTTGCATCAATACCGCCCCAATACCACGACCAGAAGCGTCACTTTCAATGAAATTTTTTTAGAGAAGTCTGGCATGGCTAAAATTGGAGTGGTGGTCATGGCATGCTTGAGGTCTAGGAATGCTTGCTCAGCTAGCCCTGTCCAAGTAAAAGAATCCTTCTTCAACATGGAGGTGAGTGGGGCGGCTATCTTTCCATAATTGCAGACAAATTTACGGTAATATCCTGTAAGCCCTAAAAATCCTCGAAGCCCCTTGAGTGTGCGAGGTTTCGGCCATTCTTGGACTGCTTGGATCTTCTTAGGGTCAACCTTGACACCATCCTTTGAGACAATGTGTCCTAGATATTCTACTTCAATCAAACCAAAGGAGCACTTGGACCTTTTTGCAAACAGTTTATGGTCGGCCAGTAGTTGGAGGGTTTGATCTACATGCTTGAGATGCTCTTCCCATGTGTGGCTGTAAATCAAGATGTCATCGAAGAACACAAGGATGAACTTCCATAAAAAAGGGTGAAAGATGTTGTTCATTAGGCTTTGGAATGTGGAAGGAGCATTTGTGAGACCAAATGGCATTACCAAGAATTCATAATGACCTTCATGAGTGCGAAAAGCAGTTTTAGGAATATCTTCATCCTTGAGCCGGATCTGATGGTACCTAGAGCGGAGGTCTAGCTTGGTGAAGTACATGGTCCCATGTAATTCATCTAGTAATTCATCAACCACAGGGATAGGAAATTTATCCTTGACAGTTATCTTGTTGAGTTCTCGGTAGTCAATACACAATTGCCAAGAGCCATCCTTCTTGAGGACCGATAAGACCGGTGCGAGTAGGGACTAGTACTAGGCCGAATGACACCCGCCTTGAGTAATTCCTCGTATCATCTTCTCAATCTCTGACTTCATGGCATGGGGGTACCTATATGGTCTGATATTGGGAGGTGTACTATCCGACAATAATGGAATGGCATGGTCGTGAGAGCGATGCGGTGGTAGTGTGGTTGGTTATGAAAATATGGCCTCATGTTTGTGGAGAATCTGTTGCATGTCTGGTGGGATTTCACCCATTGGAGATGTGGATGGTTGGATGGAGAATAGTTGTGCAATGACCCCACGTGATGATTTCTTTAGCAATTTCTCCATGCCATTTGAACTGATAATTTGAGGTGTTCCTGCTGGGGAGCCCTTGATGATGTGTGTTTGTCCGTTCTGGGAGAACTGCATCCAAAGTTCAGCAAAGTTCCAACTGATAGTGCCCAACGTACTCAACCATTGAGATCCCAAAACAATATCACATCCACCCAACTGGAGGGCAAACATGTCTTGCTTGAGTTCATAGTCCCCTATCTTGATTTTAACATTGTGACACTTTCCTTTACAAGGTAAGGTTCCCCCATTGGCTACCATGACCTCAAAGGAATTACAAGTGTGGATATAGCAATTTGCCTGTTGAGAAACTCTAGGGTCAATGAAGTTGTGCATGCTTCCAAAATCCAGAAGGATGGAAAGATGTTGGCCCTTGAAAAATCCTGTAACCTTCATGGTTTGAGGAGTAGTAATGCTGCAAGGGCATGGACTCGTAATTGCTATCTCGAGGTTCTGTTTCACTTCTTCTTATGGAGGAGGTGGTTCTGGAGGGTCCTCATCCTCATCACTCTCGTCAGAGGTATCAGGTTCTTCAACATCTATCAGGAACAATTTTTTGTGTGCACACTTATGCCCTTTGAAAAACTTTTCATCACAATTGTAGCATAATCCTTGGGCATGACATGCATCCATCTCTTCGGTGGTGAGGCGCTTGGGTGCAGAAGGTTTATTATCAGTTGGGTGTTGGGATCTAGGAGGAAATGAAGGTCTATTTTGCAAAAACTTTGATGGGCGTCTTTGGGCAGAGAGTTTAGATTCAGCCAAACGGGCCAAACTGATAGCTTCCATCATAGTTCGTGGTTTCAAAATTTTTACTTCTGCTTGGAGTTCCACCTTCAACCCACTGATATAACAACTCTGGAAGAACCCTTCACTCAATCCTCTTGTCTTATTGGCCAATTTTTCAAATTGAGCTTGGTACTCTTGGACTGACCCTGTTTGTTGTAGTTTGGTCAAGGCTCCTGTAAAGTCCTCATACTCACTAGGACCAAATCGAGTGAGTAGTTGGGATTCAAAATCCTCCCAAGAGAGATTTGGGTAGGCAATACGCAACCATTGAAACCAGTGTAGAGCCTCAGATTCCAAGTTAAAGGAAGCCATCTGGACTCGATGAAATATGGGTACATTATGAAGTCGAAAGAATTGGTCAACCCGACATAGCCACCCATCAACATCCTTCCCACTAAATTTGGGAAAGTCCAATTTGGGCATTCTAAAGGGTGGATCATGGTCACGATTCCTTGTAGAACTCTCAACTTGGTATTCTGATTTGGGTGGTTCTCTTCTCAGTTTGTTGTCTACTTCTGTCAGTGCTTCTTCTAAGTGGTTGCTAGTGGCCTCATGCTCTAGGCGAAGACCTTGGACTTCTTCCCTTATGGAGTGAAAAGCCGAGTTCAAGTTCTCAATGGCTTTTGTTAGGGATTCCAAGTGTTCTAGTTCTTTTTGGTGTCCACGGGTACCCTGGGCCATTTTTTAGACCTTTTGTGACCAGTTACTAAAAATAAAATTGAATTTTTAGGACTTACTATTTTTAGTAAGTTCCCAAAAAAGTGCTTGGGTGCTATATATCAAAACGATCAGCTGAAGGAGGTGGTCACAATAAGCTATATCTCTCAACACTACTTGTTGGCACCCCAGACTTTTTTTTTTCTCCTGTTTTGCTGAGTCTAACGGTGTTTACAGTTTCTAATTCTGAGCTACTAAGAAAAAGTTGGGTACTGGAGCACTATCTATAACTGGCCTCGTTTCACACTCAAGATTCTCTGTATTTTGTAGGTGACTGATATGACAGTTCTGTTCTGACCCTGAAGACTGTGAATTCTGCCTTGACTGTGCTGACCTCTCTGACTCGATCGACTCGATTGTGATCGCCATCTGTAAATTTGACTGTTATTCTCCATACCGTCAACTTAACTGTCACCCTCATGGCTTATCCCGAATGCATGTCCCTTCTGTTATTTTTTTAGTAGAGGACTCCTTTCTCATATGCTCACTTTTGAAATGCAGGTTTACGAACAGGGATGTTTGGATTTTTATTTTATTTTTATTTTTTTGTGTTTTTTACAGGTTGAAGTTTTAACAGAACCAGGGAATGCTAAGTATAGGAGTATGTACCACCCATAGGCCCTCTAATATACCGACAGTGATGAACAATAGTGCTCGGACCAATATTTTAGGCCACTACTCAAGGAGGATTCCACACATACCCTTGAGCACACTACCTGCCTCTCTAACAATACGGGAGGGTAATCGTCCAGGATGTTGTGTCCCATAGACTATGAGTAATACAAGGCCGAAGAGCTTTCTAATGGCTAAAAGTTTGTTTAATCCTAGATGGTCTCCCGATATACCCGAAGATATGTGGGAGCTCAAGTCCGTGCGCGAGTTCTGTCTAAGGCCTGGGTATTGGAGCCTGATCACCCCTCACTTCACTAGATGCTTTATGGGCTATCTAGCTTAGCCAATAACGACAGATCCTTCATGATATTTTAAAACCCTCGGTACAGGGTTTCTACCTACTCAACTAAAAAGATTTTTTTTTGGTCTGGAAAAAAAATGCACTGTATTTTTTTGGATTTTTTTTTAATAAGGAAAAACAAAAATGGGAAAAAAACACAGAATTTATACCTAACAAGCGGATTGGATGGCAAGAATCGTTGCAGTTGCAGCAGAACTTGGCCCTGGAAAGCGCTCTGATACCACTTGTTAAGATCCTGCTATAAAATAAACTCAAATAACACACTCTCACACGATTGCTTGGAAATAAACTCACATAAACATCATATTAATATAACAGAAATTAGCATAAAGGAACAATCTCACAATAAGACAGAATCGCAAGCCTCTTCAAGGGGGCAACCTCCTTCAATACTTCATTAATTTGCAAAAAGATGGTTACATTGGTGCCTTTTCGGGTATTTAATGAGTTTACTTCCAAGGTTGGCTTACATGCAAAATGCCACCTGGATTACATGCATAATGCCACCCGAATTACATGCATAGTGCCACTTTGACTTACATGCACAATGCCACTCGAATTACATGCATAATGCCACACGAATTATATGCACAATGCCACCTATCTACCATGTGTTACATAAAAAGGGTTCCATTTGTCATAGGCACTACCTAAGCTAAAACTTAGAACATTACAAAATATTAATCATGGGTACTACCCACGTTCACTAGGAATTATTGCATCAAGGAAGTTATTACATTAAGGGTTAGGATGAGATCCTAACACCCCGAGGTGCTTGCTTCAACCCATATAGGGCCTTCTTTAGCTTTAGGACCTTGCCTTCTTGTCCTTGTATTTCATATCCGGGTGGCTGGTCTATGTAGACCTCTTCTTCCAACAGTCCATTTAGGAAGGCAGACTTGACATCCATCTAGTACACACTCCAGCCTTTCTCAACTGCTAGTTCTAGAATCATTCTGACTGTGTCAAGTCAAGCTATAGGTGCATACACCTCATGATAGTCAACTCCTGACTTTTGCTTGTAGCCTTTAGCCACTAATCTGGCCTTATGCCTGTCAACTTCTCCTTGGGCGTTGAACTTTGTTTTATACACCCACTTGACCCCAATGGTCTTCTTTCCTACTGGAATATATGTCAGCTGCCATGTCTCATTCTTCTCAATGGCTGCTATCTCATCATCCATCGCATCACCCATTTGTGATTTTGACTTGCTTCTTCAAACTCCACTGGATCACACTCAGTAAATAAGGCAAATTCAGAATATTCTTCATCTATCTGATTTCGGGTTACCTCATAAATGTCTTGCAAGCTTCGAGTCTTCGCAAGTATCCTCAGGTTTTAAATTCTACTTTCAAGTGGAGGTGACCGGTATGATGAGGTTGTGCTGCTGCTAGCACCACTGTTGTTGCTTGAAGGTACAGGTGGTTGCACACTATCTTCCTCCAAGTTTATAGGTTCACTAATTGTTGGTTCAGGCTGACCAGTCTTTGAATTCTAGTTCTAGGCTTCATCCTCCAAGAACTTCACATCTCGATTGATGACAAGTTTCTTTGTCATCGGATTGTACAGCCTGTATGCCTTTGCTTGTTTGTTGTACCCCATGAAAATGCATTTTTTAGATTTGTCATCCAGCTTTCGTATTTTCTCATCTGGAACATGTGCATATGCAATGCACCCAAAAACTCATAAATGAGCCACACTTGGCTTCAAATTTCTCCAGGCTTCCTCTGGAATTTTGTCCTTCACACTCTTGGTGGGACATCGGTTCAGAAGATAAACTGCACATGACACAGCTTCTACCCAGAACTCATGTGGTAGCATTTTTGCCTTCAACATGCTCTGTGCCATCTCCATGATAGTTTTGTTCTTCCTCTCAGCTACACCATTCTGCTGTGGTGTGTATCTGGCAGTAAAATGCCTTTGAATTCCATGCTACTTGTAGAAGTTATGGAATTTTTTGGAGATGTATTCTCCTCCTCCATATGTTCTGAGAGTCTTGACTTGATAGCTGCTCTGTTTCTCCACCAAAGCCTTTAACTCCTTAAACTTCACAAATGCCTCTAACTTCAACTTAATGGGATAAACCCAGGTCTTTCGGCTAAATTCGTCAATGAATGTCAGGAAGTATTTATTTTTGACATATGTGATGGTCTGCATTTGATCGCAAATTTCTGAGTGCACCAGCTCCAATGGCTGAGATGCTCTCCAAGACTATCCTACAGGGAATGCATCCCTGTGCTGCTTACCGACCAAGAAACCTTCACAAACTTGGTTTGGTTGCTCAATAAGGGGTAAACCCTTCACCATCTGCTTCTTGTGCAGCAAATTCAGGTTACTAAAACTCAGGTGACCGAATCTGAGATGCCATAACCAGGTAGAATCTTTCACAACTTCACTTAGAGACAATAAAGATTCATTCTAAATCTATAACAAAAATAGTTTGTTTTTCATCATGGACACGATTGTGATTGTACATGCACTTTGTCTCTGATGGAACAAACACAATCTTTGAACTGCAGAGTTTGTCCCTTTTGCACAAGCTGTCCAACACTCAGCAAATTGTGTTTCAACCCAGGCACATAATACACATCATAGATTTGTTTTCTTTCTCTGTGTCGGGTGCGAATGAGGATTTTACCTTTCCCCATCACGGGAACCTTGCTGTTGTTCCCCATCTTGACTTCAGATTGGACTGTTTCATCCAATTGTGAGAACATCTCTCTGTTCCCAGTCATGTGATTGTTGCACCCACTGTCAAGATACCAGATGTTTTTCTTGCTCTCCTCTTCAACACTGCAAGTCAGTAGCATATGTCCTCCTGCCGCATTTCTAGCTTCGTCTGTATAATGGGCCTGCTGCTGATTCTTGTTCGCCATCCTCTTTCTACACTGTGAGATAAAATGGCCAAACTTTTTGCAGAGTAGCATTGGACCTTTGACATGTCCTTCTGCTGAAAGCCACCTTGTTGATTTTTTCCAGTGCCTCTTCCTCCTTTCTGATGAAAGTTGTAGTTGGTCTCATTGACATGAGGGTTTGATCTCCCTCCTTGCTTGTTACTTCTCCCACACCTGCTTCTGCCTATTCCACATTGAGAACTAGATGCGTCATTGTGGGAGTCTTGTTTGTCGTTGTCTCAGACTAAGACTTGCACTTTGAATGCTTACTTTAGAGAAGACTGAGTTGAGTGGCTCAGCCTCTGCTCATGTGTCTACAGAGAACCCATGAGCTCGTCCATCGAGATAGTTGTCAAGTCCCTTGATTCCTCTATTGCAATTACCACAGAATCAAACTTAGCTGGTAGACTTCGTAGAATTTTCTCCATGATCCTTTGGTTCTACATAATCTCACCATTCAACCGCATCTGGTTGATGACATCAGTTGTTCGGGTGAAGAATTCGCTCATCGTCTCAGACTCACTCATCTACAGGTTCTCAAACTCCCTTCTTAGCATCTGTAGTTTTACCAACTTCACTTTGTTGGTGACCTGGTACGAACTGGCCAAAATTTCCTAGGCCTACTTGGCCTTGGTTGTTGATGCGATCCGTGGGAAGATGGTATCTTCAACCGCTTGCATAATATAGAACAAGGCCTTTTGGTCTTTCTTTCGGTTCTCCTTTAGAAGATCTTTGTCAGCTTAGGAGATGGCGGCCAGTGTTGTTGCATCTGCCGGTTCTGGGTATCCATTCTCGACAAAATCCCACAAATCTTGAGACCCAAAGAGAATCTTCATCTGGATGCTCCATTAATCGTAGTTTTTACCGTTAAATCATGGGATCTGCAACTGCAGGGAATTGTTTTTGGAAGCCATCTTCTATCTTCACGTCACGGCAACAATAGCTCTAATACCAATTTGAAAGAATTAAATTTAAATCATGATTTAAAATGGATGCAGGACCATGACATCGTGTGGTGACAGTGTAGGTAACATAATATGAATTCAAAGCTAGGGCTCTCAATTGAAGGTGTTATCACTGGTGGAGAATAGTTTTTCTGGGGATGCCTCCATTCACGTAAGCTTACGAAGACAATCGATGAATGACAGTGGCAACATAGGATGCAGATTACGAAGACTTGATGGAGGGAAATGGACACCCAGGTTGAATGTAGAAGTCTTATCTATTGTTTTACGTGTAAATCCACGTAAGGTTTGCAAGAAAAATATAATTGATGAAGCGTGACTCCCTTGTCAAGAAAATAAATGAACGCATGGATTTAATAAGTTAAGCAAACGCACCCACCTTAGTTTCTTTCTCTGTACTCAACGAAGCAACCGCATTGCACCATCATCAGCACTCACATGAAAAATAGGTTTAACAATGACAGTGTAACATACAGAACAATTACATAAAAATGGTCAGAATAGAGGCTCCAAAAATATCATATCTCAACCGTCAAAAGTAATTAATAAATATTCTTGCCATTTATCTAACATAGGGTATGGTGGAACGTTAAGGTTTATTTGAGGATAAGAATAACATGGAAAAATGAACACATCCATGTAAAAGAGGTGTTACCATGTCGAACGAAGGAAGGTGAATAGTCATAGAGTTCAAGGAATCTCTGAAAGGTGTTACTATGTGAAAATGAAGAACGAAACAAAAGAGGAAAGGAAATGAAGATGCTTCTTCTGCAATTTAAAAAACACAGGTGAAGGCAAAAAAAAAATGGAAGTTTTGGAACAAAAACGAGGTGGAAGAAGATTGGAAGGCTTTTTGGACTATGGCCAAGATTCTGGTCTCATTGTTGTATGCAGGGAAATAGATTTTTGAATACAATAATATTTTATTGCACATCCTTTTACATGTATTGGAATATTTTTATGGTGTTTTATGCAGGAATATGGTAGCATCATAGAGATAGTTTAAATGCATGTTTAATTTTTCTCCTTAGACTCTCACCATAACCAGATCTTAGATTGTGTGGATGCAAGTCTAACCCGGTTGTGTTTTGTATTCAGGATCTAATGTTTTCTACAACGTAGGCCGGATTAGGGTTCTGTAGTTTCTCTTTGGTCATTTTCCATATTTTGGTCCACATTCCAAATTTTATATTTTATATTTGTTTCTAACCCTTCCCTTTTGCATTTTTTTTAAACTACTTCAAGCAAAATAAAAATTCAAAAAAATTTTAAAACTCCAAAAACAAATGCATGGATGTGAAGAACAAGCTTTAATGCTCCATTTAGAACAAGTTTGATTCCATTTTGAAGCAAATCTGAAATTACAAAAATTATTCAAAGTTGTTTTTAAAGGAAGTTTGTAATTTCAGATTTTACATAATTTCACATTTTGAAGGTAAATCAAATTTCAAGCTTTGCATGTTTTTTTTGCAAGTAATAAATTAAATTCTCTTTATAAAAAGTACAATTTCATTAAAGGGGAGTGATTTCTATGGTCTCTAGTTCCAACTCAAGCTTGTTAGGTATACATATAGTGATTGGACTAGAAATATTGACGATAGGAAGAGCACTTTCGGATACACATTCCATCTTGGATGAGGTGTAATATCATGGTTGTCTAAGAAGCAACCTATTTTTGCATTGTCTACTACTAAAGTAGAGTATGTTGTTGCCACATCCGCAGCATGTCAAGTTGTCTAGCCGAGTAGAGTTTTAGGCGATTTGAATTATGAACAACAAGGAGCAACAAAAATATTTTGTGACAATAACTCATCCATAGCACTGCCTAAGGATCTGGTGTTTCACATTGACATCTGGTATCACTTCATCAAAGAGCTAGTAAAGAATAACAAAATTAAATTGTGGTTTTGTGGGTCCAAATAATAGGTTGCAAACATCATTACCAAGCCCTTAAAGGAGGAATACTTTAATCCAGATTTCACCTACTTCTAACATATCTTTTTTTGTAAATGTCAAAATCCATCGTGTAGTTGTTCAAATAGTAGTTAGACACATGTCTGTTCATTAATGTGTGTAAGTAGATTAGTTGAGTTTTTCCCTCTTGCTCTATATGTATGTGTGTTGGGCATGATTTCATTTCTAATGAAAGCAGTGAATCGTTTAAGAGAAAAGGAAGCAAGCAAAAAAATTGTTAAAACAAAGAAGGTGAAGAGAAGAAGAAGCATGAAGAAGATTGTTCAGGAAATGAAGTCGTAGCCTTGGAGAAGAAAAGAAGTCATTTCGTATGGAAAAAACCATCGATCAAAGCTTCTATATATTGAGAAGAACAAATTTCATCGAAGAGAAAAGGTGCTAAGTGTTTTAGATAAATACTTTCAATTATCGAAAGTTCTATTCGTCGAAAGAATTACGTCGACGGAAAAGCATGTTCAGAAAATGTCTTGATTATAAAATTTCAATTTAATTGTGAATTTCTTTCCTAGGGGAATATGCAACTACTTTTATTTTTTAACACCCGATCAAAACTCTTAAGGTAGAGAAAATGTTGGCCCATTAAATATACCACTATAGAAGAAAGCTAAAAGAGATTTAACAAGAAAAAATTCTGGTTCCCTCCCTCCCCTTCAACATGGCCAGTTACGCTAAAAAGGTGGACGATTGTGCATTAATATAATAGAGAATACTTTTATCTTATCTCATGTTTTATTTGTGCCGTCACTTGTCCAATTATAAGCTCCGGTAAACTCAGTTGAAGAAAAAAAGTTCGATTAAGCGTTGTTATTTCTATCACGAGACTGATACTTTTTAAATAGCTTCAAACAGACTAAACTCACCAACAAAATGCAAAACACACAAGAGTATCTGGAAAAGCATTTTTACCCGGCGGTAGTTAATGAGAGAGACCAGCCAGAGAGAAGAGGTACTGTGCTTCTGAAATGCCTGAACATAAGGGCCTTTTCTGTCAGGGTACGTCACATCTGAAGGATCCACTTTGTAAACCAAGGGGATGATATTAGTCCCTGTACACGTGGCTTTGCAAGTCCAGATAAGGGAGAGATCGTCGAGGCACCGCGTTGAGCTGCCATAATGGGCAGAAAATAAGGGTAGGAATTTCTAATGGCCTCTTCTAGGCTGACCTCAATTTTTTCTCCCATTTCTAATTCCTCGTTGCCCAGGAATAGGTCAAATACTGCAGTAGAGAGGGACTCGAAGAGGTAATCAACCAACGACTTTGTGATGTCCACGCCTCCACTGAGGAATACATGATATCTTTTATGATGGTGTGCAGGGGAAGGCTTGTAATGACTGAAGGTCTCCCCGTCTGTACTTGAACAGCCCTCCATGTCTGCACTCGAAAAATATGTAACTTTTCCCCCCTCCTTGAGCAAACATTTAGGGAATGATTGTAGTCCCAGTACACTATAGTCCCTAGTATCCCCAAACAGTTGTGCTGTTACCTTAATTTTTTTGTTTGTTACTTGTTCATGCGAAAGAGAATCATGGAAATCTCTCCTTACTTTTAAAAAGTTGCAGGATTGTCTTTTGTGGATTTCTTTATCGTTTTATCGTTTAGCACAGGCTAATATTTGAAAATGTAGATGCCCATGTAAGATAATTTTTTATAAGATCAAACTTGTCAGAGTTATGCAAAGTTTAAGCGGTTTAGCAATAATCAATAGTGATTTTTGATTGATGTATAATTAATGGTAATATATTTTGAATATAAATTTTTTAAAAATATTGTAAAATTATAGTTTATTTTTAATAAAATATATTTAAATGAAATGTTAATCCTATGTTGATTTAAATAAATAATATATAAATATATTTTGAAAAGTTTAGTTATTTGTATTTTATAGTTTATTATCTTTAGAGCTATGAATGAATTTGGTTTTTTTAATAAAGGAAATAAGTGTTGCAAGTACAACAAAGGAATGAACTTCACTTTTTTTAATTTAAAATTTAAGAATTAAAGAAGTTTTTATGAGTAACATAGGAAGAAAGTTATTTTTGTCATTTTTAAAGTCTTAACTAGAAGTAAAGATGTCCTAACTTGAAGTATAAATATCTTAGTTAGGGACAAGAGGATAAGTAAATCTATGACAAACCATATATATAGGTAGTAAATCTATACCATACATAATTATCAAGGATGAGATGATCAAGCATGGCATAATGGTTCTTAAAAATAGAGAGTTAATCTATAACTTCCACCAATACTAACTAGCTTTTTTTAAGATTCTAAATTGGATCAAGTAGAAGTGGGGATTAAATTCCAATTACTTCATTACTTTTCTTTTGAAATGGCTTTTCCTCATGGTCTTCTCTAGTTTAGAAATCAAGGATAAAATAATTGGTGGTTACCCATGGTTTAGGGAGATAGGTGTATATATTTAAGATCAAGTAGTGAGAAATCTTCTATGGAAACAAAAACTATTAAAAGGATTTTAATGCTAAATAGGTTTTTGGGACTTTTATATGAGCTTATCAATAGAGGTGTTTATAAGAATATTGTCAATACTTGAGGGGAGTTCATCTAGGAAGAAGCAAAGACATGTTGTGTTCAACTATATGTGTTTCCACAACATGACTTTGCTTCCTCCTAATTGGTTAGTAAACATTATGTTTTGATGGAGAAAGAGATAAAACATTTTGGTTATGAGATAAAATTTAATGTGAATCAAGAAAATCATACCATAATAGAAGCTAGATCAAACTATGAATTTTTCACTCTAAAAAAAGTGTCAAAAAAAACCCTTATCGTATCATCAGATAGTAAAGGTCATTACAGTTTACTTAGATCAATCATTAAAAGAAATGGAGGATACAAAAAATGAGAAAATACAATGTGTAAGTTTAAATTTTAAAGGAATCAAATGTGTGAAGAAAGATGGAGATACAACTTTTAAAGCAAAAGAGGCAAAAAAAAGGTCAATATTAATCCAAGTAAATTATCTTTATTTTTCTCAGGTAGTATAAAATCCTCTCATTACAATAAAAATAATATAGTGTAGAGTGTATCCATTGCACTCCAATTTTTCAAGAGCAACATGATAAAGAAATGAGCATGGAGGATATCCATAGAAATTTAAGTTTTCCAATGTAGCATAAGAAATAATTATTGAGGATCATTCTTGCATGTTATGTTTTTCCAGTTCATATCAAGAACAAAGTGTTTATCAGGCTATTTCTTGCACTTTAGATTTTCCTAGACAACATAAACCTTTAGAAGATAAGTCTAAATATGAACACTATATAAAAGTAGAACGTATTGATGACGATGGAAGTGTTGTTGTAAATGATAAAATGAGAGGAAGACCCTCAAAAAAAGGAAAAATAAAAAGAAAACTCAAAGAGATATTTATTTGGAAGACCAAAAAAAAATATCACGTGTTAACAAGAAGTGGATCAAGTCTACAAACAAAAATAGAAAGTGATTATGAACACAATATAGTGGAAAATTTAGGGATATGAATATGATCAAAAAAGAGTTATTAAGGAATTAATAAGTTGTTATAGTCCTAAGTTTATTTTAATACAAGAAATAAAACTAAGTTATGAGGAATATAAGGATTCAAAAAGATTTAGAAGATGAGGGATTGTTTGGTTCTATAGGAGCTTCTAGAGGTATTGTGAGAATATGTGACAAACACAGATGGGATGGACAATTGTTAGAAGCAAAAATTAATCAAGTTGTTGGTCTATTTTGCAAGAAAGAGGAAAATATCAATGGTGGGGTTGTAAATATATATGCTCCAACTATAGTTACTCCTCATAAAATATGTTGGAAGGAATGCAACATATTTTTATCAAATACAATGATAATTCATAATTATGTTTTGTGGAATCATAGAAAGGACTTAAATATAGTTTTATATCCTTTAAAAAATAAGGGTGATGCTCCTATGTGGTCTAAATCAATGTAGGATTGTATTTAATTTATGAATTCATATGACCTTTGGGATCATATTCCTTTGATATCTTAATATACATGGGATAATAGATGAATTAGGAAAACTCATATAGCAAAAATATTGGATAGATTTTTGTTATCCAATACATGGTTGCAAACATAGTGTACAATCTCTTTAGACAATTGATTACAAGTAAGATTTAATCATAAATCCTATTGTCTCTCAAATTTTTTTTTAGTTAAATATAAAAAATTATTGATGACATGGCATGGCTAACTCAACATTTTGAAATTTTTAAATTTGATTTTTTATAATTAAATTTAATAAAAAATGATTAAACTAACTAACTTGCATTTGAATGTGTTTGAGTGTTGATTGAGCATGCTCCACCAGATAAATCTAGGAAGGGCATTACTATGGAGAGGGTGATAGATGAATTAAAACAACTAGTTAGAGGAGGAAAAATACGAACAAACACCACCTAGTAGCTACATTTCTAATGTATGGATATTTATTGCATTATAAATTTAAGGATGCTTGTTGATTTGATAAGGATTTCAATTTTGAATACATAAATATTTACTCCAACATGTATGTATGTGTGTTTTTGTGTTGGTGAATAAGTGTATGTGTGTAATTTAGCTTGGTTTAATTCCTTCTATTTAGGAATGACTATTAGGATGGCCTAATCTTTTGTTTGGCTAAATTTTGTGGAAGCCTTAGGATGAGTCCCCTCACACCTTCTCCACCATGGCATTGACACTCAACTTCAATCTTAACTTATAGTATTTGGTATTTTTATTAGGGTTTTGAATCCTTGGACAATATTTTAGACTCTTCATTTTAGATGACATCAATTTTATGGTTTTGGATGTGAGGCTTTTGGGAGAACAAATTTTATGGAATAAATATTAATTATCTCTCCATATTCCACCTAAACATGAATTGAGTTTTGGTAGTCATGCATGGATGAAATCTTGAAATTTTTATTTTCCAAAACAACTTTCTTAAACTTTTAGGGAGGAAGAAATAGGATGTTTGTGGTGATTATGAAGGTCCTTTTAAGGGCACCCATATAAACATGACGATAGGCTGAGAGTAAGGAAGCAGAGAAGATTTACAAATTTTTTCTTAGGTATTCAATGAGAATCTCCATATTACATTTTTTCAAGGTCACAAGAAAAAGCATATGATTTCAAATCAATGGAATGATTATGTATACTATGCTTACTTTTTTAAATATAAGCTAAGGAATGGTGATTCTAGAAGATGACTAATTAATCTAAATCCCCAAGAAATAATAAAATAAACCCAAGTATATGATCTCAAAAGTGTTGTGAACACATGGCTTCATCTCCTATATTAATGATGTTGATATTCTTATCAAGAGAAGATCATTAACATACAACACGATCACCAAAATATAACCATCCTAATGCTTGATGTAGACACAATGATTTACCTTACATTATTAAAATGCATAAGTAAGAATGAAATAATGAACCTTCTTGTTGGAATATGTGATGTTAACATTTAATTGAAGCCATGACCAACTTTTATATTATATTTTTTGTATAGCCTTATGGGCCCTTGTAGACCTTATATAGGAGGGTTTATTATATTATTTTATTTATAAACTTTAAGGTTATTTCATTAACATTTACCTAATGTCACATATAATTCAAGTATATATACACTTGATACCAACCATTTTATCATCGATCCAAAGAATATTTTCTTACTTTAGTAAGTTTACTTTGGTATCTATGAATTTCCTCCATATTACATTGTGTTTATCCATGAGTTATTCTTTCATTATGGGTAATGTAATTGATTCTCACTACACTTAGAAGGAGAAATTCCTTGCCAAAATTTTCACAAGTTGTCCTAAATAGATATAAAAAATGTAGCAAGTAGAGAATGAGGTATCAGATAGACGCAAAGCAAAAAATTTTGATCAAAGGCTGATGCTACTTTGTAAAAGTTTTGACTAGAGGTAAAAGGTAATAACTTGCATATTATTTTGAAAATTTTCAAAGGTTGGATCTTCAAAATACAATAAATTTTTGATGTCCAATAAGATCCAAGTCGAATGGATTGCATAAGTTTTTAAAAGTTCCAAGGGTGAAGAGTAAATAAAAGTTCTAAAGGTCAGGTTTTCTAAGGCAACAAAAAAATTTGAAAGTTGAGTCTTCAAAGAGATGCTAATTAAGAGGAGGAGAAGTGCTCTAGAATTTTTTATAAAGAGAACAATGGCCCATACTGAAACATCTAGAGATGGCAACACTAGGATTGATGACTTGTTCAATAAAATGAGGAAGGTGATTATATGTTTAAATATATCATATTAGGATGTCATCAATTGATAATAAAATATGAGTACATTCTTAATATTATTTTCAAGACCAAGTATGCGCATTATGAGTTTATCATGGTATATTTTGGCCTCACTAATATGCCAACAACATTTATGGATTTAATGAATAGTATATTCTAGGATTATCTAGATAAAATTATTATCATCTTCGTAGATGATATCTTAATTTATTCTAATTATGATAAGCAACACTTTAAGCATATAAAAATGATGATGAATAGGTTAAAGGAATATTATCCAAATGATTTCTTACAAAATAAGATACACTACCTCTAACATATTGTGTCTACAAAATGGAGAGCAGTGGATCTAAAAAAAAATAAGACCATTTTAGAATGGGAAACTCTAAAAACTAGTCATAGAGTACAAAGTTTCATGGGACTAACAAGGTATTATCACTGGTTTGTAGAAGGGTGCTTCAAAGTAGCTAACCCTATTTCTTCTCTTCAACATATGGAAAAAACGTTTGAATAGATTGAAAAATATGATAAATACTTTTAGCTTTTTAAGGATAATTTTACTATAGCCTTAATATTAAAGGTACCTTAGCCTAACAATGATTTTACAATCATAACAAATACTTTAGGAGAAAGGTTGGTTGGAGTACTTATGTAAGATGGATTGGTAGTAGTTCATGAATCCCATAAATGCAAGACCTATAAGCATGACTATGTTCCTCATGATTTAGAGTTAACAATAATAGTGCACACACTTTATATGTGGATATATTATTTGATGGTGAAACCATATAAACTCAAAATTTAGTACCAAGTTCTAAGGTACATATTCACCCAGCCTAACATGAATGCTAGATAATGAAAGTGGATGGAATTTCTATTTGAATATGATTTTGACATCAACTACATAAAATGGAAGGAATATAGAGTATATTATGCTTCAACCTATAAATGATATATAGAAAAAATCACCCTATGAAAACCACTTTCAAAGAGCAAGTTATTAATCTATGGAGAGACGATGCACATTATAAGTTAGTAAAAACTACTTTGTTGACTGATGCAAAAGATCATAGGTTTGATGGATATCATCTTAAGGTATATGAGTTACTTAGATTCAAGGGTTACATAAATGTGCACCTTGAAGGATACCTACG
The DNA here is from genome assembly GCA_028583015.1 of Wollemia nobilis. Taxonomy (NCBI): domain Eukaryota; kingdom Viridiplantae; phylum Streptophyta; class Pinopsida; order Araucariales; family Araucariaceae; genus Wollemia; species Wollemia nobilis. Next base: position 1,986,511 of record JAQPPZ010003413.1, read on the forward strand.
ATAAATAATAATGAGGGAAGCACATTAAAATCTATTTTCAAGGCATATAGGGATAACAAAGGATGGTGACTAATTTTAAAAAGTTATACTTTTTTCAAAGATTAAAGAAGGATGTGGTGAATTTTGTTGCTTAATATATTGAATGTTAGTGGGTTGAGTTTGAATACATACATCTAGTTGTGATGTTATTCCTTCATGATATTCTCGAATGGAAAAGGTAAACCATCACCATGGATATTTTTTAGGATTGTAGCACCCTAAAATTGGCATGGTTAAACCTTAGTAAAAAGATAAAAATTTGAATTTTAACCCCAAACTTCCCGTTAACCGCCTGTTACCCGCTTTCCCCATTTTTTGTGCCATTTTTAGGATTTGTTTTGACCGTTGGACGATATCGTCGCAGATTAGACGAAATCGTCCCGGAACAGAACGTCCAGACGATTTCGTCCCAAAACCAAATTTTCATAATTAGCTTTTGTTTCAACAGCCTCTCCAACTTGGGCAGAAGCATGTCTACGCAGTTGGAGATTTCCCCGTTGGAGATCTCCCAGATTGGGATGATCCCCAACCTCCTAACCTCTCCCTAATCCTATATAAACTGAGATTTTCTCAGTTTATCCCCTTGATTCTCCCTGACTCTTTGCCTGAAACTCTGCTTAAACCCCCTGCACTTCCATGCATCTCAGAGCATCCCCACACCATCATTTGCATTCTGTATTTCATGTTTTCTTGTAGGAACTTTACTATTTTTCAGTCGAAGCTAGCTCGGATCGTCGCAAGCGATTCCATACTATTTCGGACGATCTTGTCGAGGAGCGCAGATGATCTCGTATGATTGGAGGTGATCCTGACTGTAGTCCAGATTGGGGGCAATCAGAGCCTAGAGTTTGCATTTCCTTAGTTTTTTATCTGCATTTTCCTATTATATTTTTGTACTATCTTAAATTATTATATTTATGCATCTTGGAGTTCACCTCATTTAGCATAACCGCATGATAAAGTTAAGATCAATCATTAAATCTATTGCATTTCTCCTTATTTTGTTATTTGAATCCATGATTTAGGCATGTTTGCTGTTATTGCTATCATTTTCCTTTGCTTCTGTAGTTGCATATTTGGTATTTTGTATCTATTTTTTATGATTGCAGGTTTATGATGAATTCGTCTCACGAATTCGTCAGATTTTAGATGATTCTATCTGATCTCAGATGACCTTCTACGATTTGAGATGATCCTATGAAATATCAGATGATTACGTATGAATTGAGGCGATCTGGACTGTTACAAAACTCAGAATCTTCATCAGACATCCAGAATCAGGTATGTTATGTTCTAGCTAGCATATTCTCTATGGTTAGCATTCATTCCTATTTTTTGTATTCATCTAAATCAGCATTGGCATATAGAATAGTTTAGATTCATCTTGGCCAAACCTAGGAGTTGAATGATTAAAGTGCAAAATGAACACATCAAACTCACTATCAACCTAGGCATGGAAACTGCCACTCAAAAGTTTCCTGGTGAACCCACCATCCGTCAAAAATTCACCCTTATACCCCTCCCCCGAGAGGCGGGACCTTCAAAGGGCCTCTCAGTCCGAGGTATTGTCCCATCCTTCTCGCATCCTCCTTCCGGGCGCGGATCCTATAGCCTGAGGGTAAGGATGCAAAAAATTTGGAGCGATACATTTTGGTGAACCCGACGTGAAAACTAAAAACCTTTTGAAAACAATCCAAAAAAAAATAAAAACATAAATGCATTTAGAATCAAAGATTGCATATTATATTTAGATGGTAGATTATAATAAAAGACGAGTTGTCACCATTAATGTTGAAAATCAATTAGCAGCCATAGAGATTAATTCTTTACTTAGAGTAGCTCCAACATATAGAGTCCCACCTTTATGGGACGAGCTTAATAGGAGATTGAATCTCATTTCATCTAGAGCAACCAAACTTAGGCAAATCAAGAGGTTTGTCCTAGATAGAATCCTGGATCCCGATCAAGTGACTTTGTATCATGAGCTTCGAGAGAGCTTGCCATAGGTGGTTAGCCAGATAAAAGAGCCCTTGTGTCTTCTGAATTGTATACCTTTGAGGAATACCTCGATAATGTAGTTATAGTACATAAATTTCTGTCTCGTATAGAGGACCAAGAGGTCATTCTTACGGATAGACAAAGATGGAATAGAGTTCCTAGAGCTGTGTTATATCGAGAGTATTGCCATGAGATTTATTTTTACAAGACAGAGTCTGAAACAGATAATATCACTATAGCACACTTTATCAAGTTCTTGAAAAACCATTTCCAATTTGAAGAGGAGCATTTCATGACTCCTGATGAACTTGATCCTATCAATGATATCTATAAACTATTTATAGAAAACTAAGCTATTCTTTTATTATTGTTATTTCTTGCATTTAGTGTGTTGTTTATTGTCTTTATAAAGCATAAAAAAACAAAACAAAACAAAACAAAATCATAACAAAAATCAAAACATTTTATTTTTAAGCATTATAGTAGGTATATAATTAAAATATATACCTCCCAAAATCTGTTGCAAATATATTAATATATATTTGCTAAAATCTAAATTTAGACATAATGACTAGACTCAGGAATGGAAAACAAACTGAAGTAGAAGAAGATTGGTTAAGAAAACCAGAAAATAACCCAAGATGTCCTTCCTGAAGATCCAATTCGGGAAGAAGGAACCTTCGACCAACAAGAAGAAGAATTTGTTGTAGGAAATGAACAAAAAGAAAATGATAGAGAGGAAGGATCCTCATCCCCTAAAATATCTCCGAAGGAAGCTGTTACTTTTGAGAACATGGAACATTTTTGGAAGTTCCTCAATACTAATATTGGCACTCTTAATAGAGCAGTCCATATGGACAAAGATCAAATTAGTGACACTCAAGCAACCCTAGAAGACATCTATCACACACGCACTAATCCCTTGTCCTTCGTTGATCAAGAAAGTGATCAAGTCTGGACCATCCAATTTGGACATGGCTACTATAATTCAAAACACGCAACAACAACAGGTTACCCAACCACCTAGAGTGCTTGTTACCAAGCCAAGGGTTATCCCCACACAAAAGAAACCTTCATTCACTGCTCTATTTTGCCAAGCTATTGATCAATATACCTCAAATCAACAAAAGCCTAAAACAAAACCAAATACCAATTTCCAACAATCGGGGATACAACATAATGCTACAACCAATCTTCTTCATAATACTCTTCCTACCAACCATTTGCATAACAGCAATATAGCATCTAATCCTTACATCACGCCATCCTACGCTCACAAATCCCATACTCATGTACCACCGAACCAATATGGTGGACAAACTGGTAATCTGGAAGCCATGGTGAAATAGTTAGTCTCCCGCATGGACCAGATAGATCCCTACCGTCCCTCGTACAATTATCGAGAGATGTGTAGTCAGCCTCTAGATCCTATAGTTGTAGCACAACCATATCCCAAACACTTTCCTATGCCTGTCCTACCTATATACAAAGGAACGGAAGATCCCATAGAGCATCTTCGTATGTTTAGGATAGCATGTCATGATATATCACATGATGACTTGTTATTACTAAAAATGTTCCCAAAAAGTTTAGGAGGGATGGCATTGGAGTGGTATTATCAACTACCCACTCATTCTTTGAGGAATTTCGAAGAAACCGCTGAATATTTTGTGCATCAATTTAGTGCCTATATCGAAAGGCATGTAACCATTAAAGATTTGTACAACCTAAAACAAGACAAAGATGAGTGTTTTGCTGACTTCTTAGCTCGATGGAGGCGGTTGATAGGAAAATTACACTTTGTGTTACCTTATCGGGAAATGTTGGATATTTTTATCAATAATTTACAAGAACAACTATCCTATGAATTATCAATTGCTACCTTGACCACCTTCGATCAAGCTATAGATTTAGCTCGAAGGGTGGAAGATGCTCTCATTAGAAGAGGTCAGCTCAAAAAGAAAGATGATGAGAAAACATCCAGAAATCAATATAAAAATAAACAAGTTGTGGGTGATGGAGTCACCGATAGCGAAACATTGCCAATGTTAATACTCATGAAAACAATAGAGAAGTTTATACTAAAACCTCCTGATAAACCACCCCGAGAATTTACTAGGTTAAATCAACCTTTATCAACTATTCTCCCGCAACTATTAGCACGAGGTTTGATCCAATTACCAAACATCCGGGAACCTGATCCAACCATACCCGGATACAGAGCTGATTTACATTGTGATTTCCATAGAGGACCTGGACACGCTACCAACTCTTGTAAAATATTAAAACATAAAATACAAGACCTGATTGATAACAATGAGATGGAGGTGCAAGCCTTTCAACCTAAACAAAATCCTTCTAATAATGCTCAAAAGAACATCCCCCAAAATCAGAATCAGAATGCCAATCAATCATTGGACATATTTCAACATCCTTTACCAAAGCATGGTAAAGAGGTGGCTAATCAAATTGAGCATCATAATGTTCCCCCTCCTACCCGATATGTAGGAACTATTAGTGGACAATTACCTATTCACGATCCGCAAGTCTTTGACACAACTTTATCCATGGTTACGGCCAGACCTCTACATAATATTCGGACACTTGATCTTAGTGATACCGAATATGAGACTGAAAGTGACATGGAAATCACCTCAAATCAATCGAATAGTTCGAAGATGAATCAGATCCTGTTCAACCCATCACAAGTTCTATGGTTCTAGAAGAACCATTTCCTAGAAGAGTCACTACTAGACCATCTTCTCACCAAATACTTTCTAATGAACAAGTCATAAATGCTAGACCAAGACCTATTCATCATCCACAAAATAATATTGTAGGAACCATCGGAGCCGTTACCAGACAACAGGCTCAAAACTCTCAACAGGATCAAACTCAGAATGATGGATCAGCTCCATTTGTTTTGAAAAATCCCAATAAAGGGAATTATGCGCCTAATGTTCAACATAAGCCTCCTTATAATATTAATGAACAATTATCAAATACTACAGCTAGAATTTCCCTTTTGGATCTCTTAAGATCTTCTCCTACCCATAGGGATGAATTAATGCTCACATTAAGCCAAATGATGGTACCACAAAATATTCAATCTGAAGCCATGTCCAATACTATCATAACTCGAGAAGTCGATTGTATTGACTTTCGGGATAGAGATATCCCGCAACATAGTCTACATAAGGATAACCCCTTATATATTACTGCCCTAATTGGGGATGTAGCGGTTAAACGAGTCTTGATTGATAATGGTTCATCTTTAAACATATGCACTTTTGACTTCTACCAAATATTTGGGTTTAGAAGTGATGAAATGAAAAGAACTGATATGATTATAAAAGCCTTCAATGACGAAACACAAGAAACATGTGGAGTTATTACTATACCCTTGCAAGTTGGTCCTAGAACCTTAGATACGACCGTGTTTATTGTACATTGCCCTGCATCGTACAATATACTTTTGGGTCGCCCTTGGATCAACGCGATGCGAGCGGTTCCATCCACTTTACATCAGTGTGTTAAATTCAAATTTAAAAATCAGTTGGTTACCATTCATGGTGATCCTAGACCCTTTGATATGTGTGCTTTGGCAGAACCTGTTGGAGTTCAATTTTGCCCTGCCCTATCATCCACACATCCTAATTCTCATCATCCGCCCAAACGTGTGAAACACACACCCATAACATCATCTACTCTTTCAACTACACCTCTACATATAGCTCAACCATCTTCCGAACAAACCACATTAGGACCTCGAAAAGATCCTAAAACTACAACCAATGCTTCTTGTTTTACTCCTATAACTTCCATACCTATAGACTCATCCATCGATATCCCTATAACATCTACATCCACTATAGGCATCCTTTCCACATCCGACGATGTAGGAAATGTTCCTTCTACCTCTTATGCTCTTACTGATGAGCTCTTACCCGATTTATCTAAAATTCTTATATCAGAAGAAACCAACACTGCCATGCAAGCTTCCCTTATTTTAAATAAACTCCCACCCTCTCCTCGTACCTTGGGCCTCCCACAACCTATGGGAAGTATCTACCAAGTCGGGAGTTGTGCTTTTATTTATAAGGGATATGATTGGGGAAGAATACCCAGAAACATCAAGACACATTGTGATGGATATGCTAGATGCTATTTTGCTAATGAGTATATTAAAGCTAAGCCTATAATGCTTAAATTGGGATATAAAGGGAAAGGTTTGGGACCTTTCCAGAATGGTATGAAAGAACCTTTTGAGGTAGAACCATGGCCTGCCCGATGTGGTGTGGGCCTATTTCCTAGTAAAGGTCAGCCCTTCCCATTTGAGGATGATGACCATCTTGTGTGTTACCAAGATTATTTGGATAAACGAGATGTCTTGCATTTAATGAATAAGCCTCTTACATGCAATATGCTATCCATAGCTTACCCTGAGATGATTGCCGAATCCGACGACGAGTTGGAGGGGGATATCTTTCATGATGTCTCCATTGAGGAATTGTTATATAACGGATTTTATTTCGATGGCTCTATACCTAGTATAGCCCAGCTTGAGGCCACGACTCCTCAAGACGAATTATCCAAGCTAACCTTGGAAGAATTACAAGAATTAGGCGTTTCACCCGCCCCACCTAATTTTGAGAGAGATCTACATATGGAAGTAGAAAACATCATAAAAATTAACATTGGAACCAAAGACAACCCTCACATAATCAACATTGGATCAGAATTGAGTCAGGAAAAACAAGATAAATATATTGCATTCCTTAAACAATATGAAGACGTCTTTGCTTGGACATATGAAGATATGCCAGGATTAGACCCTTATGTAGTTATGCATCACCTAGTAGTCCATCCAGATGCTAAACCTGTTAAACAAAAACTTAGAAAAATGCATCCTAAAGTGGCCTTACTAGTCAAAGGGGAATTAGAAAAACTCTTAAATGTTATTTTTATACAAGCCATTGATTATGCTGAATGGATTTCAAATGTAGTTCCAGTAACTAAGAAAGAAGCCACTAAAGTTAGGGTTTGCACAGACTTCAGAGATATTAATGTTGCATGCCCTAAAGATGATTTTCCTCTTCCCAACATGGATCAGATCATTGACTTTACTGCTGGAAGTGGAATGATATCCCTAATGGATGGATTTTCTGGTTATAATCAGATCAGGATAGCTCCTGAAGATCAGGCTAAAACAACCTTTATTACCCCTTGGGGAACCTTTTGTTGGAAAGTGATGCCATTCGGTTTAAAGAATGCAGGTGCAACCTATCAACGAGCCATGACTTATATCTTTCACGATATGATGCATGATATTCTACATGATTATGTAGATGATATTATAGCTCGTTCCATCAAAGAAGATGATCATTTAAATGACTTGAGAAAAGTATTTGATCGGTTAAGGGAATATCTTATCCGACTAAATCCAGCCAAATGCATATTCGGAGTTAAGTCTGGTAAATTATTGGGGGTTATAGTTTCTTTACGTGGCATTGAAATTGACCCTCTCAAGATCGCGGCTATCACAGATATGCCCGCACCCACAAATATATCGGAATTACGAAGTTTACAAGGTAAGCTTCAAGCTATTCGCCGCTTCATCGACAAGTTGGCAGACAAAATCGGACCCTTTCTTAAGCTTCTTAAGAAAGACGTCTCTTTTCATTGGGACGATGAATGTTAGGAAGCATTTGAACTCCTTAAGCAATATCTCCTTAAACCACCGGTGCTTTCCCCACCTAAATCTGATCGTCCATTTATTTTGTACATTTTTGCTTCCGATTTTGCCTTAGGAGCTATGTTAGCTCAGCTTGACGATGAGAAGAAAGAACGTGCTAATTATTACATTAGCAGGACCTTAATCAATTATGAAACTCGCTATACCATATTAGAGAAATTATGTCTAGCAGTTGTATTTTCTACACAAAAACTATGACATTATATGCTCAGTCAGAAAACGTATGTTATTGCCAAATTCGACCCTTTGCGATATCTCATGAGTCGACCGTACTTATCTGGTCGTACAACAAAGTGGGTTCTTGCGCTAAGCGAGTTTGAACTCACATTTATAGGACAAAAGTCTGTTAAAGGTCAAATCATAGCAGATCAATTAGCTATTGCACCCTTAGAGTCTACCCGTCCCCTCATCATTGAGTTTCCTGATGAATGCCTTAAACTAGAGGCAGACCATCCAGAGCAATGGTCCCTATACTTTGACGGAGCCCGATGTATGAGTGGGGCTGGTGCAGGTATTATTTTAATATCTTCGTAGAAACATCTTATACCTCTGTCCTTCAAATTAACATTTGCTTGCACCAATAACACTGTTGAATATGAAGCTCTTATCCTTGGATTACGAGCTGCCTTGGCCCTAAAAATTAAAAATTTATTGGTTTTCGGTGATTCTCAACTTGTCATAAATCAAATCAATGATGTTTATCAGACCAGAGATGATAAATTACGCCCATACAAAGCATATGTTTTACAATTATTATCCTTGTTTGATCAAGTTACCTTGGAAGCTATTCCTCGAACTAGCAATCGTGCGGTTGATGCTATGGCTGCAACCGCATCTCTTTTGCCCTTGGAGTTAGATGACGAATATGCTACCATCATTATTCGTCGACTCCAGGAACCCGCTTCAAGAAAATCATGCCTAGAACCTTTGGATGTGTTTCTAATCAACGAAACTACTCCTGAACATTGGTACACTGATATCTTTAATTTTCTCCAAAATGGGACCTTCCCTGATGGTTGTACTAGCAACCAGCGTAGGTTATTACGTAGACGAGCAAGTCGCTTCGTGATTATTGGTAATACCTTGTATAGGAGATCTTTTGAAGGCATCTTACTTGAGATGTTTGAATCTAGAAGAATCTAGATCAGCTTTGAATGAAGCCCACAATGGATCTTGTGGGGGACATTTTAGTGGTAGCGCCATTGCTAAGAAACTCCTTCGGATAGGATATTTTTGGCCTACCATGGAGACTGATGCACATAATTATGTGTGACATTGCGACAAGTGCAAGAAACACGCTGACCTTGTCCATGCGCCTGCACAAGAACTGCAGGCTATTTCATCTCCTTGGCCCTTTTCAAAATGGGGCTTAGACATCATTGGAAAAATCAACCCTGTGTCATCCGATGGACACAAATTCATCATAACCGCCACTGAGTATTTCATGAAGTGGGTTGAAGCTATGCCATTAGCTTCTTGCACTGGAACCCAAGTTTCCAAGTTTATTTTTAATCAAATTATTTGTAGGTTTGGAATTCCTGCAAATCTCATTTCAGATAATGGAACTTGTTTTAAAAATAAAGATGTTAAGAAATTATGTCAAAAATATAAAATTCAACATCGTTGGTCCACTCCCTATTATCCTCAGGGTAATGGCCAAGCAGAAGCCTCTAATAAAACATTAATCAAAATCCTCAAAAAAATTGGTCAATAAATCTGGCCGAGATTGGCACATCCAATTATATCCTGCTTTGTGGGCTTATCGAACTAGCGTTCGTACCCCCACAAGCACTTCACCTTTTGTTTTGGTTTATGGTGCTGAAGCCATTTTTCCCTTTGAATTAGAAGTTCCTTCTTTAGCTCTACTACTTCAAGATATTGAAGTAGGAGATGAATATCATGCTTGCAGACTTAGTCAGCTAGAACTTCTAGATGAAAAGTGCATCAATGCTTTGGAGCATCTTCGTGCCTACCAAAACAAGCTTAAACGAGCATACCTCAAGAAAGTTCATCAGCGATCCTTTGAGATCGGCGACCTTGTCTTAAAAGAAAATCAAAAAAATACTAATGCAACTAAAGACCTTAAAGGTAAGTTTGAGCCCAACTGGCTCGGACCATATGTCATCATTGCTAAATTTGGATCGGGAGCATATCGATTAGCTACCTTAGACGGTAAAGATCTTAAAGAACCTATGAACATTATGCATCTTAAGCGTTATTATGCATAACATTGGGTCATTTCATCATTTGTATATATTGTATTTTTGCATATTGTTTCATTTTTGCCATTTCTATCAAAATCTTTTTCAAAAACAATAATAGTATTTCTTCTTGCAATTCATCAATCAAAATCAAAATATAAAAATATAAAACATCAAAATCAAAATATTCAAACACATATTTTATTTTCATACTTGTCAATTCTTGAAGGTGTTGCAGTTATATTTTCAATTATTTTGGACAAATTAGCATTTATTTGGAATCCCGCACTTTCACATTCACATGAATAAATATCTTGATTTTATTTTTGATTATTAATCTCTCTTATATCAAAGTCCACAGTTGAATTAAATAAAGTTTTGAGCATAGAGAATTGATCTTGTTATTTACTTGAACCAAGTATATCTCTTCACATTAAAATGATTTCATTGCAAATTCGATATGATGCTACATAGTAGAAGTGGTTTCTTGAGCGAAAAGTTTCCCCTGCTATCCTATCATGCACATGGTCTAGAATCTTTGAGAATTGACAAAAGGACAAGCTCACCCCTACCCAGAATAAAAATCCCTTGCTCTACAGCTAATCCGAGCAAGTATCCCTAGCATAGGAAGAAAAGAAAAGTTCAAAGAAAAAGAGAAAAAGAAAAATGTTATTTTGTATCATCACGACAATATTTCAGCATTATCTCAAATATCAAGCAAAAATACAAAAAATACAAAAAAAAAAAAAAGAAGCAAACAAGAGAAAAGCAAAAGCAAAATGCAATAAAATCCTTTCCCTACCCCTTGAAAAGAAAAGAAGGGTGAATGAGCTTGAATCCCTGGAATTCTCAATTATTCGAAAACCGTGAGGTAAGCCCCATAACAAGGGGTTTGTGCCCAACCCGCTTGGCCTTGGGTAATCCCTAGCATGGTGATATGTCTGTCACATTAGCGACCTTCTTTTGTACAGACCTATGTCGGCTTATGGATTAGCTAGCTCTTGATAACCTAACTTACACGATGAGTCCGGTACGGTTACATGCATATAAATCATGGTCAACGAACATTCATTTGGTTAATTCAAATTACTTGTATCAAATTATCTTGCTCAAAATTGGTGAATGAACAATACAATTGCACACACATTTGTATTTGAGAGATTCTCTATCATTATGATAAATCAAGATCGGCAATGAACTCACATATGCACATGAGGGTTCCTTATAAATCTACATTTTTCTTTGAGATAATTTAAAATATTTCTGCAACTCTTTTGGAATAAATTTTATTCTTATTTCAGAACATCTGTTTAGTATACACACAATTACATACATTGTTTTCAAAAATCCAAAATTATTTTAAACAACCTATTACAAAATCTAGCAAAATAAAGTCAATTTTATATTATTATTTTTTGTTTATCAAAAATCAAAAATCAATCATGCAATAAAACCAAAATATCAAATTCCTCTTTGGATTTCGCGATGATGGTATAAGTCTATACCTATAATTCTATGCCTAGCGCAAACCATTGTTCTAATTTTATTTTCCATTTATTTTAAAACAAATTCATAAAAACATATGACTTGCATCATTATGTTACACAATTATGCTTTAAAACAAACGAACACTTATTATATTTCATGTCATTATGTCAACATTCAATCTTGCAACCATGGTATAATTTCTAAGGAATTGTTCAAAATTTTATCACACTTAGGAATTTATGCCTAGCAAAATCATATTTCTTTTAGTATCTCATGCATACTATTTTTATGAAAATCTGAAAACAAATCATCAAACCATCATCATTTCCATCATCACAACACAAAGTCTTAAGACAGTCTCTTAAGCATTCTTTTACTTTTAGCAATATTTCTATACTGGGATTAGCTTGACGACCGAGCGAGCGGCGACTCCATGAAATGGTCTACAACAACGACAATGTCCTTTGAAATTATTGTTAGAGGTCCATTTTATTTTTCATCAAATCACACCAAAACAACCAATTGTTTACATCAGATTATTTCATTTAAATTTTATAGCATGACATCAAATTATAATATTTCCAAACGACATAATTACATGAATCATCAATCAACAAACAAACAATTCAAACATTGAAGCATCATAAAAACATATGGACAAGTTATATCACAAAAATATCATATATATATATCAAAAATATATGTACATCATATCACAATTGGATTGGTATGCCACAATCTATATCCTGGCATACTCAATCCTCTCAAAAATATATATACAATCCATCTATAGCAGCTATCCTCGAGAAGCCCTCGAGCTCTCAGCCTCATCTCCTCTCCCACCACGAGGTGGAGGAGGAGGTCCCATAGAGGTCCACCCTGTGTCTCGAGTCCTCGTCATCGATCGTGAGGATGTCCTCGATGACCCCATCCTGATCGGCCCCGCAATGTCAGCTGGCAGTTGTAACCTCTGGCTCTCTGGAACCATCTGGTAGTATGCTCCCGGTAGAACGTAGTCTGAGCCATAGACCGTGCCAACTCCTACATACTCGCTCCTCCGCCTTGAGCTCTGAGCCGTGTAGCCTCATCCTACAGTGTCTACACCTGAGCTCGGAGGTGGGCAACCTCAGCCCGGAGAGCCACCGTCTCGCTGCTCTCCCCTACCTCGACACCCTTGCCCTTATCGGGCGATGGTGGTCTCTCCCCCTGCTGAGGAGGAAGTCCCTCCTCCCTCCTCCCTAGCTGCTGTGGTCTCTAGGGAGCCCGTGCCATCCTCTGGCGTCTCTCCTATGGAGACCGTCACTGCTCTACCCCATCGTGACCCCACGTTGCCTCAATCATAGCCTACCATCGCCTCCCCATTCGATGCACCACGACGTGCACTGGACCCTATGCCCTCGTCATCCGAGGAGGGTGGATGCCTACATACCAAGCATCGTATCCATCAACAACCCCAACATCATCACCATCCACTGGCTGGATGGGGGCATCGTCAATGTCCTAGCTCCAGAACCATTGCATGTCTGGAGCCCCGCTCAACGTAGTACTATCCCAAATAGTTTGGGAGTACTCGTAATCCCTGAGAGAAGGGATCCCCTATTGAAGACCGAACTGCCATAGTACCCGGTCATAGCGGTGGAGCTCTACCTCTCCCCGCTCCATCCTCAGCCAAAGAGACTCGCCTTGATGCGAGCCAACTCTTGCCCATCCTCTGCCCACCCAGGGTGCTCTCGCCATGGCCTCCAGGTGATCTGGTCAGGGATGAGGTCATCCAACAACCTCCGTGACATCGGTAGATCTATCCACCACTATGACCCCCTCTGTAGCCACTAGTAGAAAACTCGGGGCCTCTCTCGGTCAACCCCTGTCAATGGGAGCCCTACCGGCCTTCGCACCGTAATGTGCTCCCAGCACCAAACCTGTAGCAACGATGTCAAGACCAGACATCGACCTCCCTTGTATACGACCCCATGCAGGATCCTATACAAGCGGCATAGTACAAAGCTGCCCCATGCAAACCTGTACCCATGGTCTCTCATATCACAGACTATATCTGAGAGGACCCACGGTAATCTGCACCCACTCTAGTGGCACAATAGTAAGCCACCGACCACCCCTACCAAAACCTGAGTCAGCCTAGATGCCCCAGGCATCTACCGTAGAGACTCGATGTTCACCCCGCCCTTCTCCAGGGTGAAGCTCGGGTCTCCTATCAATCTCATCATAGCCTGGCCCTGATTGGCCGTAGGCATCATCAACCATCCTTGTATGGGGATCCTCATGATCCTCCATACGTCCTCTAGAGTGGGAGCCATCTCCCCTATCGGTAGCCAAAAGTAGGATGACCCCGGATACCACCTCTCTGCTAGGGCTGTCAGTAGCCCCATATCCGTCGATACTTGTGGCATCTCTGCCACATGTCGTAGCCCGACCTATGCTAGTTGGTCGTGCTCTGCCTGGTCGAGAGCGGCCAAGTCATCTCTCAGCCCATCGTATTTCCATTCCTGGCTCTTTAGTAATCCTTTATGCAAAACAAACAATAAAACAACAAAATTTCATTAATAAATCAATCATTGCAATCAAATTAAACACATTTTAAATCAAGCTTAAAGATGATATCGTCTACCATTGGATGATATCATCCCAAATTGGGCAACATCATCCTTTGTTAGGATGAAATCATCTCCGATTTCGCAACTTGGGGATCGCCCCTTGTTGGACGAGATCACCCCTAGTTCATCGATTTCGCCCTCGGACGAAATCGACGATTTAGGGATGATTTCGATGAAATAGGGACGATTTCATCCCGACGTCGTCGACGGCCTAAAAATGGCCGCGATGCCCCAAACAATCAAAATTTAAATCCAAAAATTGTACAAAGTTAATTCAAACCTAATCTACTAGGATTAGATCCTTACCCGTAGCCCGCGTCGGACCTCTGTCGCTCTGTGTGTTGTCTCCACCATTTTTCTCTCTATAGAGCTCTGGAACAATAAAAATGAATAGTAAAAAATGAATTAGGGTTTTCCCTATTTTTCTTAATTTTATTCAAAACCAACAACATTTTAATTTTGCTTTTCCACGTTTTTACCTCAAACGTTCGATTTGGGTAAAAACACGGAGGGGGCACCATAGTCAGCAGTCGTACGATTCGACCTAGAATCGTCGTCTAAAAAATTGAGTACATTTTTGCTTTCTCGTAAAATGGGAAAAACTCGTCTTTAACGCATTTTCTTCAAAAAATTCGCTAAAGAGGGGGCAAAATGTAGCACCCTAAAATTGGCACGGTTAAACCTTAGTAAAAAGATAAAAATTTGAATTTTAACCCCAAACTGCCCGTTAACCTCTTCGTTACCCGCTTTCCCCATTTTTCGTGCCATTTTTAGGATTTGTTTTGACCGTTGGACGATATCGTCGTAGATTAGATGAAATCGTCCCTGATCTGACGAATTCGTCCGGAAGAGAACGTCCGGACGATTTCGTCCCAAAACCAAATTTTCATAATTAGCTTCTGTTTCAACAACCTCTCCAACCCGGGCGGAAGCGCGTCTACGCGGTTGGAGATTTCCCCGTTGGAGATCTCCCAAATTGGGATGATCCCCAACCTCCTAACCTCTCCCTAATCCTATATAAACTAAGATTTTCTCAGTTTATCCCCCTGATTCTCCTTGACTCTCTGCTTGAAACTCTGCTTAAACCCCCCTGTACTTCCACGCATCTCAGAGCATCCCCACACCATCATTTGCATTTTGTATTTCATGTTTTCTTGCAGGAACTTTCATTTTTTTTAGTCGAAGCTAGCTCGGATCGTCGCAAGCGATTCCATACTATTTCGGATGATCTTGTCGAGGAGCGCAGACGATCTCGTACGATTGGAGGCGATCCTAACTGTAGTCCATATTGGGGGCAATCAGAGCCCAGAGTTTGCATTTCCTTAGTTTTTTATCTGCATTTTCCTATTATATTTTTGTACTATCTTAAATTATTATATTTATGCATCTTGGAGTTCACCTCATTTAGTATAACCGCATGATAAAGTTAAGATAAATCATTAAATCTGATGCATTTTTCTTATTTTATTATTTAAATCCATGATTTAGGCATGTTTGTTGTTATTGCTATCATTTTCCTTTGCTTATGTAGTTGCATATTTGGTATTTTGTATCTATTTCTGTGATTGCAGGTTTCTAACGAATTCGTCTCACGAATTCATCAGATTTTAGATGATTCTGTCTGATCTCAGATGACCGTCTATGATTTGAGATGATCCTATGAAATATCAGATGATTACGTACGAATTGAGGCGATCTGGATTGTTACAAAACTCGGAATCTTCATCAGACATCCGAAATCGGGTATGTTATGTTCTAGCTAGCATATTCTCTATGGTTAGCATTCATTCCTATTTTTTGTATTCATCTAAATCAGCATTGGCATATAGAATAGTTTAGATTCATCTTGGCCAAACCTAGGAGTTGAATGATTAAAGTGCAAAATGAACACATCAAACTCACTATCAACCTAGGCGTGGAAACTGCCACTCAAAAGTTTCCTGGTGAACCCACCATCCGTCAAAAATTCACCCTTATACCCCTCCCCCGAGAGGCGGGACCTTCAAAGGGCCTCTCAGTCCGAGGTATTGTCCCATCCTTCTCGCATCCTCCTTTCGGGCGTGGATCCTATAGCCTGAGGGTAAGGATGCGAAAAATTTGGAGCGATACAGTTATCTTTATCCAAAAATCAACATGATATCATATTAGTAGTGGTGGACAAGCTAACCAAGATATCTCATTTTACCCCAAGAAACCTAAAGGATGATGATCCAATGATGTAAACAATGTTTGTGTAGAACATTAAGTCCCAAAAGTGATAATATCATACAAAGATGCCAAGATAAATTCTATATTTTGGCATGTTTTGACTAAAGTTTTAGATAGAATACTAAACATCAATTTAGCATATCACCAAAAAAATGTATGGATAAACTAAAGAGTAAATTTTGCATGGATAAGAAATATAGATAGGAATAATACACACCTTTAGTATATTTTACTTATAATAATACCTATCACTCTAATAGAAAAAATGTGTGACACCCCTTAGTTAGGATACTCTGGAGGATAGCTTGATTGTGGGACTTGATATGTTAATAGAAATGGAAGGGTAGATCAAGCAAATTAAATAATGTTTGAAGGAGGTTGTAGATAGGTAAAAAAGTTATGCAAACAAGAACATATCACCAATACAATTTTCAGTGAGTAACAAGGTCTTCTTTAGAGGTAAACCCTAAAAGATTTCAGTTAAGTTTGGAAAATATGCCAAGCTAGATTTTAGGTTAGTGGGACCTTTCAAGATTCTAGAAATGGTAAACCCAATAGCATATTTACTTGCTCTACCTACTTCTCTTTAAAAAATTTATAGTGTTGCATGGTTTATTATTAAAGCCTTATATTGCAAACATGACATATAGTAGACTAATAATCTCTACAGGTTTAGAACCAAGACAAATCTCTTGTTGAACCAGTTAGAATTTTGGAAACATGTAAGCTACAACTAATAAATAGACATGCATCCTAATGCAAGGTCCAATTGGACCAATATTTGAAGACAATGCTACCAAGAAAGACACTAAAAATATTCAAAAAGTTTATTCTCATATGTTTGCTTGAATAGAACTACAACAATAATTGTTTTAGAAATATGTATTATTACTTATAGCTAAGCACTAAATAAGATCTATTTTGTGGTAGGCTGAACAAATCAATCATTAGCTATATGTTACAGTAGTAGTTTTAATATTTTATTTGAATAATGGACTTCTAATAATTTTTTATTGTAGTCATCAACAAAATGACTCTTTCTAGAGGGGAAATATGTCACACCCATAAACTTTATATTAGAAATTAGTGCTTCAATACTTTACATTATATAATGATAGGCATTTAAGTACATAGAATACCTATTTTAGGCATAACAAACTCTTAACCAAACTTACAACTACCTCTATCCTATACTACATGCATATGCCTTGTGAGGGGTGGTTATACCACTTGCCACTTCACATGGGCTATGATGTAATAAATCCTAACATTCCCCCCTTATTACATCATAGTCATAGCTCTATTTTTAGCTTATGACCAAAAATAATTTCTAGGGTGATGTTTGAATTTGAGAGGAAAATTCCTCCTCATAATGTGAACTTTCTACTTTGATACTTAGGAGTATCGGGTTCCATCGATCATGCACTCCAAAATTAAATTTCATTATAAAAAATTCATTCAATTATTATACAATTCAATGTATTAATTATGTGTTTTCTCCAATATCTTCAAATGAAGCATGTCTCACCATGCATCCAATGTCACTTATTGTACTGACTAGCTTGCATGTTATAGAATGAAAGTTCTATATGGCTTATTTTGCTACTTTAACTTTCTTTGCTTTTCATTTATTTCATTGTGATCAAGTCCTGAATTCCTTGCAAGTTCTTTTATCATAATTTCTATGATATGATAAATGGGATGTATATTTTGAATGTAGTAATTAGGAATTATGTGCACTTGTTTTAATCCTTTGAATGATCCCATAGCTACCAAGGTTTTCCCTTGAACAAGAATGGAGCAACCCATCAAGTTCTCTATAGTATTTTGAGTTGAACTATTATGACCTAATATCTAGTGATGGTGTCTACCAAATATTTCTTTGTCTCAAATTATGTTGTCAATCTTGATAATGTCACAATGCATCTTGTCATTTAGTATCTTAATTGTTTATAACATTGGTACACTCCTTGAAAAGAATCTTATGAGATCCTAGACCTTGATAATGATGTATGGATATCTTGTTCAAGTTACAAAAATAGATAATATTATTTCAACAAGATCCAATTTTCAATTTATCCCATGCTTCTTCAAATCTTTCTTCACAATAGGTCATTCATCCTCCAAATAATTTTTTTTTACTTGGGAAAATAAGTAGAAAAGGAATTAACTTGAACGTACCATTTTCATTTTAAAATATAATAAACTTCTTGGCCTTAAAGGTATCCCATGGCTTATGCTTGTAATGGCTTCCTTTGTATCTAGGTAGTGTTTCCTCATGTTGATTCCTTGGCTTAAAGTGATCAATTGATGCAAATTTTCTTGTATAATAATTTGGATGATTTGAATGGATCCAAGTTTCTTGACCTATCATATGTTTGGTTGCTTTGGAGTCATACCAAACATCACTATGTTAGATCGGATGTGCTTGTGCAATAAACACATCTTCTTCTTCTTGATTTCTCTTGGCTACATTATTTGTTGTGCCTTTCTCCAATTTTGATTTTGCTTTTTTAAAGATAATTTATCTTGTTTTTGGTTCATGTCTTGTGAAGGAGAACCATTTTTAATAGATTGTATCAACATTCCATCATTATATGACTATTTTTGTGATAATATTCAGACATTCTTTGTGTGTGAAAAATATTTCTTTGAGAATCATTTCCCTGATTATGATATCTTTGATAATTATTTCTCTATTGGAATCACTATGGAGGTCCCAAGCCTCTTCTAAATAGTTGGTTCTTTCTTTGATTTATAAGTAGTAACTTTATTCTTCATCTATTATATGTGAGACCTCTACTTTTTGAAGTAGGTTCACCAGCTTTTCAAAGCTTGGTGTTTGCTCGCTAATATTTTTTATTGTGAAAAAAATATAATTTGATGAGAAAGATATTAAAATGATTCGAACTATAGTTTCATCGGATACCTTTTCTTCTAGTGCTTGCAATAATTCTTATAATTTAGTTATTCTCTTCATGAATGATTTCAGTTTTTCAACATCTTTCATCTTCAAACAATGGAGTTGGCTCTAAAGAAATAGAATGTGATTTTGAATATTTGCTTCAAATATTTTTTTTAGCTTCTCCCATACATCTTTGACCATGATTGAATCTTGAATGTATGCTTAAACTGCATCTGCCACTTCAAACATGATGCTAATATTATCTTTATATATGTCTTGTCAAACTTTATTTGGTCTTTAGTTGCTTCTTTTGTATGGGTAATGGTTTCATCTACTACTTGCCATACTTCCTCAAACTCAATCTGCATTTTAAGTTTAGTTTTCAAGATAACATAATTATTCTCCCTTAGTATTTGGTAATAGGGTAGCAAAAAATTTGATGTTCCACTAGACATAGTACACTTTCAAAAGAACTAATATTATTTTTTCAATGAATGAGCCTCAAAAAATGCTTTGCAATAAGTATATATAAGATTATACTGAAATTTTATTTGATATTTCCTTTTTTTTCTTTCCACAATCAATTTGAGATTCTAAATTTCAAGGCCTCTTGACTTGTTTACCTTTGCTCATTTTAACTTGTTATATTTAGATTGTTGTGCTTCTTTTTTTCTTTCAAGATGTATGCATTTTATGCTTGAAATATTAATGCTAGTTTTTAGATTTGAGAGGAAACATTTATACATCATTTTTGTGAGGTGGATGCTTTGTAGGCATATCTTTTGTTGTGCTATGTGAGTCCATATGATTTTGGTTCTTTTTTTGGGGGGCTTATTATGTTGAATGATTTATTACAATGTCTAAGTGAACATTGTCGGGTGACTTCTGGGTGAGCATCTGGTTGAGTTCCTTTGATGTTCGATTGAGAACTAATCGAGTGAGTTTTTGGTGAACATATGGGCTCTTGTTTTTCATGAGCCTTTACAAGGCTATTTATGCTTAGACTAATCTACACCTAAGTCATCCTTTTATTTTCATAAAATGAAGCTTCTGCTTCATCAATCTAGAATCTCCATTAAATGAGAATGTTCTAGATTCTTTCATTGGTGCAATTGTTGTCCAAACCTACATTGTTAATTTTAAATTTAATTGATTTTCTTGGATCTTCTTCTTCCTATGCTTTGAGATTTGATGTGTTATATCTTCTCAAAAGCTATCATGCCTTTTATTGATTGCAATGTTTGTTTTATTAAGCACTCATGTGATGCTTACAAATTATTGTTTGAATGAACGTTCATGGATTTATTTTTGTTTCTTGATCATTTCCTGAAGTCTTAGACTTTAGTTTCTAATGCACCTCATATTTTTTAATTTGATTATTATCGTTGGATGTTTCCTTATACATGCAATATCTTATTTTCTTATCCAATCAACAATCATTCTAATTGGAATGTTTACATTAATGCCTTGAAACAATCTATTTTCAATCAGTTGGTAGTCTATGCTCTTTCATCTCTGTAAACCTTTTATTTAGGATTATTTTATCTTTTTTTGGTATTTTATTTGATTTCTTTGGATTTAATTCCCTTTATCGAAGCACTTTTTTGAGTTGCACTTCATTTTGAAAGAAATATATTTTTTGCAATATTTTTTCTTGTCTATTTTGTACTCCTTGCAAACATCAAATAATGTGTTTGTAGTTGCTTGGAAGGAATTTTATCCTTCATGTTTGGCATTGGATGTTTTCTCTATTATCTTAGTGCTCTTTGATTGAGTTGCTTGAAATTTTATTCTAATTCTTTTTGTGATGCTTCAATGGATTCCTAAGTCTTCTTGTAATTCTTATGAAGCTTCTATAAATTTGTTATATTTTGATGAGTATATGATATAGGAAATGCAACCACAAGATGTAAAATAAGCAAGCTATGATAACTATATGATAATGGCACTATAATATGCAGGAAAATGATAAGAGAAACTTTTGCAATAACTCAAAAATATATCATTAATGAAATATTATGAAAATATTACAATGTAGTATAATGGAGGACATGAACACTCCATAAACTATTTTTAAGAGATACATTGTACCACACTATCAATCTATACTATGCACTCTCTATATTATCTCCTCTCTCATTTCACTCACTATAAGGCCTTTATATAAGAAGATAGGTTCCTTGGACCTTACTCTACCTTTGACTCTATCCTATGACTTATATGCATGTGGACTACATGCACATTTACATCATTACACATTCTAACACTTGTGCATTTATTACATGCTAAAATAACTACATAACTTTACTCTAAGGTAAATTCCTACTCTAGTAATGTACCCTAGGTGGTACATTAGCATGTACCTACATAATGTAATATACTCTAACAAGTTCATTTATGCCTTTTGAAATAACAATTATTTAGAAGAAATTTATGACCCCTTTCTTTCTTGTTGAAATTGACTTTGTTATTACTTGTAGGTTCATGACCTTATTTTTATTAGAAGGGATTGAGACCCTTTTTAATGCTTGAAATATTTTACCTTTCTAGTATTTAGCAATGGTTTTCACCTTGAGACCTTTGAATCTACTATGGAATTTTGCTTCATGGTGATGATTACCTCTCCTTTTGAGGTTTTCTTTAAACAATTTTATACAAGGTAATTTTATTTTTCTCAAACTTGAAACTTCTTTTCTCAAATAGAGTGCTCTTTTGGCTTCTTTGTGTTAAAGCTAGAGGAGGATCAAAAGGATAATTTTTCTTCCTTCTATCTACTCTGATACCACATGTTAAAACTCAATGCTTTGATACTTTACATTATAAAATGATAGGTATTTAAATACATAGAATGTATATTTCAAGCATAACAAACTCTTGTTCAATATTACAACTACCTGTGTGCTATACTACATGCATATGCCTTGTTAAGAGTGTTTATGCCACTTTCCACTTCACATGGGCTATGATGTAATAACTCTTAACACCTTTTAGATAAATAAAATTTCTATTTATATAAAATTTATAGCACATCATGATAAATTATTTTAAACAAAAAAAAAATTCTATTTATATTTCACCATGATGATTTAAATGACTAACTTGCAAAAACATTCTGAAAACTTAATAATTCATTATCCAAGAGTCAAAAGAGAGACAATATAATACAGGACAAAGTGTTAGATCGACAAGAAACAAGCATCTTAGAGGGAGTTGCACAAAAATGCATTCCACAAAACAAAATAGAAAATTTGCTTTGAATTGCATAAATTGTTTATGGTTTTCAATAATATGTGCTAAGGAATAAAGTTTTCATATTGTATGTTTTGGATGCATATGATCTCAAAGACTTTTGATGTAATTTTTCCTTGTTTATGGCTTATTTTATAAGTGAATTAAAGGCATGTTAAAAATTGAGATATTTGTTTGTTGAGATGGGAATGTGAATGCTTTAATTTTAGTCTTTCCATTGCAATAAGCTAGAGAGTGAAATTCCTTGATTTTATTTGTCTAAAATATAAATCCTACATGGAGAAACCCAAGATAAAAATTTTGTGAATGAATGGTGCCATTTTGCATTCATGGAAGGTATTATAAAATGGAATTCTAGGCCTATGAAATAGTAACGCATAAAGGTAGCTAGAAAATTACCCAAGACATTGTCATAGGAGAAAATCTTAGGTCAAGTTTCACTTGCATTTATTTTTTTTGTAGAATGAACATGTAAAAACGTTAAACTTTTACTTTATTAACTACATTACATGTGGGAAGATGAAATCCAAAAGGGTTAGTCAATTTTTTCCTACCTTCTTTGTTTTCCATTGTAAGTGAGTCATTGGAAAAATTAATTCAATCATAGATTTCTAAGTGAGTAGTGAAAATATGCATTATTTCTATGGATTTTATTTGCATTAAGCTATGAATTGCTAAAAAAAGGTTTACATGTAGGGGAAGCATTGTATTAGTTTTTATTCTCTTATCTTAAGTTGTTATTATAAATAATGTTGGTATGTTACCTATGTCAATATTAAAAACAATTATTTCCTTAGGGATATGCATTGATGGATCTTGAAAGGAACCATACCTTCCATGCATCTAAAACTAGTTCAATTAGAAGGAATGTTGTGTGGTATTTTTTCTTTTTTATTGCAAAGGAAAAGGTACATTGAAACTTGTGATCCAACCTTAGAATAAAAATTGAGTGTACCATTGTAAAATTTCCATGGGAACCAAACTTCAACCAACTATTGTTATACCTTTGGAACTAGACAAATTGTTTGGAGTTGGAATTTATTTATAAGAGTAATTTTTTAGCCCTACCTTATATTTTATGATCTAAGCAATAGGTGTAGAAATCCATTGTCCCATCGTAGGGAACCATTGGGTTGTTTTTTATTTAACTAAATAGATAGTACTCTATGTAGATAAAGTATTGACTCAATCATAAGAGTGATACATATAGATGGTAATAGATTCCTATTAATTGATCAAAATATATTAGGATAATGGAGACCTAATAAGGTTTATAGTATGACAGAAGAGTAGCGGGTTCATCTAGAGTGCATCAATGCTTCAAACCCTTACCATGAATGTGTAGAATATTATTTCTAGAAAATCATCGAAGCTAAAGAACGTTGGAAGAAAGAAGAGACATGGATAGGAGGGGTAGGAAATATGATAGGAGAAGGTTCTACTATGAAAGAATTCCCAAGGATTTAGATGTTAGGAACCTACTATTAAAATAAAGCTCACTCACACAAAATATTGAAAGATAATCAAAATGCATCAAATAACAGAATAACACTATACAGAAAGTAATTGTAGAATTGAAACAATCTCACAAATGACTCATAATCATAGGCCTCTTCGAGGGGGAAACCTCCTTCAATATTTCATTAAATTGTAAAAATATACATTCGTACATGGCTTCATATATTTTAAAGAAAGACTTCATGCAACCCTAACCCTAAGCTCAAGAGTTGGCTTACATGCAAAATGTCACTCGATCTACAATCTTCTACCAAACATCGATTACAATCTTGTTACCAATTAAATCAAATGGTCCCACCTGGATAGGAGCCTAACTTACCACATACATTACAAAATATTGTAAAATAACATTATATATGGGATCTCCCATGTTGTAAGTGGGTCATTACATAACAATGAGAATTATAAAATAACATTAGGATGGGATCCTAAGATGTCCTTCCTATTCAAAAAGCTTTGTCCTTGAAGCTAAAGGTGAGGAAACTGGTGTTGGTGCTAATGGAGAGACTTCCATGTAGCATCTTCTAGCTAGATTACATACCATGGAACAAGGACCTCAGTAATGGTGTGATTGTGAAGAGTGTGAGATTGATGATCCAACAATTGTTCAGGTTTAAGAAATATAGAACCTTCTTCATATAACTATGGGAGTGTAGATTGAACCTGTACCTAATTTCCCACCACCTTTTTGAGAGAGGAAACAAAAAAAATAGGATGGAGATTGGATGTAGGTGGAAGGATCAATTTTTAGGTTATGGAACCAATCCGTTGTAACACCTGGTAGGTCCCATAGTATTTTGTAGCAAGTTTTTGGTACCTACAAAGTTGTAGATATAACTATTTGTACGACTATAAGAAAAGGAAAACCATATCACCCACATCAAAACTACACTCAAAATGGTGTTGGTTTGCCTATTGGCACATCCATTTTTGTGTTGTATCCAAGTTCATCTTCTGTTTATGGAGGACATCGACATGTTGACTAAGAGTGGTGTCAACTGCGTGGACCTTAGAGCTATATTGAATGTAGGAGGAAGATATGGTTGGAGGGTACCCATAAACTACCTTGAAAGGGATAACCTTGGTTGCTATGTGATAGGAAGTTTTGTACAAACAGTCAACCAAAGGAAGCCACTTCGCCCAAAGTGTAGGATGATTAGAGGTAAATAAACGAAGGTAGGCTTCAAACATTTGTTGATAATATTTGTCTAGCCATCCATTTGCGGATGATAAGCTAAGCTCATTTTGAGTTGAGTTCCCTACAACTTAAATAATTCTTGCTAGAAGTGACTAGTAAAGGTTGGGTCACAATCAGACATGATGGAGGAGGGTAGACCATGAAGGTGAAATATAGAATTGAGGAAAATTTTTTCAATAGTAGAAGTTATGTAAATATGGGAGAGGGAATAATAGTGAGCATACTTCAAAATATGATCCACTACCATGAAGATAACAAATTTACCTCTGGACTTAGGTAACCCTTCATTAAAATCAATGGAAATATTCGTCCAAACTTGGTCAGGAATGGGAAAGGATTGAAGAGAGCCTAGAGAATGCATTGTTTCACCTTTCATCCATTGATAGGTATCACAAGTTACCACAAAATCATGAATGTCATTTTTCATACCATTCCAAAAAAAGTGTTCTTAATCCGGTCATATGTTTTGAGAAATCTTGAATGGCCTGTAGATGGTGCGACATGCAGTTCTTCCATGAAAAGTTTCCAAAGTGGTGACGTGTGGGAAACAACAAGGTTTTTGTGGTAATGCAAATCATGGACATCCCAAGTATATCCCTGGCATGAAGTAGGCTCAGTGTGTAGGGAGGAAACCAAATTTTACAACTCAAAATCCTAAAGTACCTCCTAGTGTAAGGAATCGATCCATTGGGGAATAGGCAATGAAATGGCACACAACATATTGAGAGCCTCAAATTTGTAAGAGAGAGCATAAGCTACAATATGCTTCTTACATTTTTTATAGATAGTATCACAATCATATCCCATGAGTTTAGAGGTCCATTTTTGTTGTTCGGAGGTGGCAACCCATTGCTCCATAAATTATTTGAGACTTTTATTGTTCATTTTAATGGAGAAATTATGCCCAATGAGATATGATCGCCAATGGGTTACTACATGCAGAATTGCCATCATCTCTTTAGCATAAGTGGATTTTCTAAAATTACAACTTGAGAGAGCTTCACTAGTGAAAGCCAAGGGTCAGCCTTCTTGCATCAACACGACACCAATACCACGACCAGAAGCATCATTTTCAATGATAAAAAAATTGGAAAAATCAGGTATGGCTAATATTGGAGTGGTGGTTGGAAAACTTTTTGGCGGGAATCCTTCTGCACTGTCGACGGCCGTGGCTCTAGGGTTTCAGTTCGGAAACCTCCTCCAGCGTGTTTGGGGTCTGTTGCAGGCCTCTGGTCTAGGATCTTTCGGTTTCCCGGGAGGGCCCAATGGGGTCTCTTCCTGGTTCTCGCGAGGGAAAAAAGACCTCTTATGCGGAGATTCTTCGAGATAATCCTGCGTCTTCCTCTGCTGAAGCTCAACGCAGTGCCTTCCATCTGCTAGCCAAGAATGCGGGCAAGGGCTCTCCTGGGCACAGAATTAATGGTTGTCTCCCGCAATCTGCATCAAGACCGAAAATAGTCATCGAACCAGAGCTGGTTGAAGACACGATAAACTACCGGACCACGCATGATCTGATTTGCAAGTTCATGGGCATTCGACCCACCCTGCACTTTTTGCATTCCTGGGTGAGACAAAACTGGGAGCCAATCGGTGAGTACTCCTTATGGCCCATTAGCAATGGGTATTTCATTATTAGTTTTTCTTCCCTAATGGATAGAAAGCAGAGCATTTGAATCAGAGAAGAGGAGCCATGGCCCGGCAGGGTTATTTGTCCAGCCGTGGAGAGCGGGTTTCGACCCTCGCATTGAACCCACGGCTGTCCCGGTTTGGATCCGACTGTATGCTCTCTCGATGGAGTTTTGGGGTGAGCGGATTCTTGAATTGATAGGCAACTCTCTAGGTAGATTTTTGGGAGTTTCTAAGGATACCATTGAAGGAAATACTGCCGTTTATGCAAGAATCTGTGTAGAATTGGATATTAGTCAATCGCTACCAGCTGAGATGGAATTGGAGCTAGCGGGACAATCTTGGGTACAGCAGTTAGACTATGAAGCCCTACCTTTCTGTTGTAGAGTCTGTCATTTGCATGGCCATTTGGCAAGGTTCTGTCCAAATATCTTGAGCACCAATGCGGATGCTACACAGGGAATGTCAAATCGCTCCCGAGGAGGTAAGTCCACTTCGGCCAAGGAACCACCTGTCATTCCCACTGGGTCTGAGGGCCAGAATGATGGCTTTGAACAGCGAGAAGAGGAGAAGAAACAAAAAGAGAAATGGTAAGGAGCAAGCTCTCCCCAAGCCAACAAATCGGTATGAAATCTTCAAATCTCTTGTGGATCAAGAAGACCAACCTATGGAAGGAGCGAGATGGGATCCTTGAGGATAATATTATCCTTACTCATGCTCCTCCTTCCTCAACCCATGTCCTTGAGCAGGCTTTTGATTCCTCCGAGACTTTGCACCATGAAAACCTTGGGACTCCGGTTATCCACGCCCAGACTCGACCCGTTATTAAAGATGTTTCTATGGGAATTGCGAGAAAAGCTCGGAGAGAAAGACCAGCTCTTGGAATTTCCCGGGTGGAGAAGAGATCGAAAAATAGTAATTCCCAAGGGGTGGGCGGGGAAATCCAATAAGGATCTAATCGCAGTGCAAGGGGATAAGCTAATCAATGGAGGATTGGCAAGAACAATTGATTCGTATTGCTCCCAAGGTTTCCAATGATTATACAATCTTGGAATGTGAGGGGTTTAAACAGTAGAACCCATCAATCTGCTGTTCAAAGACTTTTAGAAAGAAGTAAAACAGACTTTCTGCTCATTCAGGAAACAAAAATGTCATTAGACCTCATGAGTAAAACTGTCGGCCGAATATGGAGGGGTGCTGGCCATATGGCGATGGTTGCTCTTGGTGCCTCGGGAGGGATTGCTACTCTTTGGAATCCTTTGGCGTGGATAGCGAGTAGATCATATAGCCTGGAGAGGGGTCCTAACATCTCTTTTCAAGAATATAGTTACAACTGAACAAGTCTTAATTACAAATTTCTATGGGGCTCAGAATACCGAAGGTCAGCGGTCTCAATGGAAAGCTGTTCAAAACATGAGGTCCTCCCGGGAAGATCTTGATTGGATTTTAGGTGGGGACTTCAATGCTAAATTATCCGCTAGAGATCAGGAAGGTGGCATCCCTGTTATGGATACAGGGGATAGGCTGTTTATTGCCCACGTTCAGGCCTTTAACCTTGTTGACATCAAAGGCCCTGGTACAAACTTTACCTGGACTAATAAGAGAAGAGAGCCATACAGTAGGAGGGTTAAGCTTGACAGGTTTTTGGTCTCGGAGGAAGCTTATGTTAGATGGAATATCAAATTCCAGATCTTGGAGGGCCCAGTTTCTGATCACTCTCCCATTTTGCTGGAGGGAGGGACTATGTCAGGAAAGTATTACAAACCTTTTAAATTTGAAAATTTTTGGTTGCAAAAAGAGGACCTACGAAGGAAAATTCCACAGTGGTGGGAAGAAGGCCGTCCCCCTTTTGGAACGACTATGTTCAAAATTCACAAACGACTTCTCTATGTTAAGAGTAAAGCGAAGCAGTGGAAGCAAACTAACAAATCTGATTTCCGGCTCCAACGGGCCCCCTTCTTTGGACGAGATGGAATGAGGTGCAAAAACAATTCGAGAGAAGGAATTATTTCTGAGCATCTTAAATTTGAGGATGACGCCTTACGCAAAGCGAGTTGAGGACATTGATAATCAAGAAGAGATCTACTGGAGACAGAGAGCTAGAAATACTTGGCTATTAGAAGGAGACAGAAATACTAAATTTTTCCATCGCTCTGCCTGTGCTAGAAGGCAATTGAATAACATGGAGTTCCTCCAAGATGAGTTTGGAAACTCTTTTGACACTCTTCCTGATATGCATTCCCTATCTATGGAGTACTTCTCAAACCTCTTCAAGGAAAGTATGCAGCATGATGTGGAAGCTCAAAATGAAGTCATTGAGGGAATTCCCTCTATTATTTCTCATGAAGAGAATCAGTCCCTTCTTAAGCCCATTGATCGTGATGAACTCAAGAAGGTGGTCTTTGGGATGTGCACAGGAAAGTCGCCTGGTCCGGACGGTTTCCCTATTGAGTTCTTTCAGGCCTTCTGGGACATCTTGGAGGAGGACGTGTTGGCTGTCATTGAGGAATCCCGAATTAACAAAAGAATGCTCAAGGCTCTAAATCATACCTTTATCACTTTAATTCCGAAAGGAGAGGGGGGGGCTCACATTTCTGATTTCAGACCTATTGCTTTATGTAATGTGATCTACAAAATTATTTCTAAACTTATGGCTGAAAGACTAAAACCCCTTCTTCAAAATTTAATTTCCCCTGAGCAAGGGGGTTTTGTTGAAGGAAGACAGATCTTGGATGGAGTGATCTTGGCTCAGGAGGCTATCCATTCTATGCATAATTCAGGTAACAAAGGAATGTTCATCAAATTGGATATGTCTAAGGCTTATGACAGAGTAGAGTGGGGTTTCTTGGTCAAGATGTTGGCAGCCTTTGGTTTTTCTCGGGACTGGATTGTCTGGGTCATGAGTTGTATCTCTACGCCTTCATACTCTGTTTTAATTAAGGGGCTTCCCTCGCCACCTTTTGGAGCCTCTCGGGGTCTCCAGTCAAGGAGATCCCTGCTCTCCTTATCTCTTTCTTATCTTGGGTGAAGGTCTTGGCAGACTCCTCCTGAGAAGAAGACGTCAAGGACAGATTACAGGAATTAAAATCGGAGCCGAAGTTTTGACTCATTTACAGTTTGTGGATGATACGGGCTTGGTGGGGGTTGCCAGCCTCAGAGAAGCAAGAGGAATCAAAGATACTCTTAACGTCTACCTTCGGGCTTCTAATCAAGCCATCAATGATTCAAAATCAAAAGTGGTCTTCTTCAACCTTGATCAAAGGTCGCAAGAGAGAGTTATGGAGATTACGGGTTTCACTCGGACCTCCCTTCTGTTGTTTATTTGGGGGTTCCTCTCGCATTTCAAAAAGCGACGACTGATTTTTGGAAGGACTCGCTAGATGGCATCAAAGAGAGAATGAATCATTGGTCTCATAGATGGTTAAGCTATGGGGGCCGATTAACTTTTCTAAAGTCTGTTATTCAGGCTATGCCTATTTACAAATTCTCAATTCTAGCCGCCCCTCCCTCAATCTGGAAAGAGTTGGACAAAGCGGCTAGAAGTTTTCTTTGGGAAGGTGCCAATGGAGAGAGGAAATGGGCCTTGGTTGGTTGGGATAAGGTCACCCAGCCCAAGGAAAAAGGTGGGCTGGGCTTGAGAAGCTCCAAGTTTAACAATCGGGCCACTGGTCGGAAAGCTGATCCTGGAGGTGGATTTCTCAGCCTTCGTCCCTCTGCAGCAGAATCCTTTCTAGCAAATACTTGGGTCCTGTTCCTCCCAACGACTTGGGCCGCTATCCTCTGGAAGGTAATGGTTCTCTTGTGTGGCAGGCGCTCAAGCTTGGATCTTGCATTATCAAAGATCAATTGTTCTGGAAAGTTGGGAGAGGGGAGAAGGCCCGGTTACGGATCGACTCTTGGGATCGGCATCCTCCTATTCTTGCGGTGTTTCCCGATCCGCTTCCGCTAAAAATAGCTCTTGAAGACAAAGGTTGGATTCATATTCGGACCTACTTCACTACCGGCCTTCCGGGGAGTATAAGGTTAAAAAATTTAAGCGACTGGGTGAATGGCCTATTCCAATCCCTCCGGAGCGAGGCCCCAACTGCGGAAAAACTTTTGGGTGAAAGGTTTCTATCCGGGAGAGATGAGGAGGATGAGCTTGCTTGGGGCTTCGGGAACCTTGGGGTTTATTCACGTGAAGGAGGGCTATGCTTCGATCCTACCCGAGCCCCCCACACTCTTTTCCTGTTCATGAATGGAGGAAGATTTGGCATCCCAAGGGCTGGCCGAAAGTGAACTTCTTTGCTTGGCAACTGATGCATAATGGTATCTTGACCTTTGACAACCTTAGAATTAGAGGCATCATTGGTCCTTCCCAGTGTGTTTTATGTTATAGGAATGAGGAAACTGTGAACCATCTTCTGTTTGATTGCTCTTTCACATAGCAGATTTGGCAACGTTGGTTCTCCCACTTTAAACTTCAGGTGCTTGGAGATCTGTCCCGGACCAATTTATGGGAAAATTGGAAGAGAGGTAGATTTATTTCTAAAGCTCTTCGTACTGGCTGGGAGATCGGTTTCCTTTTTATTTGGTGGCAGGTTTGGTTGGAAAGAAATGCTCGTATTTTTCGTGAAACCTTCTCTTCGGTGGAGGGGATTTGGCAGATCATTTGGAGCAAAGTTGTGGAAACCGTTGCCATCTATGCTGAGAAGGAAAACCGATCTGCTTCTAAGCCTTTGAGTGGGAGAGGTGCTGATCTGGAGAGACAGGGAAGAAGTTGTTGGAAACCTCCCCCAGAAGGCTGGGTCAAAATCAATATCGATGGAGTTGCTAAAGGTAATCCGGGCAATCTTGGCGAGTGGTGTTATTTGCCGTGATCATCCTTGGGACTGTGCTATATTGGGAATTGCAAGGTGCGGGATATGCCACAAACAATGAAGCTGAGGCCTTTGCTATTAAATCTGCTTCCATCTGGGCCGTCAAGCATGGTCACAGAAAGATAATCATTGAGTCTGATTCCCAAATCTTGGTTGGTGCTCTTGATTGCATGCGGAACTTTGCCTTAAAAGCTTGGAGGCTCCGGATTTTGGTCGCCCAAATTTTAGAGCTTTGGAAGGAAATTGAGGATGTGATTCCTGTTTATGCTAGTAGATCTCTCAATAAAGCGGCCGATTTCCTTGCTAAGTTGGGTGCTGAGAGAGAGGTTGGGATTCATCTGCATAGCAATTTGTCTGTGGAGAATGTCGAGATCAGACAAGGCCTTGAACAATTCCTGAAATAATGTGCAAAGTTTTTTTTTGCTAAGGGTCCTTTCTGTCGCGATTTCGCGACATGTTGCCCTGTCGCGGCCGTTGGCTGGTTACTGTCGCGATATCGCGACAGGTTGAGCCTCTGCAGTCTCCGGCTGGTTTCTGTCGCGATATCGCGACATGTCGCGTTATCGCGGGTCGCGATTCCGCGACATGTTGCGATATCGCGACATGTCGCGTTATCGCGTGACGCGATCCCGCGTCTTGTTGCGATATCGCGACATGTCGCGATATCGCGACATGTCGCATTTTCGCGCCTCGCGATTCCGCGACACGTTGCGATATCGCGACAGGTCCCGCTTTCCAGGTTCGATTGGTGTTTTTACCGCGCTCTCATTCCCTTCTTGAAGTTGAATAGAAATGTAAATATTTCGTCGTGTTTTCGCGACAAGTTTGAGTTTTGGAAGCTGCATGGTTCTTCTGTCGCGATTTCGCGACACTTTTGGCAATTAGGCGGCTGGGTGGAAAATTGTCGCGATATCGCGACCTGTAGTGATGATGCAACATCGAGCTGGTTTTTGTCGCGATTTCGCGACAGGTTGTGCCCTCCTGGTCTCTGGCGTTTTTCTTGCGCGATTTCGCGGCATGTTTGGCTCCTTTGCGACTGGGTGGTTTTCCGTCGCGATATCGCGACCTTCATGAGGCTTGATTGTTGCTTTCTGTTTCTGTCGCGCTGTCGCGACGCTTTCTGCGGGTGGCTGTCGAGGGCCCTTCCTGTCGCGATTTCGCGACATGTCGCGTTATCGCGCCTGTTGGTGCCAAAGTGGCCGTGACGGGTTTTCCTGTCGCGATTTCGTGACATGTCGCGTTTTCGCGACTTGTTGTTGTTTCGTGCCTTCCGTTCTCTGTGCCTTGCGGTACCTAGCGTTGCCTTTGTGCGCCTTCCTTGCTGTTTTGCTTGTGGCTCTGGCTCGGGATGTGTTCTCTCCCGCTTGTATCTGGTTCTTGTATTAATACAAGTTTTCATTTTTCAAAAAAAAAAATATTGGAGTGGTGGTCATAGCATGCTTCAACTCTAGAAAACCCTATTCAATAGGCCTTGTCCAAGTAGAAGAGTCCTTTAACATGGAAGTGAGGGGATCTATAATTTTATCATAGTTACAAATAAATTTATGATAATAACCTATAAGACCTAAAAATCCTCTAAGACCCTTGAGAGTGTGAGGTGTCGACCATTCCTAAACTGCCTAGATCTTATTGGGGTCAACTTTGATGCCATCCTTGGTGACTGTGTCCCAAATATTCCACTTTTGTCAATCCAAAAGAACACTTGGACCACTTAGCATAGATTTGATGTTGTGCCAACAGCTATAGAGTATGATCCACATGAACAAGATGCTCTTCCCATGAGTGGCTATATACCAGAATTTCATCAAAGAAAACTAGGATGGATTTTTAGAGGAATGGGTAAAAATGTTGTTCATGAGGATTTAGAAAGTGGAAGGAGCATTAGTTAAATGGCATCACCAAAAACTCGTAGTGACCTTCATAAAATTAGTCTTAGGAATATCCTCATCCTTGAGTCTAGTTTGATGGTACCCAAAGGGAAGGTCTAATTTTGAAAAATACATAGTCCCATGTAGTTCATCCAGTAATTCATACACCATCAAAATAGGAAATTTATCCTTAATGGTGATTTTATTGAGCTCACACTAATCGATACACAACCACTATGACCCATATTTCTTGCACACCAATAAAAATAGAGAAGAGTAAGAATGGTTTCTTGGTCGAATGATATCAGCTTTTAACAATTCTTGTACTAACTTCTCAATTCCTAACTTAAGAGCATGAGGATACCAGTACGATCAAATTTTGGATGGTGCATTTCCAAGTAACAAAGGAATATCATGTTCATGAGAGTAGTGAGGTGGTAATTCTGATGGTTATGTAAAAATAGAATTATGCTTGGCCATAATAAGTTGCAAATCTACAGGAACAAAATCCTCCTCTAAAGGGTGGGGTTGGATCGCAAATACCTAAGTTATGACACCTCGAGATGATTTTTTTAACTTCTCTATTTGGATTGAACTAATAATTTGTGAAGGCCCTAATTTTAAGCCATGAAGAGTGTGGGACTATCCATCCTGTGAAAATTGCATCCAGTATTGACAAAGTTCCTTGAAATGGTTCCCAAGGTGCCCAACCATTGAGCTCCCAACACGATATCACATCCCCCTAGTTGAATAGTAAACATATATTGTTTGAGATCATAGTCCCCAATATTGATCTTAACATTACAGTATTTACCTATACAAGATAAGGTCCCACCATTGGTGATCATAACCTCAAAGGAATTACATGTGTGAACATAAAAATTTGCTTGCTTGGCAATGCAAGGATCAATAAAGTTATGTGTACTACTAGAATCAATCAAGATAGTAAGGCGGAGGTCTTTGAAATAACCCACAACTTTCATGGTTTGGGTAGTAGTAATGCCAACAAGAGCATGAATAGAAATTTTAGCCTATGGTTCATCTTGGTTTTCTTCCTCTAATTTGGGTGGTTCCTTTATTGATTTTGTGTTATCATCATTGTGATCGTTGGTGTCAGGATCGTCAACATCTATGAGAAATAATTTCTTTTGGGTGCACCTATTCCCACAATACAATTGTAGCACAACCCTTGGGTGCATCATGCATCCATTTCGACAGTGGTTAGACATTTGGATGCAACAGTGGGTGCAGCAACTTTTTTTTTTATTCTAGTTTTGAGATCTAGGAGGAAAAGAGGGTCTAACCTATGGAAATTTAGATATTCATCTCTGTACTAAAAATTTAGATTCAACCAAACAAGCCAAATTGATAGCCTACATCATGGATTGTGGTTTATACATCATGACCTGAACTTGGAGATCTTTCCTCAAATCACTAATAAAACAAATCATAAATAACCCTTCATTCATTCCTGTAGTTTTGTTGGCCAACTTCTCAAATTGTATTTGGTAATCTCACATTGTCAATATTTGTCTCAACTTTTTCAATTATCCTATAATATCATTATACTCACTAGGGCCAAATAAAATGAGTAATTGAGACTCAAAGTCTTCCCAATAAGGATTTGGGGTAGTTTTCTGCAACCATTGGTACCATTGTAAAGCTTCAGATTCCAATTTGAAAGAATCCATTTGAACTCAATAATATATGGGGACATCGTGGAGTCTAAATAAGTGAGCAACATGACATAACCACCCATCCACATCCTTCCCATTAAACTTAGGAAAGTCTAATTTAGGAATCTTAAAGGTGGGATCGTGATCATAGTGAGGATTTTTGGAATATGATGTTGACCATGTGGTATTTCCAAGTCAACAAAAATGAAGTAAAATAAATATGCCTCCTATTTTGTAACTGCAAAATAAAATAATGTGTCATTGTAGGAAGATTTCAGTTTTGTAATAGCTATAGACTGTTACACTTATTGTAATAGCTTTAGAATATTTGTATTAGGGTAGAATAGGGTAAAAACATATCATTGTAATAAATATGGTCATTTTGAGAAGGATTGTAGACTGAAAGAATACTCTAATAGATCAACAAATTATGGAGAGGAAGACTTCTTTGAAGATGAGACATTGTTCTACTCAAATGAAGATGGAGCGATACATGAAGAGTAAGCATTTATCTCCTATGATAGACCAAAAATTTTCACCAATGAGACATGGATCCTTGATAGTGGGTGCACAAACCACATGACTGGCAAGAAGGATTTATTTTCTTCTCTTGACCATTCTTATCATTCAAGTATCAAGCTTGGAGATGAGAAGATCTTGGAGGTGGTTGCAAAATGGGACATGGAGGTTCCTACAAAAATAGTTAAATTGAAGGTAAAAGATATTTATTATGCACCTTATTTGAAGCATTCTTTGATGAGCATTGGGAAAATGTTAGAAAAATATTACAAATTGGTTTTTGATGATAAAATGTGTAATATTTATGATAATAATAGAAGGTTGATTACAAAAGTGCAGATGACTAAGAATAAATTGTTTTCATTGAGGTTTTTTGAGCAAGGGGGAGAACTTGCTTGTGTGGGTATTGAAGATAAAATTAGGATATGGCATTTGAGATTTGGGCATTTGAATTTTCATAGTTTGAGGATGCTTTCACCACTTGTGTATGGTTTGCCAAAATTAGAAGACACCAAGGAGATTTGTGAGGGGTGTGCTCTTGGTAAACAAACAAGGGGGCTATTTCCCAAAGGTGAAGCATGGAGGGACTAATATCCACTTCAGCTGGTTCATAGTGACATTTTTGGACCAATGTCAACTCAAAGTATTGGTAAAGCTTCCTATTTTCTCACTTTCATTGATGATTTTTCAATATATTATTGGGTTTATTTCCTTAAGCATAAAGGTGAGGCTTTTGTTTGCTTCAAATATTTTAAATAACTTGTTGAGAATGAAAGTGGGCATACCATAGAATTTTTGAGGAGTGATAGAGGAGGTGAAATTTGTTCTAATTAATTTGAAGAGTTTTGTAGGGATTTTGGCATCAAGAGGCAAAAGACCAGCCCCTACACACCTCAACAAAATGGGGTGGCTGAAAGAAAGAATAGGACTTTGGTGGAGATGACAAGATGTATGATGTAAACTAAAGGTTTGAGTTTATTTTATTGGGTTGAAGCAACTAGGACTGCTAATTATATTCTTAATATAAGTTCTACTAGGAGTCTAGAACATAGTACACCTTATGAATGTTGGTTTGGAAAGAAGACAAATGTATAGTACTTTAGAGTTTTTGGGAGTGTTGATTTTGTGCATGTGAATGAAAAGAAGATAAAAAAGCTTGATGCTAAGAGTGAGAAGATGATTTTCATTGGTTATAGTGAGCAATATAAGGCCTATAGATTCTTTAATCCTCATTCTAGAAAAATTTTTGTATCTAGAGATGCAATTTTTGATGAAGGGGGAAATTGGAAGTCTCAAAAATTATGTGTTGATGATGATGTGTTTGAAGAGATTGGTCCAAGTAGCCAAGCAAGTTTTCAGTCTAGCCATGTTTCTACTAAATATTCTTTGTACAGAAGCAATTCTTTTGGATCACCATCTCACATGGGATCCACAAGTTCATCTTCAAGTCCAAGATAAAGCCAAGAAGTTCCTACAAGCTTTTCTGCGCCTCCATCACCACCTACAAATGTGAAGAGAAAGAGATTGTTGAAGGATCATCCACCATATCAAATCATTGACACCAACTTCAATAGAATATTGAAAAGAGGCCAGCATCAAAAAATGAACCAAGTCTTGCAAAGGCTTGAGAATTTGCACTTGTATGGAGATGAAGACAATGGAGACCCCAAAGGTGATATTGTTAATTATGCTCTTATTTCAAAAATTATTGATGATTTTTAACCTTCTTGTTATGAACATGATGCTTCTAACAAGTTGTGGATGAAGGCAATGAATGAATAAATGCATTCTATTGAAAATAATGACACTTGGGAATTGTGTGAACTGCCCAAATATAGAAAATATGTTGGCTACAAATGGGTCTACAAGATCAAAAGATACAGTGATGGTTCCATTGAGAGATACAAGGCTAGATTGGTTGCCAAAGGCTTTACACAAAAGTTTAGCATAGACTATGAGGAGACTTTTGCTCCTATAGCAAGGTAAGAGACAGTGAGAATGGTGCTCTTTTTGACTGCTCACAAAGGCTGGAGTGTGCACCACATGGATGTAAAAAGTGTTTTACTCAATGGATATCTTGATGAAGAGGTGTATGTGACACAACCTCAAGGTTTTCAGGTCCATGGCAAAGAAGACCAGGTCTATAGATTGAATAAGGCTTTGTATGGGTTGAAGTAAGCTCCAAGAGCTTGGTACCAAAGAATTCATGAATACTTCCAAAGGTGTGGCTTTCAAATAAGCAAGTGTGAGCCTACATTGTACTACAAGACACAAGGTAATGACATTCTCATTTTGTGCTTGTATGTTGATGATTTGTTATTTATGGGAAGTAGTCCTTCAATGAATGATTATTTTAAGGAGGACATGAAAAGAGAATTTGATATGACTGATCTTGGTTTGATGAGTTACTTTCTAGGCATGGAAGTCTATCAAACTAGTAATGAGATTTTTCTTTGTCAAACAAAGTATGCAAAGGACATGTTGAAGAAGTTTGGTATGATTGATTGCAAGCCTGTAGCTACTCCAATTGCACATGGAGAGATTTTATGTTTGGATTATGGGGCTGATCATGTAAACAAAACTAAATATAGAAGCATTATTTTGAGTTTAATATTTCTTTGCAATACTAGGCCTGATATTTGTTATGCAGTATCACTTTATTCAAGGTACATGGCTGATCCTTCTACATTGCATTTGAAGGCAGCTAAGAGAATACTAAGGTATGTGCAAGGCACAATTAATTTTTGCATTCATTACTCCTCATCTCATAAATTTAAGTTGATTGGTTTCAGTGATAGTGATTGGGGAAGGAATATTGATGATCGAAAGTCCACTAGTGGAAATTGTTTCTCCCTTGGTTCAGGATTGATTACTTGGAGTTCCAAAAAACAAGTTATTGTTGCATTGTCTTCTACATAAGTTGAATACATTGCACTCACATCAGCAAGTGCACAATCCTTGTGGCTTAGGAAATTTCTTGGAGAGATTGGAGAGAAGCAAGGAACTCCTACTACACTTTTTTTTAACAACACAAGTACCATTAAGTTGGCACAAAATCCTGTCCACCATGTCCGGTTAAAACACTTTGACATCAAGTACCATTTCATCAGTGATATTATGGGGAATAAGATATCAAACTAATATTTGTAACACCAAAGACCAAATTGCAAACATATTCACAAAACTAGTTGCAAAGACTCATCTTTTGATGTTGAGAGACCTGATTGTTGGCCCTCTAAACATCAAGGGGGAGAATGTTGGAATATGATGCTGACCATGTAGTATTTCCAGGTCACAAAAAATTAAGCAAAACAAATATGCCTCCTATTTTGTAACTACAGAATAAAATAATGTGTCATTGTAGGAAAATTTCAGTTTTGTAACAACTATAGACTGTTACACTTCTTGTAACAACTTTAGAATATTTTTATTAGGGTAGAATAGGGTAAAAATATATTATTGTAATATTTTTTGGGAAGGGAGAGGTTGAA
The DNA here is from genome assembly GCA_028583015.1 of Wollemia nobilis. Taxonomy (NCBI): domain Eukaryota; kingdom Viridiplantae; phylum Streptophyta; class Pinopsida; order Araucariales; family Araucariaceae; genus Wollemia; species Wollemia nobilis. Next base: position 2,025,721 of record JAQPPZ010003413.1, read on the forward strand.
TGGAAGTGTGAAAAATGAAAAACGTAGCTCTAGTATTGATAATTTATGCACAGTCATGTTTCTGGAAAAAGTGGTTAGTAGCCTACTTTGAGAGGCTATAACTTTTGATTTATAAATCCTTTTGCTTTGAAATTTGTACAGTATATTGAAATTATATAGCTCTCTAATATTTATAAATTACATGTGATTTTGATAAGTGTAAATCCTTCATTTCATATTTCCAAAACTGTAATTTCTTCTTTTTACTGTGTTTTCCAGTTTTGCAATATGCTTCATTTTTCTTTGTGTTTCATGTTATAATCTTCAAGGATGAGATTCATATGTTGTCCTTAATTTGCATCTATCAAAATATGAGTATTTAGTACAATAATCAATCTTGCTTGGACCACCTTGAAATTTAGAATTAACTTTTGCAAGTTGTTCTTCTATGCAGGCTCTGGAGGTAGCATGATCAATTCTAATATTTTGAAGCTCCGTCATCATGGTTTGATTTGAAAGTTACATGTTTTCAATGGTGATTTATAGCTTTTCCAACATTGGGATGATCTGATCTATATATTTTTGTTGTCCACAAGTGCCACCAATCATTTTAGATAGTCTTGAACCTCTTTTACTGAATTACTAAAAATAGAAATGTGATTTTTGGAGTTACTATTTTTATTAAGGGGTTCAAAAAAGTGCTTGGGTGTTAAATATCAAAATGATCAGCTTAAAAATATGGTCATAATAATCTATATCCCTCAACATGGATTTTGGTCACCCCAAAATTTTTTTATTATCCTCTATTTTGACAAGTCTATTGGTGTGGTCGGTTTTTTATTTAGAAATACGATTCAAAATTTGGGTACTGGATCAACTATCTCTAACATGTCTCTATCCTTGCCATTTTTACTATAGTAATTTATACTATATATATCACTAACCTTGGGATCCTTTGTACTATGCATTTACTAAAACTAACGATTCTATATCTAACTCTGAATGACTATTACTCGCAATCTGCTTGGTACTATCACTGACTCGACTGTTACTATCACTATCCCAACTATTAATATCTTTGAACCTATTATTACTGGAATATTTTAGACTATTATGGACACTTGTAAACTATGTTTGAATTGTTTGTTGCATGCAAGTTTGTTCTTTTGTGATAGGGAAGTCCTTCGTATGCTCACTTTTGGAGTTCATGAATGCAGGTTTAGTAGAACAAGGAGATGTTTTTGCAGTTTGAAGTGTTTTAAAAAACTAGGTACACTAGGTATAGGAGTATGTAACACTCATAGGCCCTATATTATACCACAGTGATGAATAATAGAGCTCGAATCAATATTTTAGGCCACTAACTAAGGAGGATTCCATATGTACCCTTGAGCACACTATCTGCCTCTTTGACAATACAGGAGAGTAATCGTCCAGGATGTTGTGTCCCATGGACTATGGATGATACAAGGTTGAAAATATTTCCACTAGATAAAAAAAAATTTAAGCCTAAAATGGTCTCTTGATACACTCGAAGATGCATGGGAGCTCAATTCTATGCGTGAGTATTATTTGAGGCCTGGGTATTGGAGCCTGATCACCCCTCACTTCACTAGATGCTTTATGGGCTATCTATCTTAGCCAATAATGATAGCTTCTTCACAGTATTTTAAAATCCCTAGTACATGGTTTCTAGCCTACTCAACTACAAAAAAATAAACACTATATTTTTTTTGGTTTTTTTAGATTTTGCAAATTGTTTTTGTTTTTAAATAAAAGAAAAAAGATAAAAAAACATGAAAAATCATACCTAAGATGCAGAAATGGCTAAGTAAGAATTGTCGTAGTCACAATAGAACTCGGTCTTGGAAAGTGCTCTAATACCACTTGTTAGGAACCTATTTTTCAAATAATCTTACGAAATACTAAAATATAATCGAAATGCATCAAATAACAGAATAAAACTATGTAGAAAGTAATTATAGAATTGAAACAATCTCAAAAATGACTCAAAATCATAGGCCTCTTCGAGGGGGCAACCTCCTTCAATATTTCATTAACTTGCAAAAAGATACATTTGTAAATGGATTCATAGCTTTTAAATAAAAACTTCATGCAACCCTAACCCTAAGCTCAAGAATTGGCTTACCTACAAAATGCCACTTGAACTAGAATAGCATCAGTTACAATATTGATAACAATTACATCAAATGGATCCACCTTGCTAGGAGCCTAACTTGCCACATACATTACAAAATATTGCAAAATAACATTATAGATGGGATCCCCCACGTTGGAAGTGGGTCATTACTTAATAATGAGAATTACAAAATAACGTTAGGATGGGGTCCTGATAGTAGATAGGAGAGATTGTAACCCTTTGGATACATGAGCAGTACATCTAAATTTGACAACAATAGAAAGGTCAAAGGTAGGTGTTCTTGGGTGCAAGTTTGGATTGGGATGAAAAGTTTTTTGCTCTTAAGGTTCCAAACAATTTGGTTGAAAAAGTGATTCAAAAAGGAAAAGATTCTTTGGTTGAGAAAATTATGGGCAATAGACTGCATTTAGATACAATAAGAAAGTGAGTTCAAGGTAAATGGAAATTTTTGCGATAGGAAACAATAGTTGTTTTGCCTAATAATTTTTTGTTGTTTAACTTTGCAAATCCAAAGGATATGGTAATTTTTTTATTGAGGGTCAGTGGTTTTTTGTAAGGAGGTTATTTTTATAAAAATAGAGCTAGGGCTTTAATCCAGTCACAACCACTCTTCCATTGATACCCTTATGGGTGATTCTATCCAAGATTTCAATGGAATTTTGGGATGATAATATTATTCTTGGGATAGTTAAAGTGATTGGAAAAATAATTGCTTTTGATTCAACTCCTAAATCTTGGACTAGAATGATAGTGGTATGTTTTTGCTTATAGGTAGATCTAGTTAACCATTACCTAAATCTATTAGTCTAGTTTTAGATTACACGGAATGGGAATAAGATATTTAGTATGAAAATCCCAATACCTTGTGTAACCTTTGCAAAATGGTAGGGCATATTTGGAAAACATGCCTAGAAAATCCTAAGGAGAAAATTATGAATAATAGAATTGGATAGCCTTTGAGGGTTTGGAGGAAAAAGGAAACTAAGCAAGAAGAATTTTTTGAGCAAAAAGAAATTGGTAAAAGTAATAAGGGTCCATCTCCAAATAGATTTGAATTTCTTGCTACCCTTGATGGGGATGGTATTGTTGGAGGGGAAGAATTTGTTCAAAAAAATCAACCTGGAGGTATTAATGAACTGGTAAAATGAGGGTTTTGGGAGAAACCACTCCTCAACAGAATGTGACATTGATTGGCTATGGGAGAAAAAAATAAAAATATTAACATTATTGATAATGGGTTTGAGGATGAAGAAGATGGAGGAGAATGGACTTCTACTAATGATTTAGAGTTGGAAAAGGAGAAAAAGGTTATCCAAAAAACTTTTACTAGAAGTAGAAGGAAATATGAGAAGGTTTATTTGGAAATTTTAGTTTCTTGAGGAAGGGCCAATCTCCAAGAATTGAGAACCATAGTCGTTGATAAGGATGTAGCTAATGGGATTAAGCAAAGAATTTTGTTTTTGGTAAGAAGAAAACTTCCTTAACTTGATACAAAATAAATTTACTATCTTAGAATATTTGAGGTATGAATGCCCTATCTAAACATAGAGTGTAGATGTAGGGTGGGTTATTGTTCTTTTTTTGGTCATTGTGCTTTTAGTCAAAAAATATTGTATTGTTTAGAAAATGTAGAATTTGATTTGTAAGAAGATAAGTTGTTTTTTATGCCTAGATTGATTCATTTTTTATTCTTGGATTTCTAGGAGTTGTAAAAGGGAAGGGTCCCTTTCAAAATCCTACTCACGTGGTAGATGTAGAAATTCATATGTTAAATATAGAAAAAATAGTAAAACGAGCTACTATTACTATTTTGGTCATTACACTTTTGGTCAGAAAAGGTTGTATTGTTCAAAAAATATAGAATTTGACTTGTAAGAAGATAAGTTGTTTTTGTGCCTGGATTGATTCATTTGTCATTCTTGGATTTCTAGGATTTTTAAAATGGAAGGGTCCCTTTCAAAACCCTATTATTTACCAATGGTAAAAAAATGGTATTGACTCAATCATATTATTTTAGAACTACCTCCTTAATATTTATAAGTGAAAGCATTATGAAGAAGGAACTTAAGATTATTTATATTAATTGAAGCAAAGGCAAAATTTGTAAAATATCACTATGCTTGTTTAACTAAGATTGAATCAATATTAATGGGTGGTATCTATCATGGTTTTTTTTTTAATGGGTATAAGTGGTTTTGTATGGATCAAAATGAAATTTAAGATGTATTACTCTATTTCTTAATACCTCTTAAGTAGACGCTTATCTCTAGTAAAACTTACTTAAGATACCACACACAAAATCTAAGATGATAGCTTGATGAACTTAGCCTATCATGAAAAATGAACTATTTTTCTAGCATGGATTGTTGTTGCATTTGAAATATGATAAATGTGTTGATTGTTTTATACTTTCATGCAATTAAATCATTCCTTTAATTTGATGGCATGTATTGTGGTTGCATTAAGAATATGATAAATGTATTAATAGCCTTGTACATTCATAGAATTGAATCGTTTTCTTATTTTTATGGCATGGATTGTTGTTGCATTAGGAATATGATAGATGTGATGATTGTCTTGTACTTTCATGGAAATAAATTAATCTCTGATTTTGATGGCATATATTTTTCTTACATTACGAATATGACAATGCATCAATCTCTTATTTTAAAGGCATTGATTGCTACTATATATGATAGATGTGTTGATTATCCTCCATCTTATTTGATGAGAATTTTATGGGAAATGCTCTTCTATTTTGGGATGGTGATAATTTATGTTTATGACATAAATGATGATTGTCCTAGAATTTGGAGGTGTAGACGCGAAAAATTGACCCAACCAAATGAGTCAATTTTCCCTTAGATTCCTAGAAAGCCTCTCAAAGTTTCTAAGTGTAATTCTTGAACTCCCCATCTCTTAGTTCAACCCCTCTTCCTAGACTTTCCAAATCCGTGGTTGTATTAGATCAATTTTAAATTTGTGCAAAGTGTTTTTGCATCGATCTAACCTTCAATAGTCAAATTTTACAAATTTACAACCATCTTGAATCAATCATGAATTCATAAATTTAGGGTTTTGCCCTTAAATACAATCAAGTCAACCTTTGTCTTTTTGAGCCCTAACCCTAGTTTTGAACCCAAATTATTTCTTGTGTCACCCTCAAAATCTCTATAAATAGGGGCATTGAGCTCCCTTTTTGATCCAATCAATGAGCTATGTGTTAGACATCTATGAGTAATTAGCTATCTATAATTTATGATAAAATAGAACTTTGACAATTAGAGACAACGATATTATGATAGCAAATGAGAGAAGTGACAACATTATGGTTTGATAGCTACCATCTATTACAAGTGATTGCTTCTAGATCGGGTAAAAGTATATCTGTGCTTCATTGAAGGAAGGAGAGTTAGGCTCACCTTAGAGGATCATTCGCCTATCGGTTGTTACCTCCCCCTATTTTCTTGATTTTTCTCTACTTTTATTCTAGTTCTCTTTTTATAGCTATAATTTCATTCTTGCTCTTCTAATTATTTTTGCTTTGTAGCCTTAGTTGTATGTTTCTATTTACTATTATTTTTTTAACTATACATTAGTTAGCTTTATTTTACTGGTTGCATCTAGTTTACTACTATTAGACCAAATTTAGATAATTATACTTCTTCCCTTTTCCTCTAATCATGAATTTTTTTTTGTCCTTATGGAGCACAAATTTTGCGAAAACCTTGTTTTACCTTACTTTTTTTCTTTGTCTTGAAATCATGGCTACCTATTATGGGGCACAAATTCAGTAGAAACACTTTTCAAGTGTTTTTTGTGCCTCCCTTCACCCTTCTCTTAGCCATCATGATTTTGTAGCCTCTGCATAAGGATGGTGAAATTAGCTAAGGTAACTTGGGGGCACATAGTTCTTCTATATGTTGCATTATCCTTGCTTTTTGTACTTTTCTTCTTTGTTCTACTTTCTATGAAACCCTCTTTTCTATGCTCTATATTTATTCAGTTTCCAAAAGGTCAATACATTTCATGTGTATTTTACGGTCAACTAAAAGGACCAAGGGGGCTTGATTGTCATGCCTATGAGCCTAGTCTTAATAGTGGCCTAAGTAGACTCTCGAACACTAACAACAATTTTTCCAAGTTTTTTTGTCTTAGTAGGTTTCACTCGGATTTGCAGTCATAGTTTTGAGGCATAAAATTAGATTTGTGATCGTTGTTTTGGAGGTGAATTTGGCCTAGGTATAAACGTGAGTTTAGCTAAGTGTCATGTTAGTCTTTTCAAAAAAATTGATTGTTTTTTGTGTTTTGTTGTGTGTATTTTTATTCTTTCCTATCAATAAATAAAAATAGAATAATTATAATTTAATTTTAGAAATAAATAAGAGTTTTAAAAGAAATCAAAATTTATATATTTTTCATTTTCTTAGGCATTGAAATAAAATATGTTTATTTTTTTCCTTAGGCATTGAAAAGTAAAACTACATATAGTTTATACATTTAGGCTAACTTGTTTGTGTATTTTTCTTGCACCCTTACTTAAAGAAGAAAATATTATTTTTTTTTATCTTAGGAGTAGTTATGCATTCAAAAGAAAAATCATTTCTAAGATAGTTCTTGTTTGTTTGCATCCTTGTTTTCTTGCATTTTTTATAGTATTATTTAGTTTACTATAGTTTTCTTTGCTTTTATACCAAACTTAGGTGTTTATAAATTAACATATCAAACACTTCCCTTAGATTTGGAGTAAATCCTTAGAACACTCCTGGTCAACCCCAAACCAAAAAAAAATTGGTGTATAAATTCTAATTTCTTGGTGAACCCCAAACCAAAAACAAATTGGTGTAGAAATTCTAATTTCAACGATCAATGTATTCCAACTGGCAAATTTTAAATTAGCAACAATCCAATTATGGTTGCGAAGAACGTGCGCACGTCCACAATCGGATTTTCTCATGCGGGGATATGTGGCCACCCAAGTGTACGGCGTAACCAAATTAGATTATGCCAAGTGTAATTTTAAGGGTTTAAAAATTTGCCTTGTTTCTAATTGGACGACACGATAACCTTAGCAATTGTGATTAATTTTTATCTACGATGAGCCAGATGAATTATCCTTCGTCCGCCTGCACGGTTTATGTGTGTGTGTTGTCAGTGTCTCAGTCTTGGCATCTCCATCTAAGCAATAAAGAATTGAAATTTAGCTTACTTTTTAGTGCCAACTTTTAGAAACTGGAAATTACTCCCCGGAAATAGCTAAAATTTTCCAAACAGTATGAACAACTCCTGAACTCCGTTTATTGGCTCCTAGAAAGTTACCAGATTCACTTAATGTCGCAATGTGCCTTGTTCTATTTGGTTGATGTTTTTAGGGTTTGCACAACTTGCGGATGAGTGGTTCTTTGGAACCTTAGGAAATTAATTTATGTAAAATAATTTTCAAAAGCTATGGTGAATCGTCAATTTGTACGTCGTAAATTTATTTTCGTCGAAGACCAAATCATAGGTGTTGTGAATGGTCGAAAACATATACTTCATGCTTGCTAATAATGAATATCACCCTTGACGTAATTTATCTGCTTTAATCTATCTACAATTTTTGTCTTCTTTCGTGTTCGCATTCGTCTTCTTCTGCGTTTGGTAAGGATTGCGATAAAAAATTCAGCATGAAATAGTGAAGCGGAAAAATTCAACGTGAAAAGTTTACCAATTGCTTTGTCTTCTTCTTTTGGCTATGTATATTTGGATCGATACTGATTCGACCGAGGCTTGATCCAGAATCTTTTTGCAAAATCCAAATATTTCTTCGAAAATTTGCGCAGTTTCAGTATCGTGCTCTGATATCACTTGATACAAACATTTATCATTATTTGCGCAGTTTCGCTCTCATATCACATGATACAAACATTTATCATTAAAACCTTAAAGGTAGGAAAATACCAATAATAATTTTTTAAGCAAGAAATAACTACACAAGATCTCTTAGATGAGAGTGTAAGCCACTTCATGGCACAGACAAGACAATGATTTTATCCTCAATGATAATTATTACAATGACAAATATCTTCTTTATATATCTAATTTCTAATTCTACTTTGGGGAGCCGACTATTAATATAATATTATATTATAATATAATATAATATAATATAATATTATAATATAATCAACCTTGGCCTTTATACAATATAATAATATATCCCCAAATATATATTCCTAGATACCCTATCATGTTCATTCAATAGAACCACACCCATAGTAGGTATTGCTCCATCCTCGATCATTATGAGCACACATCCTTACTAAGCATTGCTCCATATTTGTTCTTTGGTCACTCATATTTTGCTTGGACTTGTGTCTTTTTGGTCAAATTGATCTTTCAAGATCTATGTTGATTCAAACATATTCTAAGCATCTCTTTTCTTTCTTTGACTTTTTTGTGGCTTTTTCCTTCTCTTCTTCTATTTTTTCTCCTCTCTTCTCTTTCCTATTCTTTCATCACTTTTCTTATCTAAATCTAATCATCTCCTCATCATACATAGTTTAAATTCCATTTATCCATTAATTTTCATTATTCATTTCATCCATTTTATCTTTAGCATTCATTCATCCATGCATAATGAATTAACAAACTCAATAAATATATAATGTAATAAACAACTAGATATTAATAATCCAAAATGAGAGTATACGTCAGCCATAGGATCGATGTGCCACAATAAAAATCTTGGCACACTTGACCATCCTCTAGCCCAAGAAATCATGTCACACTCAAAATTGGTATGTCATCTTGATCTCATCCCTATGTTTGTGAGCCAAACTTACCTACTAGAGGTGGTATTGGTGGAGGTATGTTCACGAATAGTGAAACGAACCATGTTTAAAATTGTGATCTTCTCTAAGATCGTTATGAGGATGATAGAGGAACCATTTGATCTATATGAATGACTTAATAATATTTCGTCTAGTAGGTCTCCCTCCACACTAGTGCCTTTAGTGCGTCCCTTACCATTTGTAGCTCCTCCTATAGCAATCAGATCCCTTGATCTTATTGATCACCTATAATGATGGTCATCCCCTCTAACCAAGCTTATTGTCGCTCTTGCTCCAGCTGACCCATCACCTCCTTGAGGCACTCTACCTTAGCCCTTGATGCATCACTCTTGGTTGTTTTCATTTCTTGCTCTATGGTATCTTTATCATGCTCTAATATGATGGTATTCAGAGCATCTCATAGCCCCTCCAACCTCTTGGATATATCCACTTAGAGTAGGTGCATCTCTCCTTGTATGTTGACCATCCTGGCTTGCATCACCTCCATCTGTCTGGTTATTTTATCCTGACTTGTTGTCTCGCTAGGTCCTACTTCAGAAGCCATGGGGTAACTCTTGTTATCCTCTTTTTGCCTAAGACTAAGATAGTAACAATTATCCTAATGGTCATCACCATCCCCAACCTAACCTCCACCTGCCTCTACCTAGGTTGACCTATCAATATTTGTCATCTCTTCGTGGTTCATAAAGTAGTCTCCCATAAAGCTAGCTACATGCCTTGATCCATGATTTGGCACCTTTGCACAAGAACCTAAGGTGAGATCCTCAAGGGCATAATACTTCTATAGTCGAATTCCACCCCAACATCATCTACCATAGGATGATGTATAAGGTATTAATGAGGTTCTTCTCTACAAAATTGGCTACATAAAGGTCCCCTTTGACTCTTAATGGGTCTCTCCATACCCTCTTAAACCAGTATTTGTCCATGTTTGACACCTCCCATGGGATGTTAAACCACATCTACATCCAATAAAATTGGTATAGCTCTAACTTGTCTTGATCTATTGCACCTTAGGTAGCTCATAGCCATCCTCCACCCACCATAGGTTTTGACATCATGGTCATCATATAATCATCAAATCCCAAAGCTCATCTATCACCCTCCTCCTTAGTGGTGGGATACTAGCATAAGACCTCTAGACATGCTCTAAGTATCTAGCCCACCTATAAATTGTTGGTCGCTCTAGGTTAGGCAATGGCTCTAGAAGTGCTTGTGGTTTATAAACTACAATGTGATCCCAACACCATACCTATAGGAGATTAGTGCACATGATATCACTCTATCGCTTGTACATGATATAGTAAAAAATTCTATACAAGCAAGCCAGTACATAGGGACCCCATGTGAACTGTACCTACTGGTCTTGCATGTCTGCTACCACCCTTTTCAATACCCATGGCAGGTGTTGTCTACTAGTATAGCACACTAGGAGCCCAACCACCACCCCATAAAGTAGGATTATTAATGCATCAATTCCATATCACTTAAATCGACATGTAATCCATTCTAATGGATCTCATGTATTGGGTCCCTTGATAATATCTGTAATGTCATCCAAGGTACTTGTGATTTATAGATCATCCTTCCTCTAATAAGGATCCTCAATATCTACCACACATCCTCCAATGTGATGGTTATCTCGCTAGTAGTTAACCAAAATATCAAAGACTTTAGATATCATCTCTCAATAAGTATCATCAAGAGCACTCTGTCTACCTCTACCCAGGGAATCTCTGCCAAATGCAATAGCTCCACTATCCACAGATTCTATCGGTCTGTTATCATGAGCTTCCTCACAACATCCTCCAAGGTCATAGGTCACCATTCCCTACTCTCAAGCACATTTAGCTACAAAAAAAATTAAATAAAGTTCTTTAGTTTCACATCATAATGAAAATCATAACATAATAAATATTTAAAGCATCTAACCATTCATATTCTAGTTCTTTTCTATATCTTTCTTTCCATTTTTCTTTCTTTCGTCTCTCTTTCTTTATTTATCTCTCTTCTACAATTTTGTGCCCCATTCTTTCAGGATGTGAAATCATGAATTTATACCTTGTACTTCCACGGCACAAATTCATGATGCCATAATTAGTCTTAATCAACTATAAATTCATTCTTTATTAAGTGTTTGATAAAATTCATGATTGATCCCTTGAATTCATATCAAGGTTCACGTGACAAATTCCATAAAAATTTTAAAAATGCTCAAATATTTAAACCTAATCTAGTCTAGAGGCTAAATTTCGATGCTTACCCATGCCCAATCTGCTAATGTGTTTGCCTCACCCCTTGTAATCATTGCATAGTGATTAGGTCATACCATTATCCTTTTATCTATAGAGCTATCTTTTCTTCCTTTCACACGATAAAAATTAATTGATTTTCACTCTTCCCTCCTTTTTACTCTCTCATTTTCTTTATCCTCTTTTTTTCTTTCCCTTTTCTTACCAATATTTTTTTGTTTGATATCTCAAGTTTTCTCAAGAAGTTTACATTATTTCTAAAATTTGAAGGGGCGCCCCAACCTTGGGGGCATTGAAATCATTATTGCCCTATAAAGCATGAAAATATTTAAAATATGTAAAATTACACCATTTTTACATTGTCCCTCCACCTAAAACTCTTACCCCTTTTAGTGTTTGTCATTTCTAGCTTATGGGCATCTACAAATTTCTTTGATGTATTTATTATACCATAAATACATCAAACAGGGGATAAATATAGATACCAAAAATTAACCTAGCCAAATGACTTAATTTTTTTTTAGATTCCTAGGAAACCTCTCAAAGTTGCCAAGTGTAATTCTTGAGCTCCCCATCCCTTAGTTCAACCCCTTTTTCTATCCTTTCCAAATTCATGATCATCCCAAATATATCATGAATTTTGTTGGATATTTTGAGTCCATAGAGTTATCATTGATGTCAGGACATGAAATTGTCATTGAATCCAAATAGTGAATCACCATTGATGTCAGGACATGAAATTGTCATTGAATCCAAAGAGTGAATCACCATTGATGCCAGAATGCCAAAAGGAGCAATGCAAGAGGTTGATGAAAAAGATGTCATAATATTCTTTTTATATTATGTGAGGCAAAAATAAAGGATTTTTATTAAAACCATGGTGGAAAAATGATTTTTATTAAATCATGGTGAGCAACATAAAGGTTTTCATTTAACCCCCAAGGAGGCTTTAATATTTATAAAGCCAAAGGTTTAAAAATTTAATTTATAATATTTAAATTCCAAAAAGAATTTAAATAATTTATAAATTAATTATTTAAAAATCAAAGGCACCAATGTCTAAAAGAATGCATCCGTCGACATGCAAAATGAGGAAGGGCAAAGGTATTTAAACCTTAGCAAAACTCCAAAGTTGATTATTTGATCAAGCTTCGAGATATTTGCACCGAAATTTGTGCATCAAAACTAGTGGAGGAAATGCCAAGGGAACAACAAACAAAATTGCAAAGGCTTGTGCATAAATCAAAATGGGAGAACCTTGAATGCGCTACGTGGAAAGAGAAGAAAAGAGAGCCAAAGGCACTAAGGAATTGGCAAAATATTAAAAGTACTTGTTACGCTTTTTTTGGGCATGTGAGCGCTGGCTCACAGACGCCTAGCAAGGCAAGAGGATGCAAGTTCGAATCCCACGAAACACGAAGCGAAAAAAATAAAAAGGTTTTCATTTTCAATTTAATTTTTAATTTCTTTGCTAAGATTGTGGAGAGATCTTAGTGGAGAGATAAGGGTTAAATTGGTTATGTTATTTACCTAAGTGGTAAAAGGAAATTTACTAGGATAATGTTGTTTTTACCTTAGGAAATAAGAAATTGATTTATTGCATGTATTGATAAAGTGACTTAATCAATTATTACAATATTGAGAAAAAGAAAGTTGTGTCATATTTTTTAAATAATTTTTGATGAAATTTATTATTGAGATGGAGCAATAAGGTGTATTTGGGATTTAATTTTCTTTGTGTTTAAGATAAATTGTGAACAGTGTTAGGGTGATAATTCTTGTCATCTAACCCTTTGTACTTGGCAAAGAAAGTTGTGAAAATTGATACTAGGTTTTGAAGATCATTCTACATCAAGAAAAAGGTATGGGCATATTCTTCCATGGTTGAGTTGATTGGTTGGTTTTCTAGAAAACAACTTTGGAGTGAAAAGGACTTAATTAGATTTCCTTATTGAGGGTTTTTAGTTAATGCTTCAAGGTTTTTTTGAATAAAGAGTTTTTGTTAAAACCTTGTTTGATAAACATTATTGTCGAAGCCATTGATTAAGTGAATAACTTGAACTAGGGTTTGTAAAAAATTATGAGTATCATTGTGATCTAATATTGTTTGATAAACATTGTTTTTGAAGCCATTGGTTAAATGAAGAACTTGAACTAGGGTTTGAAAATAACATGAGTATCATTGTTATGTAAGACTGGTTAATAAGTATTGTTGGAAATATTTTGAGTGAGTATTCATATGCTTGGACTAGGGTTTGTGAGCAAGGATCATTTCATTCAGTGATTGGTTGAGTAGAGTTGGTTGAGCCTAGTCAAGTAATGCAAATTATATATGAAGGAGATAAAAGTGTCAAAAAGGCAAAGATACGAAATCTCAAAACACAATTTGAAGGATTAAGAATGAAGGATGAGGAAAATATTAGTACCTATCTACTTCGGATAGATGAGGTTATTAACACCATACAAGGACTTGGACTTAAGGTTGATGAATCATATGTTTATGATAAGGTCTTAAGATCTCTTCCAAAACGATTTAGTGAAAATATTTTTGCTATAAAAGAATCAAAAGATGGTGATTCTTTGACAAGATATATGTTGCTTGGTATTCTTATAACATTTGAGTTGAGAACAAAAGAGGAACCTAATCCCCAGAAGGAAATAGCATTCAAAGCAATTAATAATACAAAGGGTAAGAAGTCACAATCCATCAATGAGTCATCCTGTTATGAAGAAGCAAATTATGGTAGAACGAATAAGGATTCAAGAAGATCTAAAGATATACAATATGTTAGATGTTTTAATTGTGGAAAGTATGGTCATTATGCAATTGATTGTCAAGAAGCTAAAAATAACAATGATGAAGAAAAACATGATCATAGGAACAGAGAATCAGAAAGATACAGGCATCAAAAGAAAGGCAAGGATGGACAAGGTAGATAAGAAAAGAAGTTTTTTCAAAGACAAAAGAGGAGCTACTATGCAGACAAGGCAAGCAAGTACTCAAGTGATAGTGATAATAGTTTTTCAAATAATGATAAATATGGAGTCCTATTTATGATTGAAGAAAAAGAACAAATTAAGAAAATGACACCAATAATTCTCAAGTTCTTTAGATGTGGTAATTTTGGAAATCTTGAAGATAGTTTACAAGGAATGGTTTTAGTTTTAGTGATGATGAATATGAGGATGCACTAGTAGGACTAGAAGAGAATCTTCTAATGGCACTAGAAGAAGAAGAAGGTGATCCTATAGTAGACAAGTCAAAAGAAAATGAATATGTGGACAAAGGTAAACAAATAGAGGAAGATTCAAATAAATAAGGATATGATCTTAAGGTAGAACTTATTTATGCTCTTGACATAGTAAAAAAGGTAATAAAGTAAAACTCTAAACTTGAATTTTAATTTCAAGAATGTGATGAAGAGAGAATAATGTTTATATAGGATCTAAACAAAGCAATGACTAAGACAAATAAGTTCAAAGATAAGTTAGAAGCAAAGGTCTTGGAATGTGAAAAGTTAGAACAAGAAGTAGCTCTACTAAGGGAATATTTAGAAGAGTCCAAGAATAAGCTACACAAGTTTGGAAAGAGTTCAAATATTGTGGATAAAATGATCAAGGTACAAAGAAGGTCAACAAATAAAATAGGTCTTGGTTTTGAACAAGCTCAAAATAAACAAGAAAAAGATTCAACCTCAAGTTCTGAAGAAGAAGAAACTTCAGAAGAAGTTGAAATTTCAAAAGAAGACAGTGTAAGATAAAGTGAGACTTCTGAGGATGAGTTGGACAACCAGAAAGTTCAACAAGGAAAGGAAAAATGCACAAAGGAGAAATAGATGGAACAACAATTAGAATATATTAAGAGAGACTAAGAGACCAATCAGGTCAAGACAAGGAAACTTCAATAGAATATGTTTTTCATATCATAGATTTGGGCGCATGGATTCACAGTACAAGACACATGAAAGACAAAAATATGAAAACAGATAGCTTTTCTATGTGTATTAATAATCATGTAATCATTTTGGTCACAAGGTAATGAATTATAGGGTTCATGATAGAAAAGGATATGGCTTCACAAGGATAAATCCTAAGATATTTGGACCTCTAAGGAATAATAACATTAAGTGTTATAAGTGCAATAATGATGGACACACAGCAAAGTGGTGTAGAGTAGACATTCCAAAATCAAGCATGAACAAGAATAGGAACATAAATATGGGCATGGACAAGAACAAGAATAGGAACAGGAATAAGAATATGGATAGTAATAGGAACAAGAATGTGGACATGGACAGGAACAAAAAAGGGAACAATAAAACAAATCAAAAATATCATATGAAAAGGAAAGAGGATAAAGATAAATACCAGTACTTACTGGGAGTATAAATAATCCCTCCCTAAAATTAACCACCTCAAGATATGGGGAAGGGGCTAAGCTAAGAGACTCATTCTTAGCCTCGAGCCCCAGAGGTGACCCTTTGCCATTGATGTCAAAGGGGGAGATATTTGAGTAAGGGGGAGATATTTGGTATTTGAGTAAGGAGGAGAGATTTGATTTAATAAGAGAGAAATTTCCCAGAGGGAGCAAAATAAAAGGTCAAGGGAATGGTAAAAATTTATTGGGTTGCCATCAATGACAAAGGGGGAGACTGTTGGACATTTTGAGTCCATAGAGTTGTCATTGATGTCAGGACATGAAATTGTCATTGAAGCCAAAGAGTGAATCACCATTGATGCCAGAATGCCAAAAGGAGCAATGCGATAGGTTGATGAAAAAGATGTCATAATATTATTTTTATATTATGTGAGGCAAAAATAAAGGGTTTTTATTAAAACCATGGTGGCAAAATGATTTTTATTAAATCATGGTGAGCAACATAAAGGTTTTCATTTAACCCCCAAGGAGGCTTTAATATTTATAAATCCAAAGGTTTAAAAAGTTAATTTATAATATTTAAATTCCAAAAAGAATTTAAATAATTTATAAATTAATTATTTAAAAATCAAAGGCACCGACGTCTAAAAGAATGCATCCACCGACGTGCAAAATGAGAAAGGGCAAAGGTATTTAAACCTTAGAAAAACTCCAAAGTTGAGTATTTTATCAACCTCCGAGATATTCACACCGAAATTCATGCATCAAAACTAGTGGAGGAAGAGCCAAGGGAACAACAAACAAAATTGCAAAGGCTTGTGCATAAATCAAAAGGGGAGCACCTTGAGTGCGGTACGTGGCAAGAGGAGCAAAGGGAGCCAAAGGCTCTAAGGCATTAGCAAAATATTAAAAGTACTTGTTGCACTTTTTATAGGCATGTGAGCGCTTGGCTCACACTGCTAGGAGATCGTGGCCAAGGTGCCTAGCAAGGCAAGAGGGTGCAATTTTGAATCCCGCGAAACACAAAGCAAGAAAAATACAAATATTTTTATTTTCAATTTAATTTTTAATTGCTTTGCTAAGGTTGTGGAGAGATAAGGGTTAAATTGGTTATGTTATTTACCTAAGTGGTAAATGGAAATTTACTACAGTAATGTTGTTTTTACCTTAGGAAATAAGAAATTGATTTATTGCATGTATTGATAAAGTGACTTAATCAATTATTGCAATATTGAGAAAAGAAAAGTTGTGTCATATTTTTGAAAGGGTTTTTGATGAAATTTTTGATGATGAAATTTATTATTGAGATGGAGCAATAAGGTGTATTTGGGATTTAATTTATTTTTGTGTTTGAGATAAATTGTGAAAAGTGTTAGGGTGATAATTCTTATCATCTAACCCTTTATACTTGGCAAAGAAAGTTGTGAAAATTGATACTAGGTTTTGAATATCATTCTACATCAAGAAAAGGTATGGGCATATTCTTCCATGGTTGAGTTGATTGGTTGGTTTTCTGGAAAAAAACTTTGGAGTAAAAAGGACTTAATTAGGTTTCTTTATTGAGAGTGTTGAGTTAATGCTTCAAGGTTTTTTGGAATAAAAGAGTTGTTAAAACCTTGTTTGATAAGCATTGTTGTTGAAGCCATTGGTTAAGTGAATAACTTGAACTAGGGTTTGAAAATAACATGAGTATCATTTTTATGTAAGATTGGTTAATAAGAATTGTTGGAAATATTTTGAGTGAGTATTCATATGTTTGGACTAGGATTTGTGAGCAAGGATCATTTCATTGAGTGATTGGTTAAATAGAGTTGGTTGAGCCTAGTCAAATAAATGTGTGAAGTGATTGTTCAAGTTCTGTGAAACAAATTATTCTATATTCTGAATTGATTTGAGAAAGTGATTGAATATTGATGTGAATGTGAAGCATATTGAGTCTCTAACAATTCTCTATATGTTTCTAAGAGAGTGATTGAAATTAATTGAGTATTGAGGTGAATGTGAAGCATAATAATTCTCTATATTTTTCTAAGAGAGTGATTGAAAGTGATTAAGTATTGAGGTGAATGTGAAGCATATTGAGTCTCTAACAATTCTCTATATGTTTCTAAGAGAGTTATTGAGGTGAATGTAGTGCATATTGAGTCTCTAAAAATTATTTTTATGTTTCTATGAGATTGGACAAGTTTTGGTGTGGACTTGTTGAGCAGATTTGAGGTAAGTCTTTGAGAAGACTTGTGGACAGATTTGGGTAAGCTTTTGTGAAAGCTTACAATATATATTGAGAGTAGATTTGGATAAGTTATTGTGAGGACTTATTGAGCATATTGGACAAGTTCTAGAGAGGACTTAAGGATAGATTGGTGTGAGCTTTTGTGGAAGCTTACAAGTAAAATTTGAGATAAGTATTTGAGAAGTCTTATGAGCAGAGTTGATTGATTGATTTGTTCAAACCTTGAGTTAAGGTTTGGGGCAAATATAGCAAAGTTGATTTGAGATTGAGTCAAGCTTTGTGTTAAGACTTGAAGATAGAGTTTGAGGACAGATTTGTGCTAGACCAAAGGACTGTGTTTATTATAGATTCGAGGATAGATTTTGGTGCATATTTGAGGACATGTTGGTGCCAAATCAGAGACATAGATTGAGGATAGATTTGTGCTAGACTGAAAGACTATATTTAGTGTATATTTGAGATAGATCTTTGGAGGTGATAGAGTTGAGGACAGAGGTCTCCATCTAGAGTAGGGAGTATAGCTGTATTCTATGGATATATTTCCACTTGCTAAGGGTATTGGAGGTAGAGATATTCTAGAGGATCACCAACCAAAGCAAAGTTAGGAGATTGGTGTATCCTGTGGATAGAGATCCATGAACTTGATTAGGAGATTGGAATATCCTTTGGACAAGAGGTCCATAAACATTATAATAGATAAATGATTCCCAAGAGATTTATTGAGAAAATTTTAGTGAAATATTTTCTCCGTGGAGTAGCCCATATTGGGTGAACCACATAATATTGGTGTTTCTATTATGTGTGGTGATTTGTGCATTGCTTTGATTATTGTTGTTGATATTGCTATATTTATATTGTATAATATTGATTAGGAAAGAAAAGTAAAAAATAATATTATATTGTTCACCCCCCTCTCAGTATAAGCTTGTGTTCTTCAATTGGTATCAAAGCGGGTTCCTTCGAAAGAGTTTAACATCTTTAAGGAAAAGCTTTTAAGAATACAATGGATTCTAATAATGTGTCCTCAGATAATTTAGCACCAGTATTTGATGGAAGTGATTATATATATTAGAGTATGAGAATGAATATTTACGTTATGGCACTTGGCAATAAAATTTGGGAAGGAGTTTAAAATAGATACGTACCAATAGTTGTTAGGATCTCATCCTAACCCTTAATGTAATAACTTCCTTGATGTAATAATTCCTAGTGAACGTGGGTAGTACCCATGATTAATATTTTGTAATGTTCTAAGTTTTAGCTTAGGTAGTGCCTATGACAAATGGCACCCTTTTTTATGTAACACATGGTAGATAGGTGGCATTGTGCATGTAATTCGGGTGGCATTGTGCATGTAATTCGAGTGGCATTGTGCATGTAATTCGGGTGGCATTGTGCATGTAATTCAAAGTGGCACTATGCATGTAATTCGGGTGGCATTATGCATGTAATCCAGGTGGCATTTTGCATGTAAGCCAACCTTGGAAGGAAACTCCTTAAATACCCGAAAGGGCACCAATGTAACCATATTTTGCAAAATTAATGAAGTATTGAAGGAGGTTGCCCCCTCGAAGAGGCCTCGCGATTCAGTTCTATTGTGAGATTGTTCTTTATGCAAATTTCTGTTATATTAATGTGATGTTTATGTGAGTTATTTCCAAGCAATTGTGTGAGAGTGTGTTATTTGAGTTTATTTTATAGCAGGATCTTAACAAGTGGTATCAGAGCGCTTTCCAGGGCCAAGTTCTGCTGCAACTGCAATGATTCTTGCCATCAAATCCACCTGTTAGGTATAAATTCCATGTGTTTTTTCCATTCTGTTTTTCCTTATTAAAAAAATCCAAAAAAAAAATACAGTGTTTTTTTTCCAGACCAAAAACAAAAAAATATATATTATTAGTTGAGTAGGTAGAAACCCTGTACCGGGGGTTTTAAAATATCGCGAAGGATCTGTCATTATTGGCTAAGCTAGATAGCCCATAAAGCGTCTAGTGAAGTGATGGGCGATCAGGCTCCAATACCCAAGCCTCAGACAGAACTCGCGCACGGACTTGAGCTCCCACGTATCTTCGGGTATATCGGGAGACCATCTAGGATTAAACAAACTTTTAGCCATTAGGAAGCTCTTCGGCCTTGTATTACTCATAGTCTACGGGACACGACGATCCCGGACGATTACCCTCCCGTATTGTCGGAGAGGCGGTAGTGTGCTCAAGGGTATGTGTGGAATCCTCCTTGAGTAGTGGCCTGAAATATTGGTCCGAGCACTATTGTTCGTCATTGTCGGTATATTAGAGGGCCTATGGGTGGTACATACTCCTATACTTAGCATTACCTGGTTCTATTAAAATTGCAACCTGTAAAAAATACAAAAATCAAAATCAAAATAAGAATCCAAACACCCCCATTTGTAAACCTGCATTTCAAAAGTGAGCATATGAGAAAGGAGTCCTCTACCAAAAAAAATAACAAAAGGGACATGCATTCAGGATAAGCCATGAGGGTGACACTTAAGTTGAAATTCTGGAGAGTAACAGTCAAATTTACAAGTAGCGACCACAATCAAGTCGATCAGAGTCGAGAGGTCAAGACACAGTAGAGCGTAATTCACGGTCTTCGAGTCAGAACAGAACTGTCATATCATTCACTTGCAAAATACAGAGAATCTTGAGTGTGAAACATGACCAGTTTTAGATAGTGCTCCAGTACCCAAATTTTGCTCAGTAGCTCAGAATCAGAATCTGTAAACACCGTTAGACTCAGCAAAATAGGAGATAAAAAAAAAAAAAAAGTCTGGGGTGCCAAAAAGTAGTGTTAAGAGATATAGCTCATTGTGACCGCCTTCTCCTGCTGATCATTTTGATATATAGCACCCAAGCACTTTTTTGGGAATTTACTAAAAATAGTAAGTCAAAAAAATTCAATTCTATTTTTAGTAACTGGTCACAAAAGGTCAAAAAATGGCCCAGGGTACTCGTGGACACCAGAAAGAACTAGAACACTTGGATTCCCTAACAAAAGCCATTGAGAACTTGAACTCGGATTTTCACTCCATAAGGGAAGAAGTCCAAGGTCTTCGCTTAGAGCATGAGGCCACTAGCAATCGCTTAGAAGAAGCATTGATCGAAGTGGACAACAAACTGAGAAGAGAACCACCCAAATCAGAATACCAAGCTGAGAGTTCTACAAGGAATCGTGACCATGATACACCCTTCGGAATGCCCAAGTTGGACTTTCCCAAATTCAAGTGGGAAGGATGTTGATGGGTGGCTATGTCGAGTTGACCAATTCTTTCGACTTCATAATGTACCAATATTTCATCGAGTCCAGATGGCTTCCTTTAACTTGGAATCTGAGGCTCTACACTGGTTTCAATGGTTGCGTCTTACCTACCCAAATCTCTCTTGGGAGGATTTTGAATCCCAAATACTCACTCGATTTGGTCCTAGTGAGTTTGAGGACTTCACAAGAGCCTTATCCAAACTACAACAAACAGGGTCAGTTCGAGAGTACCAAGCTCAATTTGAAAAATTGGCCAATCGAACAAGAGGATTGAGTGAAGGGTTCTTCCGTAGTTGTTATATCGGTGGGTTGAAGATGGAACTCCAGGCAGAAGTCAAAATGTTGAAACCACGAACTATGATGGAAGCTATCGCTTTGGCCCGTCCGGCCGAATCTAAACTCTCTCGCCCAAAGACGCCCATCAAAGTTTTCTCAAGATAGACCTTCATTTCCCCCGAGAGCCCAACACCCAGATGATAATAAACCTACTGCACCCAAGCGCCTCACCACCGAAGAGATGGATGCACATCGTGCCAAAGGATTATGCTACAATTGTGATGAAAAGTTTTTCAAGGGGCATAAGTGTGCACACAAAAAATTATTCTTGATAGATGTTGGAGAACCTGATACCGTTGACGAGAGTGATGAGGATGAGGACCCTCCAGAAACACCTCCCCCACAAGAAGAAGGGAAACAGGAACCTGAGACATCAATTACAATCCATGCCCTTGCAGGCATTACTACTCCTCAAACCATGAAGGTTACAGGATGTTTCAAGGGCCAACGTCTTTCCATCCTTTTGGATTCGGGAAGCATGCACAACTTCATTGACCCTAGAGTTTCTCAACGGGCAAATCGCTATATCCATAATTGTAATTCCTTTGAGGTCATGGTAGCCAATGGGGGAACCTTATCTTGTAAAGGAAAGTGTCACAATGTTAAAATCAAGATAGGGGATTATGAACTCAAGCAGGACATGTTTGCCCTCCATTTGGGTGGATGTGATATTGTTTTGGGATGCCAATGGTTGAGTACGTTGGGCACTATTAGTTGGAACTTTGCTAAACTTTGGATGCAGTTCTTCCAGAACGGACAAACACACATCATCAAGGGCTCCCCGGCAGGAACACCTCAAATTATCAGTTCAAACGGCATGGAGAAATTGCTAAAGAAATCATCACATGGGGTCATTGCACAACTATTCTCCATCCAGCCATCCACATCTCCAATGGGTGAAATCCCACAAGACATGCAACAGATTCTCCACAAACATGAGGTCATCTTTTTAGAACCCATCACACGACCACTGCATCACTCTCATGACCATGCCATTCCATTATTGATGGATAGTACACCTCCCAATATCAGACCACCTTATGAGCGACTCAAGCGCACCTTATTTTGGAAAGGTAGGAAACAAGACATTCGCTCTTTTGTGGCAGACTGCGACACAGGTCAAAGGATGAAAATAGAAACAGTGCACTCTTCGGGCACTCTTCCACCCTTGCCGATACCGGATCAGGTGTGGACTGACATCTCTATGGATTTCATAGAAGGGCTACCTAAATCTGGAGACAAGTCTGTTATTTTTGTGGTAGTGGACCGCCTTTCAAAGTATGCTCACTTTTGTGCCCTAGCCCATCCTTACACAAGCATTCACTATTGCCCAAATTTTCCTTGACTCCATATTTAGCCTTCATGGCATGCCAACCTCCATTGTATCTGATCGTGATCCCGACCTTACTAGCAATTTTTGGCAAGAGTTGTTTAAGTTGCAGGGGACTCAGATCACAATGAGTTTAGCCTACCATCCACAAACGGATGGTCAAACAGAGGTTGTTAATAACTACTTGGAAACCTACCTTCGCTACTTGCCTCCGATCATCCTACTCATTGGGAAAAATGGCTTTCTTTGGCCGAATGGTGGTACAACACTTCCTATCACACCGCAACCAGAGGCTGAGTACGGGCACCCTCCACTCATGCCTCCCTCCTACATTTCGGGCAGCTCCAAGGTACAGGTTCCATCAACACTTCCCGAATTGGATGAAGAAGGCTCCATCTTACTTGCACCAAAGCAATCATCGTATCGTCGAACTCGCAACCGTACCATCACGGAGGTCCCGGTTCGATGGCGTGGACTTCAACTTGAGGATGCTACATGGGAGTCCCTCCATCAACTCCAACGAACAGCTTCCTCATTTTTAGCTTTGAGGACAAAGCTTCTTCAAGGAGAAGGGCATGTTAGGATCTCATCCTAACCCTTAATGTAATAACTTCCTTGATGTAATAATTCCTAGTGAACGTGGGTAGTACCCATGATTAATATTTTGTAATGTTCTAAGTTTTAGCTTAGGTAGTGCCTATGACAAATGGCACCCTTTTTTATGTAACACATGGTAGATAGGTGGCATTGTGCATGTAATTCGGGTGGCATTGTGCATGTAATTCGAGTGGCATTGTGCATGTAATTCGGGTGGCATTGTGCATGTAATTCAAAGTGGCACTATGCATGTAATTCGGGTGGCATTATGCATGTAATCCAGGTGGCATTTTGCATGTAAGCCAACCTTGGAAGGAAACTCCTTAAATACCCGAAAGGGCACCAATGTAACCATCTTTTGCAAAATTAATGAAGTATTGAAGGAGGTTGCCCCCTCGAAGAGGCCTGCGATTCAGTTCTATTGTGAGATTGTTCTTTATGCAAATTTCTGTTATATTAATGTGATGTTTATGTGAGTTATTTCCAAGCAATTGTGTGAGAGTGTGTTATTTGAGTTTATTTTATAGCAGGATCTTAACAATAGTTGATCCACATACAGATAAGGAATGTAAGATTCCATAACATTATAATTCAAAAGTAATGAATGCAATTTCGATAGGTTTGTATAAAACAGTGTCCATAAAAGTTATGTATTGTCAAGATACAAAAAGAATTTGGGATAAGTATCAAAGTATATATGAAGGAGATAAAAGTGTCAAAAAAGCAAAGATACGATATCTCAAAGCACAATTTGAAGTATTAAGAATGAAGGATGAGAAAAATATTAGTACCTATCTAGTTCAAATAGATGAGGTTATTAACACCATACAAGGACTTGGACTTAAGGTTTATGAAACGGATGTTTGTTATAAGGTCTTAAGATCTCTTCCAAAAATATTTAGTGAAAATATTTCTTCTAT
The DNA here is from genome assembly GCA_028583015.1 of Wollemia nobilis. Classification (NCBI taxonomy): domain Eukaryota; kingdom Viridiplantae; phylum Streptophyta; class Pinopsida; order Araucariales; family Araucariaceae; genus Wollemia; species Wollemia nobilis. The sequence goes on from JAQPPZ010003413.1 coordinate 2,050,022, forward strand.
AGAAGAATCAAAATATGGTTATTCTTTGACAAGATATATGTTGCTTGGTATTCTTATAGCATTTGAGTTGAGAACAAAAGATAAACATAATCCCTAGAAGGAAGCATCATTCAAAGCAATTAAGAATACAAAGGGTAAGAAGTCACAATAAAGCAATGAGTCATACAGTGATGAAGAAGCAAATTATGGTAGAAGGAATAAGGATTCAAGAACATCTAAAGATATACAATCTGTTCGATGTTTCGATTGTGGAAAGTATGTTCATTATTATGCAACTGATTGTTAAGAAGATAAAAACAACAATAATGAAGAAAAACATGATCATAAGAATGGGGAATCAGAAAGATACAGGCACCAAAAAAAATGCAAGGATGGAAAAGGTAGACAAGGAAACAAGTTTTTTCAAATACAAAAGAGGAACTACTATGCAGACAAGGCAAGCAAGTACTCAAGTGATAGTGATAATACTTTTTCAAATAATGATAAATATGAAGTCCTATTTATAATTAATAAAAAGAACAAGTTAAGAAAAGGACACCAATAATTCTTAAGTTCTTTAGATGTGGTAATTTTGGACATCAAGCTCCAAAGTTGAGTATTTGATCAAGCTTCGAGATATCCGCACCAAAATTTGTGCATCAAAACTAGTGGAGGAAATGCCAAGGGAACAGTAACCAAAATTGCAAAGGCTTGTGCATAAATCAAAAGGGGAGAACCTTGAATGCGCTACGTGGAAAGAGGAGAAAAGAGAGCCAAAGGCTCTAAGGTATTGGCAAAATATTAAAAGTACTTGTTACGCTTTTTTTGGGCATGTGAGCACTTGGATCACATATGCCTAGCAAGGCAAGAGGGTGTAAGTTCAAATCCCATGAAACACGGAGTGAAAAAAATAAAAAGGTTTTCATTTTCAATTTAATTTTTAATTTCTTTGCTAAAATTGTGGAGAGATAAGGGTTAAATTGGTTATGTTATTTACCTAAGTGGTAAATGGAAGTTTACTACGATAATATTGTTTTTACCTTAGGAAATAAGAAATTGATTTATTGCATGTATTGATAAAGTGACTTAATCAATTATTACAATATTGAGAAAAAGAAAGTTGGCAAAATATTAAAAGTACTTGTTACGCTTTTTTTGGGCATGTGAGCGCTTGGCTCACAGACGCCTAGCAAGGTAAGAGGATGCAAGTTTGAATCCCACGAAACACGAAGCGAAAAAAATAAAAAGGTTTTCATTTTCAATTTAATTTTTAATTTCTTTTCTAAGGTTGTGGAGAGATAAGGGGTAAATTGGTTATGTTATTTACCTAAGTGGTAAATGGAAATTTACTAGGGTAATGTTGTTTTTACCTTAGGAAATAAGAAATTGATTTATTGCATGTATTGATAAAGTGACTTAATCAATTATTGCAATATTGAGAAAAAGAAAGTTGTGTCATATTTTTTAAAGAATTTTTTATGAAATTTATTATTGAGATGGAGCAATAAGGTGTATTTGGGATTTAATTTTCTTTGTGTTTAAGATAAATTGTGAAAAGTGTTAGGGTGATAATTCTTGTCATCTAACCCTTTGTACTTGGCAAAGAAAGACGTGAAAATTGATACTAGATTTTGAAGATCATTCTACATCAAGAAAAAGGTATGGGCATATTCTTCCATGGTTGAGTTGATTGGTTGGTTTTCTGGAAAACAACTTTGGAGTGAAAATGACTTAATTAGGTTTCCTTATTGAGTGTGTTGAGTTAATGCTTCAAGGTTTTTTGGAATAAATAGTTGTTAAAACCTTGTTTGATAAGCATTGTTATTGAAGCCATTGGTTAAGTGAATAACTTGAACTAGGGTTTTTAAAAGATCATGAGTATCATTGTTATGTGAGATTGTTTGATAAGCATTATTTTTTAAGCCATTGGTTAAGTGAAGAACTTAAACTAGGGTTTGAAAATAACATGAGTATCATTTTTATGTAAGATTGGTTAATAAGCATTCTTGGAAATATTTTGAGTGAGTATTCATATGCTTGGACTAGGATTTGTGAGCAAGGATAATTTCATTGAGTGATTGGTTAAGTAGATTTGGTTGAGCCTAGTCAAGTAAATGTGTGAAGTGATTTTTCAAGTTTTGCGAAACAAATTATTCTATATTCTGAATTGATTTGAGAAAGTGATTAAGTTTTGAGGTGAATATGAAGCATATTGGGTCTCTAAAAATTCTCTATATGTTTCTAAGAGAGTGATTGAAATTAATTGAGTATTAAGGTGAATGTGAAGCATATTGAGTCTCTAACAATTATCTATATGTTTCTAAGAGAGTGATTGAGAGTTATTAAGTATTGAGGTGAATTTGAAGCATATTGAGTCTCTAACAATTCTCTATATGTTTCTAAGAGTTATTAAGGTGAATGTAGTGCATATTGAGTCTCTAACAATTCTCTTTATGTTTCTATGAGATTGGATAAGTTCTGGTGTGGACTTGTTGATCAGATTTGAGGTAAGTCTTTGAGAAGACTTGTGGAAATATTTGGGTAAGCGTTTGTGAAAGCTTACAATACATATTGAGAGCAAATTTGGATAAATTCTTGTGAGGACTTATTGAGCATATTGGACAAGTTCTATAGAGAACTTAAAGATAGATCGGTGTGAGCTTTTATAGAATCTTACAAGGAAAATTTGAGATAATTCTTTGAGAAGTCTTGTGAGTAGAGTTGATTGATTGATTTGTTCAAACCTTCAGTTAAGTTTTGGGGTAAATATAGCAAAGTTGATTTGAGATTGAGTCAAGCTTTGTGTTAATACTTGAAGATAGAGTTTGAGGACATATTTGTGCTAGACGAAAGGACTGTGTTTATTATAGATTCGAGGATATATTTTGGTGCATTTTTGAGGACATGTTGGTGCCAAATCAAAGACATAGATTGAGGATAGATTTGTGCTAGACTGAAAGACTATATTTAGTGTAGATTTGAGATAGATCTTTGGAGGTGATAGAGTTGAGGACAGAGGTCTCCATCTAGAGTAGGGAGTATAGCTGTATTATGTAGATATATTTCCACTTGCTAAGGGTAGTGGAGGTAGAGATATTCTAGAGGATCACCAACCAAAGCAGAGTTAGGAGATTGGTGTATCCTATGGACAGAGATCCATGAACTTGATTAGGGGATTGGAGTATCCTTTGGACAAGAGGTCCATAAACATTGTAATAGATAAAGGATTCCCAAGAGATTTATTGAGAAAATTTTAGTGAAATATTTTCTCCGTGGAGTAGCCCATATTGGGTGAACCACATAATATTGGTGTCTCTATTATGTGTGGTTATTTGTGCATTGCTTTGATTATTGTTGTTGATATTTCTATATTTATATTGTATAATATTGATTGAGAAATAAAAGTAAAAAGTAATATTATATTGTTCACCCCCCTCTCAGTATAAGCTTGTGTTCTTCAATTGGTATCAAAGAAGGTTCCTTCGAAAGAGTTTAGCATCTTGAAGGAAAATATTTTAAGAATACAATGGATTCTAATAATGTGTCCTTAGATAATTTAGCACCAGTATTTTATGGAAGTGATTATATGTATTAGAGTATGAGAATGAAGATTTACCTGATGGCACTTGGCAATGAAATTTGGGAAGTAGTTTAAAATAGATACGTACCAATAGTTGATACACCTACAGATAAGGAATATAATATTCTATAACATTATAATTCAAAAGCAATGAATGCAATGTTTGAGAGGTTTGTATAGAACAGAGTCCATAAAAGTTATGTATTGTCAAGATACAAAAGGAATTTGGAATAAGTTGCAAAGTATATATGAAGGAGATAAAAGTGTCAAAAAGGTAAAGATACGATATCTCAAAGCACAATTTGAAGTATTAAGAATGAAGGATGAGGAAAATATTAGTACATATCTACTTTAGATAGATGAGTTTATTAACACCATACAAGGACTTGGACTTAAGGTTGATGAATCAGATGTTTGTTATAAGGTCTTAAGATCTCTTCCAAAAATATTTAGTGAAAATATTTCTTTTATAGAAGAATCAAAAGATGGTGATTCTTTGACAAGATATATGTTGCTTGGTATTCTTATAGCATTTGAGTTGATAACAAAAGAGGAACCTAATCCCCAGAAGGAAGAAACATTCAAACCAATTAAGAAGACAAAGGGTAAGAAGTCACAATAAAGCAATGAGTCATCCAGTGATGAAGAAGCAAATTATGTTAGAAGGAATAAGGATTCAAGAATATCTAAAGATATACAATCTGTTAGATGTTTCAATTGTGGAAATTATGTTGATTACTATGCAACTAATTTTCAAGAAGCTAAAAATAAAATTGATGAAGAAAAACATGATCACAAGAACAGGGAATCAGAAAGATACAGGAACCAAAATAAATGCAAGGATGGATAAGGTAGACAAGGAAAGAAGTTTTTTCAAAGACAAAAGAGGAGCTACTATGCAGAAAAGGAAAGTAAGTACTCAAGTGATAGTGATAATAGTTTTTCAAATAATGATAAATATGAAGTCCTATTTATGATTGAAGAAAAAGAACAAGTTAAGAAAAGGACACCAATAATTCTCAAGTTATTTAGATGTGGTAATTTTGGACATCTTGAAGATAGTTGTACAAGGAATGGTTTCAGTTTTAGTGATGATGAATATGAGGATGCACTAGTAGGACCAGAATAGAATCTTCTAATGGCACTAGAAGAAGAAGAATAAGGTGATCCTATAGTATACATGTCAAAAGAAAATGAATATGTGGACAAAGGTGAACAAATAGTGGAAGATTCAAATAAAGAAGGATATGAGCTTAAGGTAGAACTTATTTATGCTCTTGACACAGTAAAAAAGGTAATAAAGCAAAACTCTTAACTTGAATTTTAGTTTCAAGAATATAATGAAGAGAGAAAAATGTTTACAGAGGATCTAAACAAAGCAATGAGTAATACAAATAAGTTCAAATATAAGTTAGAAGCAAAGGTCTTGGGATGTGAAAAGTTAGAACAAGAAGTAGCTCTACTAAGGGAATATTTAGAAGAATCCAAGAATAAGGTACACAGGTTTAGAAAGAGTTCAAATATTATGGATAAAATGATCAAGGTACAAAGAAGGTCAACAAATAAAATAGGTCATGGTTTTAAAGAAGCTCAAAAGAAACAAGAAAAAGATTCAACCTCAAGTTCTGAAGAACAAGAAACTTCAGAAGAAGTTGAAATTTCAAAAGAAGACAATGTAAGATAAAGTGAGACTTCTGAGGATGAGTTGGACAATAGAAAGTTCAACAAGGAAAGTAACAATGCACAAAGGAGAAATATATGGAACAACAATCAGAATATGTTAAGAGATACTAAGAGACCAATGAGGTCAAGACAAGGAAACTTCAATAGAATATGTTTTTCATGTCATATATTTGGGTGCATGGCTTCACAGTACAGTACACATGAAAGATAGAAATATGGAAAAAGATAGATTTTCTATGGGTATTACTACTCATGTAATCAGTTTGGTCACAAGGCAATGAATTGCAGGGTTCATGATAGAAAAGGATACGGCTTCACAAGGATAAATCCTAAGATATTTGGACCTCCAAGGAATAATCACATTAAGTGTTATAAGTGCAATAATGATGGGCACACATCAAAGTGGTGTAGAGCAAAAATTCCAAAATCAAGTATGAACAAGAATAGGAACATACATATGGACATGTACAGGAACAAGAATAGGAATAGGAATAAGAATATGGATAGTAATAGGAACAGGAATGTGGACATGGACAGGAACAAAAAAGGGAACAATCAAATAAATCAAAAAGATCATATGAAAAGTAAAGAGGATAAAGATAAATACCAATGCTTACTGGGAGTAGAAATAATCCCACCCCAAAATTAACCACCTCAATAGGAGGTGGGAGAGGGGCTAAGCTAAGAGACTCATTCTTAGCCCCGAGCCCCAGAGGTGACCCTTTGCCATTGATGTCAAATGGGGAGAGATTTGGTATTTGAGTAAGGAGGAGAGATTTGGTTTAAGAAGAGAGCAATTTCCCAGGAGGAGCAAAATAAAAGGTCAAGGGAATGGTAAAAGTTATTGGGTTGCCATCAATGACAAAGGAGGAGACTGTTGGACATTTTGAGTCCATAGAGTTGTCATTGATGTCAGGACATGAAATTGTCATTGAATCCAAAGAGCAAATGATAATTGATGCCATAATGCCAAAAGGAGCAATGCGATAGGTTGATGAAAAATATGTCATAATATTATTTTTATATTATGTGAGGCAAAAATAAAGGGTTTTTATTAAAACCATGGTGGCAAAATGATTTTTATTAAATCATGGTGAGCGACATAAATTTTTTCATTTAACCCCCAAGGAGGCTTTAATATTTATAAAGCAAAAGGTTTAAAAAGTTAATTTATAATATTTAAATTCCAAAACAAATTTAAATAATTTATAAATTAATTATTTAAAAATCGAAGGCACTGGCGTCTAAAATAATACATCCACTGACGTGCAAAATGAGGAAGGGCAATGGTATTTAAACCTTAGACAAACTCTAAAGTTTAGTATTTTATCAAGCTCTGAGATATTCGCACTGAAATTCGTGCATCAAAACTAGTGGAGGAAGAGCCAAGGGAACATGAAACAAAATTGCAAAGGCTTGTGCATAAATCAAAAGGGGAGAACCTTGAATGCGCTACATGGCAAGAGGAGAAAAGGGAGCCAAAGGCTCTAAGGCATTGGAAAAATATTAAAAGCACTTGTTGAACTTTTTGTGGGCATGTGAGCACTTGGCTCACACGGCTAGGAAGCTACGGCCAAGGCGCCTTGCAATGCAAGAGGGTGCAAGTTTGAATCCTGCAAAACACAAAGCAGGAAAAATAAAAATATTTGTATTTTCAATTTAATTTTTAATTGCTTTGCTAAGGTTGTGGAGAGATAAGGGGTAAACTGGTTATGTTATTTACCTAAGTGGTAAATGGAAATTTACTACGATAATGTTATTTTTACCTTAGGAAATAAGAAATTGATTTATTGCATGTATTGATAAAGTGCCTTAATCCAATATTGCAATATTGAGAAAAAGAAAAGTGTGTCATATTTTTGAAAGGGTTTTTGATGAAATTTATTATTAAGATGGATCAATAAGGTGTATTTGGGATTTAATTTATTTTTGTGTTTGAGATAAATTGTGAAAAGTGTTAGGGTGATAATTCTTATCATCTAACCCTTTTTAATTGGCAAATAAAGTTGTGAAAATTGATACTAGGTTTTGAAGATCATTCTACATCAAGAAAAAGGTATGGGCATATTCTTCCATGGTTGAGTTGATTGGTTGGTTTTCTGGAAAATAACTTTGGAGTGAAAAGGACTTAATTAGATTTCTTTATTGAGGGTGTTGAGTTAATGCTTCAAGGTTTTTTGGAATAAAGAGTTGTCAAAACCTTGTTTGATAAGCATTGTTTTTGAAGCCATTGGTTAAGCGAATAACTTGAACTAGGGTTTGTAAAAGATCATGAGTATCATTGTTATGTGAGATTGTTTGATAAGCATTATTGTTGAATCCATTGTTTAAGTGAAGAACTTGAACTAGGGTTTGAAAATAACATGAGTATCATTTTTATGTAAGATTGGTTAATAAGCATTGTTGGAAATATTTTGAGTAAGTATTCATATGCTTGGACTAGGATTTGTGAGCAAGGATAATTTCATTGAGTGATTGGTTAAGTAGAGTTGGTTGAGCCTAGTCATGTAAATGTGTGAAGTGATTGTTCAGTTCTGCGAAACAAAATATTCTATATTCTGAATTGATTTGAGAAAGTGATTAAGTATTGAGGTGAATGTGAAGCATATTGAGTCCCTAAAAATTATCTATATGTTTCTAAGAGAGTGATTGAAAGTAATTGAGGATTGAGGTGAATGTGAAGCATATTGAGTCTCTAACAATTCTCTATATTTTTCTAAGAGAGTGATTGAAAGTGATTAAGTATTGAGGTGAATGTGACGCATATTGAGCCTCTAAAAATTCTCTATATGTTTATAATAGATTGATTGAGGTGAATGTAGTGCATATTGAGTCTCTAAAAATTGTCTTTATGTTTCTATGATATTGGACAAGTTCTAGTGTGGACTTGTTGAGCAAATTTGAGGCAAGTCTTTGAGAAGACTTGTGGACAGATTTGGGTAAGCTTTTGTGAAAGCTTACAATACAAATTGAGAGCAGATTTGGATAAGTTCTTGTGAGGACTTATTGATCATATTGGACAAGTTCTAGAGAGGACTTAAGTATATATTAGTGTGAGCTTTTGTGGAAGATTACAAGGCAAATTTGATATAAGTCTTTTATAAGGCTTGTGAGCAGAGTTGATTGATTGATTTGTTCAAACCTTGAGTTAAGTTTTGGGGCAGATATAGCATAGTTGACTTGATATTGAGTCAAGCTTTGTGTTAAGGCTTGAAGACAGAGATTGAGGATAAATTTGTGCTAGACCGAAGGACTATTTTTAGTATAGATTTAAGGATATATTTTGGTGCTAATTTGAGAATAGGTGTGTGCCAAACCAAAAATAGAGACTAAGGATAGATTTGTGCTAGACCGAAGGAAAATATTGAGTATAGATTTGAGATAGATCTTTGGAGGTGAAAATGTTGATAGAGTTGAGGATAGGGGTCTCCAGCCAGAGCAGGAAGGACATGTGTCTTTTGTAGATAAAGTTCCACTTGGTAAGGGCAGTGGAGGTAGAGGTCTTCTAGAGGATCACCAGCCAGAGCAAAGTTAGGAGATTGGTGTCTCCTTTGGATAGAGATCCATGAACTTGATTAGGATATTGGTGTCTCCTTTGGACAAGATATCCATAAACATTGTAATAGGGAAAGGATTCCCAAGATATTTGTTGAGAAAATTTTAGTGAAATATTTTCTCCGTGGAGTAGCCCACATTTGGTGAAGCATGTAAAATTGGTGTCTCTATTGTGTGTGGTGATTTGTGCATTGTTTTGATTACTGCTATTGATATTGCTATCTTTATATTGCATAATATTGATTGGGAAAGAAAAGTAAAAAGTGGTCTTATATTATTCACCCCCCCTCTCAGTATAAGCTTGTGTTCTTCAAATTCATGTAATGTGCTTTTACATCGATCTAACCTTGAATGGTCAAAATTTGTGAATTCATAGTAATCTTAGATTGATCACAAATTCATGAATTTAGGGTTTTTTCCTCAAATCCTGAACCCATAAGATACCCTTTTCTTTTTTGAGTCCTAACTCTAGTTTTTGAACCCTAATTCTTTTTATCTTGCCCTCAAAACCTCTATAAATAGGGGCATTGAGCTTCCTTTTTATTAAATTTATGATCTATGTGTTAGAAATCTATAAATAGTTTAGATATTTGTAATTTATTAGCAACTAGAACTTTAAAAATTAGATACAACAATGAATTGATAGTGTATATTAAAGATACAACGCCAAACAAAAGATAAAGAAATCACGATAAAAAGTAATGCAGAACACAGTTGTACAAAACAAACGATTTTTATTAATCAATGGAGTTTAGAAACTCCTTTTGAGTACAACAGGGCTTGTAACCCTTTTCGTGATACAAGATTACAATTTGTGCTAGGGTTCTCCGAAACCCTAGCTGGCACAATATGGTGGCGTCTCCGAAGAATGTATCCTTAACCTCAACAGAATGAGTGGGCTTCGTTGTATCCTTTGGCTCGGACCACTCCAACTTAAGCAGCTGCTATCATCCAATCAAATCTGCCATTAAAATCCTGCACACATTAAAACTACAAAAAGGTTAGAAACTAGTAAGAGGGCTCCACTGTGTGAGCCCTCAAAAATAGTCTAAAACCCTAGAAATGAAATAAATAGAATGCAGAATCTAACGGCGGATTAATACATAAAAAGATTACTTGCTTTAGAATCTATACCTCTTTTTTTGTTAACGCGGCGAGACCAGGCGGCACCTGGAAGTGATGTAACTATCAAATCGGCTGCGGAAGGCGCCCTGGTGCGATCGCTGAACGCCCGCGTGCTTCTGGATCGGGGTTGCAGACGCCGGTCTGCGTCTGTGGCTGCGGGTAAACGCCCGCGGGCACTTGCGACAAGAATGGGGGATTCTGCAGAATGCTGCAGAAGGGATGGCGGCGAAGTTGGCGACGGATGCGGCGATGGATGCGACGAAAAGGGACGGCGATGGATGGGTAGGTTTAGCTGAAGAAGAGATAGATAGCGATAGATAACAAAAGAGAGATAGTAAAAGAGATAGCCAGGGTTTGAGCCATCAAGGTGACTCAATTTATAATCTACTCTTAGGGCACACTTTAGGGTTTTAACGACACTTTGAACGTGTGGCTAAGATTAAAGTGGATCCAAGGGTAGAGAATAAATCTAGGTTGTGAAACGGATTAAGATGGATGGACGGATGAGATTAAATGAAGGATGGACGGCTCAGATTAAATCACTTAAAGTATCTTTATATATATATTAAATATATTAAAATATTAAAATATATATATAAATATTAATTTAAATAAATTTGGGAATGAAAAATGGCGGGAAAGGTGAAATTGGGCCAAATAATGGCGGGAAGGTGTGGATTTGGGCCAAATAATGGCGGGAAGGTGGATGACTGACACGTGGCTAACAGGAAGGTATAGATGACTTACAAGTGGCTGGATTTTGGTGTCTACAGATGCCCCTTTTTGAGCTGCTTTGTGTGAAGACACAATGCAGCACAAAAACTTAAGACACCTGAAAAGCTGGATCAGACGCAACTCTCTCTCAAGACTAAAGCACAACTTTGAAGACCAAAGAATAAAAGAATATTTAAAATTTTATCAGCTTACCCCCTCAATTGGCGAGCGAGAATGGTTCTCACAAGCCAATTGGAAGAAATTCGGAAGAAAATGAACCGTTTTTGCCCCAACGGTGAAAAAAAGGGGTTGGTGTATGAACCATCTGTTTATGTCCCAACGGAAAAGGGGTTGGTGTACAAACCGAGAAAAGAATATGATTGAAGACGATATGAGTGATGTGAAAGATGGACCGTTTTCTGCCCCAACGGTTATAAAGGGATTTTTGCCAAATTGTAAGTTCCATGATCATGTAAGATGAATTCCACTATAGGAAAATTAGAAATTGATAACGGATGCCCCAACTCCTGTGTGTGAGTCCATACTGTTGATGAAATTGCCTTGTTGGCGCCATTGATATGCAGAGATGAAAGATGCATGAAAAGAGTCCAGAACTCAGAGATGCTCCTAGTGATTGTATGGATAATTCCTCGGGTCGGAACCAATCAACCTAGGTAGCCTCAATCTCTAGCAAGACTCAAAATAATGATGATATTAAAGATTGTCCATGTTTAAGGCCCCATGAACTAGGCCATCAATGACAACTGTTGAGCAAATTAATCTTGGTATGAGGTCACTTGAAAAGTAGAATACCCAAAATTGATTTCCAATTTTCAAACAGTGAAATAATTGATGATGATAAATGGTAAGTGTCCTTATGGTGGTTTAATCCTCTTATCGAATTGCATGGATTCAAATCGCTGCAATCGCCAAGGTGATAGAATATACCACTAGATACGAGGTTTACTTTAATTTGATTTGGCAAAAATATGCATGATGAAAGAAGAATGAATGAAATTGACGATAGATCAGAAGAATTGATGAATGTGGTTAATTTTGTGAAGGTTTTGAATATTTTTAACCCAATTTGTAAAACAATGATGAATGATGCGCTTTTTGAGCGAAATGACAAAATTTGTGTCCAAAACTGTTGTAACCTTCACAAAATGTTTTATTATGATAAGAAGAATGGATGAATTCAATTTGATGAAATTTGAAGGAGGTAAGCTTCAATTTTGTAAGTTTTGTTCCTTTATTCAATACTGACACCAAACGCCGGTCTGCATTTGTGGTTGGCAGAGATGCCCACCGGTGTTTAGGCGCTCTGCAGATGCAGGACTACGTCTAAATGCACCATGAAACGCCCCACTATGTTTCAGGGCACCAAAACCAGCTATTTAAACAGTTTCAGTGAGAATTTCGCTCATTTGTGCGTTCGAGCTTGAGAGAAGTGCGTCTGAGGGAGTGGAGTGAAGTGGAGTGAAAGGTTGTGTGGGAGAGTGAAGCACGCGGGAGCTATGGCGGAGATGGGAGCGGACGCGCCAGTGCAGCCAGCTGAGGTATTTGTTCATTTAAGCAAGTACTTATTATGTGTTTTTTTTTTTTTTTTTTTTTTTGAAAAATTTGTAACAAATTTTTTTTTGTTTTGTTGTTTTGCAGCTTAGGGTGTTAGAGGCACGACACCGATTCTCCCCTATCATTCCGGGGATGAGGAGGTCGTTGTCCCAAGCGGGAGATATTGGATGGGGGGGGGGGGGGGGGGGGGGGGGGGGGGGGGGGGGGGCACTAGGTCTAGGGCTCCTACTAGGTCTCAAGGGTCCTCTTTTGATGGTTAGCTTAGTGCTTAGATGCACTCTTTATGAGCCTTGGTGCTCTATTGTATATTGTAGCCTTTTGGCATTCATTGTACAGTTTGACCTTTATACATATATATATACATGGCTTTTATTTATTTGGTGTTTTACTCTCTTTTGTGTGAATGCCTATGTTTTTGTGATGCATGTTTTGATATGTTTTAATGTTTTTGATGCATATGTGATGGAATGGAATGCAAACTTATAGATGATTAATGCGAGACTAAGTATATAACATACAAACAGGAGTAAGCAAGACAAGAAAGATAAATGGATGATTAATGCAAGACTAAGTAAATGAAATATGCACTAAGAAGCACTCATATTTTTAGATAGTTAGATTTAGCCAACTTTTATCATAATTGTTTAATCAGGGGCACCGAACTTGGTGGCTTGTGAATGGATGACGTATGGAATGACATGAATATGGAAGAAGATATGGAGGGTGATATGGAAGAAGATATGGGAGGAAGACTGTTTTACAAAGACTCAAACATGCTAGTGGTATCAAACAAACTTACTAACACTGCCTAATTCAACTAGGACCAAATGTGTGTGCATGCGAGTTCATTAACCAAATCAGAAGCATGGTAGTGACTCTAGGCAATCAAAAACCTGTGTGTGTGCAAGTGTGTTCATTAACCTCATCTTGCATAAATTAGGTAACCTTTTTATGGAGAAGACCCCGAAGCTAGTTTGTCCGTATGAGCATTCGAGAGGTCTCTTTTTGAGGAGAGACATGTCGCCACGCAATGAGTATACTCCTTTGCCGAGTCAAGCGTCTATAGCCCCGGTGAAGGTTAACTCCATAGTCCATGTTGTTTTTGACCTTTGTAAGCCTTGGGGATGACTACCTATCCGTCTGATCTGGACAAGTAGTACGATCCTTACAACTTATTTGGGATCGGTGGTGTGTGAAAAATGTTCATTTCCTTAGAGCTTTGGGGAATCGGATTCTCAACCGAAGTATGATGAGAATTTTACCCTATCCTTACTACTCTGTTTATATTTATATTTTGTGATTGCTTGTGATAGTGGTAAGAACCACTGTTTTATGGACTATGTTTGCATGATAGGACAAACGAGGATTACCCTTTTCACTTCAAGGCACAACCCAAGGATGGTGTTATCTCTCTTTGACACAAGATGTTTTTAAGATGTGAAAATGTGATAGGTTCAAGACCGCTTTTGAAATCATTTCCCAATACTCAAGATTTTATTTAGTGTAATTTGTGATATGGCCCTAGAGAACTTTGACATGCATTTCAAAGTTTGCTTAAAACACTAGGAATGGCTGAGTGACTGAAAACATTTTGGCAATGTAAATATGTGCAAATGGAAAATGGGTGTACGAATGACAATTCGGTTTGATGGATTTTATGAAGGTGCCCCTGATTAAGGCAACATGACTTTTGCTTGACCAAATTTTATATCCAAAAGATAGAATGGTCTCTAACATGATATGCAACTATGGCTGAAAATGAAATGTTATGGTTTTCAATGAGATGTATGCACATGAAATGCAATGTTTTTGAATGAGATGTATGCAACTAACAATGAAATGCAAATTCTTTTTATTTTTTATTTTTTTTTTTTTTTTTTTGTTGTACAAGCCATGTATATATGTACATATAAAATTCAAACTATGCGTAGAATGCCCTCAAGTGTATAACATTAAGTGGTTCGGGTTCTTCCTCTCCCTCTAAACCGGCAAGTCTATAAGTTCCATTGCCCACTCTTTCGGTGACCATATATGGACCTAACCAATTAGCCGCGAATTTATCTCGAAGATGCGGCAATGCATTGGTGTTTTGTTGATTCTCTTTAAGGACAAGATCCCCTACTTGAAATTCTCTTAGATGAACTTTGGCATTGTAAGCACGTTTCAATCGGTCTTGATCAACTCACACTAATAGCTCTAAAGCATTGATTCATTTTTTCATTCTATGAGTGTGAGTTGATCAAGACGTGCTTGTCCCTAGCAGGTATCATCATCGATAAATTCCTGCAAAGAAATTCGCAAGGAAGGGATCTCGACGAGGCGGAGCTAAGACTGGCGGAGACGCTAAGTACTGCTTGATGTCATCAAAGGCTTTTTGACACTCATCTGTCCATGAAAATTGTACCCCCTTTTGTAGTAGGTGGCAAAATGGCCTACATTTATCAGAAAGTTGTGCAATAAAGCGACGGATTGAATTAATCTTTCCTTGCAAACTACGCAACTCCTTCAAATTAGTTGGGGGACACATTTCCATAATGGCTTTGACCTTGTTTGGGTCCACCTCAATACCTCGTTTAGAGATAATAAAACCTAGGAGTTTGCCTGAGGTAACACCAAAGACACATTTCTTAGGGTTCAACCTTACTTTATGCTCTAGAAGTCTATCAAAAACTTTTTCCAATACATCAAAATGCTCTTGTCGAGTTTTAGATTTTGCCAATAAATCATCCACATAATCTTCGATAATCTTATGCATATAATCATGGAAAATATAAGTCATGGCTCGTTGATAGGTTGCACCTGCGTTCTTAAGGCCAAAGGGCATCACCCTGTAACAAAAAGTTCCCCAAGGTGTGGTAAATGTTGTTTTGTGTTGATCTTCAGGGTTTATTCGAATCCGGTTGTATCCCGAAAATCCATCCATGAACGAAAGCATTTCATGACCAGCGCGGGTGTCGACAAGAGTATCAATGTTTGGAAGAGGAAAGTCATCCTTAGGACACGCTTTATTTAGATCTCAAAAATCGGTGCAAACACGTATTCCCCCGTTAGGCTTGCGAACGGGTACCATGTTAGAAAGCCACTCGGGATAATCAATCGGGACGACAAATTTAACATCCAGAAGTTTCTGAATCTCCGATTTAACTATGAGGGCCACGGTAGGATGCATTTTCCTAAGTTTTTGTTTGACAGGTTTAGCATCTTTTTGTAAGGTGAGGTTATGGACAACCAAATTAGGGTCTAGGCCTGGCATGTCTTTGTAAGACCATGCAAATATCTCCTTCTTCCGCTTGAGTAGAGCAATCATTTGCTCTTGTTCCTCTGATGATAGACTTTTAGCCGGTTTCACAATTTGGGTGCCATCTTGGTATGGACTAAGGTCTACATCGATAGTTTCTTCAATAGACATGTGGGAACCTTCCTCAAGGCGATGGGGAGTAGGGATCGGATTTATGTCATCTAAAATGTCATCAAGCTCCTGTGCCTTGCTCTCGTCTATGTCTGCCTGGAAGACCTCGGGCTTAGAAGATGAAGGTGAATGTGGAGGTGAAGGAGGAATGTAGTTGGCGGAAGCCCTTAACAATTCCTCGGAAAGGATGAACTATGAAATAGATGGAGGGGATGAAATCCGATCCATGTCAATCAAGCTTGGGTTGATCGGGATTGGCTTATCCGGATCATATGGATTATGGAGCGGGGTGAATAAGTCTTCAAAATTCATTGTCGACTTATGGAAGAAAGGATGGGCGGAATGGAAGGGAAAACCGGTGAAGACCTCGGAAGACCTGAGATGCAAAACAACATAGTTTTTCAGTTTTTTTTTTTTTTTTTTTTGTAGTTTGAGTTTTTTTTTTTTTTTTTGTAGTGGTGAAAACCACTATTACACACATACATAAAGCAATAAAGTATTTTTATATATTTTGATTTTTTTTTTTTTTTTTGGGAATTTTCTGATTTTTTTTTTTTTTTGGTAGTGGTGAAAACCACTATTTTAGTATATACATATAATACAGGTTTGGATTATGGCTTATGGATGTGGCGGAGGGGGTGGTTCACCTCGTTCTTGTGGAAGAAGCAAGCGAAAGATGGCCTCTTGGAGAGGGAACAATTGGAGATAAAACTCGTCTTGTTCAATGAGGGGAACAATGGGCGCCGACTCTTCTTCAGATTCATCACCATTTGACATGACGTCAAATTCTTCATAGGCTTCATCTTCGGATTCGTCGGGGTGGAGGATTTCTTCTTCTGAATTAAGATTAATGCTTTGAAAAGCTCGTTCAAAAGAAGAAAGGGATGGAAGTGGTTGGTAGCCCGGACCAAAACGCTCAGTGGGTCTCCGATATGGCATATCGATGCGTTCAGTTACCCCTTGCTCGTATCGACCTAGGCCAAATTGCTGCCAATTATGTCCGTGGAAATAGCGAGAGGGAAAACCCTCCATCCTTTCGATATTGGCGGGGACTGGATGCTTAGGTTCTAGTATGGTGGTAGGACTAGAAGATGACTCTATTCCCCCATATACAAAATTAATGGAATTTGGCATAGAACCCATGTTATAAACCGATCCAATGGATAAATGTTGGTCATGTGGACGACCAAAATCTTTAACTGTTTGCACATTGAACGGTGTGATGTGGACATCTTGGATGGCATACTCACCAATACCTGCATCGGTGAGATGGACCTTGACTTGGGAGGGAGATGGACTAGATGATGGAATAGAAGAATGTGGGATAGAAGAATTGGAAGGATTTGGTTGGGTTGATGCTTCACTAACTTGTGAAACATCAACTGGTGATGGTTGGGAAGATGGAGGAATAATAGGTGATGTTGAAGAAGGTGTAGAAGAAGGGGGTAATGACGTGGAAAGAGATGATTGGTCATGGCCACATGTGCATGTGGTCACTGATGAAGAAGAAGGAAGATTAGGAGATGAAGAAAGTGGTGAATGAGATGGAATAGCGGAAGAGGAAGATGGTTGCGATATGATGGGTAGCTCCTCGGGAATGGGAGCTTTAGAAGAAGATGGTATAGAAGAAGTAGATGGGGTCAAGAAAAGATGAGTGGATGGCAACACAATCTCATAAGGATTTGAGACATAGTTGCAATGTTTGAAGGGTTCAATGTCGGCGGGTACACAATGAACTTGTCCCTCATATACATACTTCAGACATTGATGCGGTATAGAAGGGACACATCTCATCTCCCTAAGCCAAGGCCGTCCAAGCAATACATTGTATGCCATGGACCCTTCCAAGATGTGAAACAAGGTATGCAAAGTTCGGGCCCCTACCTCAATGGGCAAGATAACCGTGCCAACCGTGGAAGATAAAGCATCATTGAATGCTTTAAGAGTAAAAGTCGACTTTGTGATAAGGGATGGCGACAGCTTTAGATGACTCAACGCCGATGTTGTAATGATATTGATTGAGGAACCGGTGTCAATTAAGACTCTCTTGAATGGCTTGTGATCGATCTTGGCCATGATATGCAGTGGAGGATCTATACTTTCCGTTGACAAAGGTTTGATTTCAAAATCATAGAAAGTGATGGAGGGCTCCATGCATGTTTGAATACTCCCCACAAAGTTGTTGAAGGCATTAGTATCTTGAGTTTGAAGCTCGATTGACTTTAATATTTCCATTAATGCCTCTCTATGCGGGGGAGATTGTTGAATGAGGTCATAGATCGATAACTTGGCAGAAGCCATTTTTAAACTGGTAGTTAATCGGCTACTCAATGACATGATGGGTCGTTGGCGTTGAGTAGAATGATTTAGCGGTTGTTGAGAAGTACTAGCACGTCGTTGGGTCACTGTTACCTGAGGTGGACTGGGGGTTTGTACAGGTGGCTGTGGTTCAGCCTGATTTGGTTGGTTCGCCCTTTGACCCCGGGTTACTACGTTAATAGTACCCACAAAACCTTGGTATTGTTGTACATGGTTGACTTGATTAGGAGGAGTTACCTGAGTTACTCCCCCGGAAGTTGTTGGAGCTTCCTCCCGATGTGGAAGGGGTGTTTGAAATATACCAAGATTTTGATTTTGTTGGGCTAAGGGGCTATCCAATTTAATGGCTCCAATCTCAATAAGATCTTGGATCACATGTTTGAAAGTCGTACAATTATTGATATCGTGCCCATTTTGCCTATGATAAGGACAAAATAGGTACTCCTTGTAATACTTCCCCCTTCTAGATGGTTCTAAAGGTTTAAACTCAGGTAAAGTTAACTGATTTGTGCTATATAACTTGTTGAATATGACCGCATATGGTTCATCTAAAGGTGTGAACTGTCGCTTGGGACGATTGTTTTGCCAAGGTCGAGTTTCCATGGTTGGCCCAGTATTGTGAGCTGGTTGAGGAGGGGCGGGTACCGCATGATAAGCAATTGGTTGCGGTTGACTTTGCATTACTTGTTGTTGTTGAGCCATTACGGGCTGGCTCGCCACCACTTGATTAACTTGGTTAACATTTGAGGTTGTACTAGCCTTGTGCTTGTTTGTTTTGGCCATAATTATTATTTCGTTGTTGGCCCTTTTGTTGCCATTCTTTTCTACGGGGTTTTAAAACACCCTCTTGGACTTTAATGTCTTCTATGATACTTGCTTGGGCCAAAGCCTCTTCAAAAGTCCTGTATTGTTGTAATTGGAGTAACCAAGAGATAGGTTTTAGACAACTCCGGGTGAACATTTTGGTTAACTCCTCCATTGGTAGGGAGAATGGCAATTTATTAATGATAGCCCTCCAACGGTTTCCAAAGTCATAAACAGTCTCATCGTCATGTTGCTTGAGCTTGTATAAGTCGGACAATGAGACTTTCCTTTGTACATTTAGGGAGAATCGTTCTAAAAATAGATTAATCAATTGCTCGTAAGCATAAATGCTATGGTGAGCTAAATGATTGTACCATTGTACAACATCTCCCCCTAATGTCTGAGGAAAAGTTCCGAGCATAAGAGCGTCATTATTTTGGATTCTAAAGCGAGCATGCATGAATGAGCTCACATGTTCATGAGGATCCTCGGTTCCTCAAAATTTGTCAAACTTCGGTAATGTGAAATCGATCGGATATGGCGGTGAAGGTACCGAAGGATGAATTGGTTGATTGATCAACGACCTTAGCGTAGGTTTCGACTAGATGAGCCGGGCATGTTGAGCATAAGGTTGTCAATCTGTTGTTGCATAGCATGGAGTCGAGAATCTTCATGAAAATTTTGATTCGTTTGATGATTATGATGATGCAATGGAGGAGTGGAAAAATGATGAGATGGGATGAAATTGCCTGGATTAGGCGGTGTGGAATGGACAAGTTGTTGGTATGGATGATACCGAAAAGAAGGTGATTGGTTTGAATGATGAACTGGACTGGGTTGGGAGAAAGGTGGGGTAGGAATGGACACCACCGAAGATTGGGGTACCCAGGTGGGGCCTGAGCTAAGAAAAGCTGGCTGGGTAGAAATTGGTTGGGGTGTAGGATTTACTACGACAGGTGGTTGAGCATTTTGTTGTTGTTGTTGCTGAAGCAACTTGTCGAGGTACTCCCTAACCTTATTAATCTCTAACCCAAGGGAGGTGGGATGATTGGATGAAGGTGGAGGGCGGGCTGCCATGGTAGTCACAGAAGACTGCATAGCAGGGGCAATGAAGGTGGCTGAAGTAGGCGGTACCTGGGAAGAAACAATAGACTGTGCCCCAGGTAGGGTGAAACCATAAATGGTTTGGGAAGAAGAGGGTTGAAATTGGTCATGGCTAGAGGAGGTTCCACCAGCCTCATAGAGAGAATTGGTGTACACCCGGGTAAATGGAGGAGAAAGTGGTCGGGAAGACACTACATTTGTCTCCAAAGGAGGACAATTGAGCATCTGGGAAGATGTTGGAGATGAAGCCGGCTGAGCAGATACAACATTAGCCTCAAAAAAAGGGTTAGTGTAGACCTGAGTGAAACCAGCGGGTATGGTTGATGCAATATCCTGCTGAAAAATAGAATCTTGCATAGGGGAATCTTGGATTGGCTCAAGGACATAGCCAATGCCATCTCTTAAGTGAGTTTGCACTTGGGCCATATCAATGTGGGTAATATGACAAGAATTGTCTTCCTCCATGGGCATGGCCATGTGATAGACGGTAGAAGGACGTGAAAGACCTGCAGGCGAACCTGCCTGAAATTCACTAGGATAAGTGGTTATGTTGGTGGTGGGGATGTTCTGTGAATTATTCATTTGATTATTTAGATTTAACACTTTAGATTGATTCCTTGTTAAGACCATAAAGCAATAAATCTAAACAAATTCAGAAAAGAAGAATGCAAAACTTGAATGATAAATTTACACTAAAGAAATTATCAGAAAACAGTCACAACCTAGGTTTCAACCAATGTGTCTTACCTGCGGTTAATTAATTATTTTCTGATCTTAATCTGTAGTAAATTTTAAGTGTCCGGTTTATGAGTTTTGCATGTGATCTAATCTTGAATTATTCACAAAAAAGGTAAAAACTATGGCTAGGAAAGGACAACGAGATTCTTACTTGGTGATGAAATCCAGACAAGTTTGCTCGGGGGTGACCTATGGTGTCTAAGGCAGAAGTTTAATGGATGGAGATGAATTCCACCGTCACTAAACTTCAAGCAATACCCAGTGATGAAATCCAGGATATTACTGTTTTAAATGCAATATGAAATGCGGTGAATTTTATTTTAAGTGTTTTAGTTGTCTAATGTATACATACAAAGCTATAAATCAAAAGTTCTAATGATCTAAGCAAGAGGCTACCGAAAACATGCCATTTCCTCCGAAGAAGTGGAGTACACCGTTTAAAACCCCCTGCCTACCAATGATATCGGATATCAAAGGAGCAACCGGAAGGTTCGTCCACTTCTCCTGCTCGGAATCACCCAATGGCGGGAGTACTATTGACATCCAATCAATAGTCCTACTTAGATAACTAAAACAGATAATTCGTAGCTATTCTAATATGCAGCTAGGTATGCAATTTTTTTTTTTTATGCAAGCAACAACCAATAATGCAATGCAAAAAAATGTAACTAAAAATAACTATTCTTTTCCAGATTACTTAGTTTTTGTTCATTTTAAAGTAATGATCTGAAAAAGAAACAGAATACACAGAAAAACCAAAAACGTAAAAAGTACAGTTTAACAAAGAAAAAAATGCACTTACTCGGAAGCCTACGCTTTCTCTGTAAAACTGCCTTCAAACGCCCAAGGGAGTCTGCACAGGCTGAAACGCACCTCTGCGTTTCGGATTGGACTTCCAGACGCCGCTCTGCGTCTGCTGCATTTTCTGCAAACTCCTCAGAAACCCTAGTTCGCTGGAACAGCGAATTTCACGATTTTTGGAACCTGCAAAATAAAACAGAAAACAGGAATAGATCAGTAAAGCAAGTATTAAAAACATGAAACCCTAGGGGGTCCCACCGTGATCGCCATTTGTAGATTAAAGATACAACGCCAAACAAAAGATAAAGAAATCACGATAAAAAGTAATGCAGAACACAGTTGTACAAAACAAACGATTTTTATTAATCAATGGAGTTTAGAAACTCCTTTTGAGTACAACAGGGCTCGTAACCCTTTCCGTGATACAAGATTACAATTTGTGCTAGGGTTCTCCGAAACCCTAGCTGGCACAATATGGTGGCGTCTCCGAAGAATGTATCCTTAACCTCAACAGAATGAGTGGGCTTCGTTGTATCCTTTGGCTCGGACCACTCCAGCTTAAGCGATTGCTATCATCCAATCAAATCTGCCATTAAAATCCTGCACACATTAAAACTACAAAAAGGTTAGAAACTAGTAAGAGGGCTCCACTGTGTGAGCCCTCAAAAATAGTCTAAAACCCTAGAAATGAAATAAATAGAATGCAGAATCTAACGGCGGATTAATACATAAAAATATTACTTGCTTTAGAATCTATACCTCTTTTTTTGTTAACGCGGCGAGACCAGGCGGCACCTGGAAGTGATGTAACTGTCAAATCGGCTACGGAAGGCGCCCTGGTGCGATCGTTGAACGCCCGCGTGCTTCTGGATCGGGGTTGCAGACGTCGGTCTGCGTCTGTGGCTGCGGGTAAACGCCCGCGGGCACTTGCGACAAGAATGGGGGATTACGCAGAATGCTACGAAGGGATGGCGGCGATGGATGCGACGAAAAGGGACGGCGATGGATGGGTAGGTTTAGTCGAAGAAGAGATAGATAGCGATAGATAACAAAAGAGAGATAGTAAAAGAGATCCGGGGTTTGAGCCATCAAGGTGACTCAATTTATAATCTACTCTTAGGGCACACTTTAGGGTTTTAACGACACTTTGAACGTGTGGCTAAGATTAAAGTGGATCCAAGGGTAGAGAATAAATCTAGGTTGTGAAACGGATTAAGATGGATGGACGGATGAGATTAAATGAAGGATGGACGGCTTAGATTAAATCACTTAAAGTATCTTTATATATATATATTAAAATATTAAAATATATATATAAATATTAATTTAAATAAATTTGGGAATGAAAAATGGCGGGAAAGGTGAAATTGGGCCAAATAATGGCGGGAAGGTGTGGATTTGGGCCAAATAATGGCGGGAAGGTGGATGACTGACTCGTGGCTAACAGGAAGGTATAGATGACTTACAAGTGGCTGGATTTTGGTGTCTACAAGTCAATTATAAGATTTTCTTAAACTTGGAATAATCCCACAAGGACTTTTGCATGTTGCAAAATATGCATTCAAATAAAAGCGATAAAGTATGTATTTCTCGGACATGGAATTCTCCTTCGTTGCCTTGAGCTCCAAGAATCAGCTTGGGCAATCTCACAATCTCATGACAGTACATGTAGTGGCCATTTTAGCGGTATGTTTATCATCAAGCGCATCCTTTGAATGGGTTATTATTAACCCACTATGGATAAGGATTGAATCACATATGTCAAGAAATGCATCATGCTAATCTTATGCACTTGCCATTGCAGGCCTTACAACCCATTCAAGTGGCTTGGCCATTTTCTTAGTGGGGTTTGGATCTAATTGGTAAGATCTCTCCCCATCATAAGGCTGACATACGTTCATTATCATGAACACTAAGTACTTTACAAAATGGATAGAAGTAATCCCTTTAACAACGATAATAGGAACACGTATTATGGAGTTCATACTCTAGAATATCATATATCATTTTGGGATACCATCCAAGATCATATCGGATAATGGAATGTCATTCAAAAATAAAATTGTAAGGGCTTTAACGTCCAAGTATAATATACAACATAGTTTTGTGACTCCATACTATCCGCAAGCAAAGGGGTAAGCAAAAGCTTCTAACAAGATAGTGGTAGCAATATTGAAAAAGTTTGTGCAAGAAAACCATAAATATTGGCATATATTATTGCCCCTTGCATTATGGGGTTATAGAACTAGCATATGGATGCCCACTGGGGCAACACAATTTTTACTGGTATATGGCATTGAGGCCATTATACCGTTGGAATTAGAAATTCCATCTTTACATGTCCCATTGAAAGAGTCCATCAATGACGTGATGAGGCCAGAAAATTGCCTCATTCATGGACCATTTTTGGATATTTTATAAACCCTATGTTATGTTTTGATTTTAATTATGGTGATAGAATACATTATGTATTAGTGTTTACATGTTTTAAATTTTGAAGAGCATATATTGTATTTTGACTATTTTTTTGTACTTTTTGACCTGTTTCAACTAAATTCTTTAAGCAAAGTAGGATTTATTTGAAGTTGTAATAATAAGTGTTGATATGTATTTAGTTCTGAAATCATTTCATTAGCTTTCCCCATCGTCTAACCATTTCAAATGGCCAAAAAGTTACTAAAAATTGTTCAAAATAGTTTGATTGTGCAGAAACAGGAAATTGTCCATTCAAATTCTAGCTAGCTGTACATATACAGCATGGCTTGGAATTGGTCCACTCCAGCTCATGCAAATGATGGAATAAGTCTTTTGGGAAATTATGGAGACTATTAAAACTGTCACAACTATTTTCCTGCACCTTTGGTTCATGAATTAATACAAACTCTATTATCTTGCCTAATATTCCAGAGTAGCTCCAAAATAAACGCAGTAAGAACAATTTTGGTTAAAAGCACATATAACAACAATAGAATGGTGGTAAACGGTGGATACAGTTATTTAATGAATGCCCTTATTCTTTCCAACACTTGTCCCACAACACATGAAGCCCAGAAGAAGGAATGGATAAGGAATAACAGAACAAATCCTTGCATTCTGAGAAACAGTTTTGCAACAGTTGTAGCAACCCTACATAGCAGCACAAAATCCTATCAATATTGTAACCCATTAGTATAAATAATATAGCTCTCATTTGGTTGAGCATATAGAGGATATAGAGTTGCATAATTTCATAATAGATAAGCTTTCCTTATAATTATAGTAGGATAGTATTTTGCAGGCTTTTTCCTGTAATATTGTAATGCTACTGCAGAATCAATAAAAGGTGCAATATTTCTATTTTATTGGTAGTCTAAGTGAATGTGTGTGAAAATTAGATAGTTTAGAATATTTCTTTTCACCTTCTTATGGTTCAAGGATCAAGGCCCACTTCCAGGGCCAGGATTAGGAGCAACTTTTATAGGTTTTTTGCTCATTTCTTGCTACAGCAAATTAGAAAGGAATATGTCAGTTTATACTTCATAATTTTAGTTGTACTCTTTTATATTGCATGTGATAATTTGTAATTATTATAGGAGTATGTGCATGTTAGTTGACCACTTAGAATAAATTCATGCATCTTATAGCATTTTCTGTTATTTTCTATTTTAGCAGTTGTTTTCGAAATCTAGCATTTCTAGTTTGCATCAGAGAATTTCTTAATGTTTCAATTCTGCAACATTTGATTACTGTTATTTGAATTTTGATATTGTAATTAGGTTTTTCTTGATACAAGGTATGATTTTCAATTTTGCAATTTTTATTTTTGCCATTTCAACTTCTACATCATTTCATTTATGTCAGTTTAAATTCTACAACAGTAGTTAGTTTTTCTTTTTTGCAAAGTTTCAATTCCTGCAATTTCATTTCTAAAAAGGGTAAATAGGAGTCAATTTTAGTTTATAAGGTTTAGAGGTGACATCAAACCCCCAAAAACTAACTATTTCACCAATAAAACCATCCCGTGAATGAACTGTTCCTTAAACTGCTTACCTTTCCTATCATATACATCCATTGGACACCGCCTTGCATTGACAAGAATAACGATTAAATGATGAATAATTGACGATACTCATCATTTTTAGTGCCATTTTTGGGAATATTTTAGGTGTTTTTAGGAGAAGTATAGCAGTCCAAAGAATGTCCTATTATAGGTAACAGTTCTTTAAAACTGAGTTCTAGTTCATTTAGTGGATGAGCATTGATGAATAGGCCAAGAGACAAAAGAGAAAAGTTTATCAAAACTGGCTCTTTTCCACTAAGGCATTCTTCATGATCAAGTGAATATCTGCTTGTTTATGAACTTGTTGTGGCTGCTCCACAAAATACCCCAAAATTGGGGACCCACATTTTTGCATATTTTCCAAGAAGACCGAAGTGGCCCATATGCTAAAGATCAAAGAAAAAGCAAAACACCGTAAGGAGAAAAAGTGTCGCGATATCGCGACATGTTGCATTTTCACGGTTCAAAGCAAAGAAAAAAAGAAAAGAGGAAAAAGTGTCGCGATATCGCGACATGTTGCATTTTCGTGGCCAAATGAGAAGAGAAAGAACAAGAAAGAAAAAGTGTCGCGATATCGCGACATGTTGCATTTTCGCGGCCAAAAGAGAAGAGAAAGAACACGAAATAAAAAGTTTCGCGATATCGCGACATATTGCATTTTCACGGCCAAAAGAGAATAGAAAGAATAAAAAAGGAAAAGTGTCATGATATTGCGACATGTTGCATTTTCATGGTCCAAAGCAAAGAGAAAGAACAAGAAAGAAAAAGTGTCACAATATCGCGACATGTTGCATTTTCGTGGCCAAAAAAGAAGAGAAAGAACAAGAAAGAAAAAGTGTCACGATATCGCAACATGTTGCATTTTCACGACCAAAAGAGAAGAGAAAAAGCAAGGAGGAAAAAGTGTCGCGATATCGCGACATGTTGCATTTTCGTGGCCAAGAGCAACAGAAGGGGGAAAAAGTGTCACGATATCATGACATGTTGCATTTTTACGGTCCAAAGCAAAGGAAAAAGTGTCGCGATATCATGACATGTTGCATTTTCGCGGTCCAAAGCAAAGGAAAAAGTGTCACGATATCGCGACATGTTGCATTTTCGTGGTCCAAGGCAGAGAAACAAAAGTGTCGCGAGATCGCGACATGTTGCATTTTCACGACTCAAAAAGGGTAGGCAGGAAGAGAAACAAAAGTATAGCGATATCGTGACATGTTGCATTTTCGTGACTCAAAAAGGGCAGGTAGGCAGAGAAACAAAAGTGTCGTGATATCACATGTTGCATTTTCGTGACTCAAAAGGGGCAGGCCGACAAAGAGACAAGAGTGTCACGATTTTACGACATGTCCGATTTTTGCCAAGGGAACAAAGTAGTGGACAGTGCGTCTGATATTAGTGATGAACACTAGGATAGTGAAACTGAAGACTGCATAATGACGTGGACCTATAAGGAATAAATAAAAATTGAATAAGGTAATTTATCACATAAGGACAAAATCCAATGAATAAGACAAAAAGTTACATAAGGAATCTTTAATGATTTGAAATCATTTAAGATGGTCGTTACACATGGAAGGAAGCGTACGCATGCCCATGTGGAGAAAAGAAAACATTTTTTTTGAAATCAAACCAAAAGTGAAGAAAACCAAACAGAGGAAGCCAAACCATGGGAATGAAACGAAGGGTCGCAAAATAGAAACGAAAAAGCCTTTTTGGAAACCAAAACACATGCATGCACAAGGGAAGGTGAAACGAACAACCATTGAAAAATGAAACGAAAAGCTTCCTGAAATTTTTAAATATGCCAAGTAAGGATGTTTTGAGGGGTTGGAAACTGTTGCAAGCAAAGTTGCAGATTTGAAGGCAAGAGGGCCATTTTGGACCTATTTGGGCTGTTTTTCTTCCATGGACTGGTTTGGGAAAACCAGAAATTTTTGTTATTGTAAAATGACAAATTTTTAATACATAAAATTTCAGAAAGTTGCATCTTATGGACAAGAAAGAAGGAGTCATTTTCTGCATGCAATATTAAATGTCTATTTTTCCCCTTTTCAGATTTTAGGCTTGTAAATGGAGTTTATGCAAGTTTCTTGGTTGCTTCATGCGAATGTTTAAATCTGAAAACCTCATTTAAAACCCTAGGAGCCAACACTTAGCTTACCCGGATTGTGCTTGTTTTGCAAGTCCAATAAGTTAGGTTGCATGCATGAAAACCTCATATCTTCGGTTTTGTCGAAATATGATAGCATCATACTGAATGCATTTTATTTTCAGTTTTCTGCATTTTCTTTCAACTTTTTCTGCATTTTATTTTCCCAGAAATTTTAATTTTTTTTATTTTTCAGGCATTAAAATAAATATTTAAAAAAATATCAAAATCCAAAAATAATTTCACCATTGCGTAGGTTATATTTCATACTTCCAATACGCACTTTGAAATTTTATTTTCGTAGTTGTTTAGTATTTTTTCATTGAAGTTGTTGTTTTATTACAGATTTTGAAATTTTCGAAAATAGAAAATTTCCATTTTTGGGCTGAATTTCATTTTTTTAGTTTCATGTTTCATTCATAAGCCTATGATGACATTTCCTTCATGAAAATTCCAATTTCATTGAAGGAGTTATGTTTTATGGCATTTCACAAATTTCCATTTTTGAGCCTAAAATTACCCTCTCTTCATAAAAATTCTAATTTTACGAAAGAGGGGTAATTTGAGTATTACATTGAAGGTCATTTCTTCAAAGCACTTAATTGTTCATCTTAATTAAAATTTGATTTCATTTAAGAGGGATAAGTTAAAGTGACATTTAAAGTCCTTAATTTAAGGCCATAATAAGAACTCTAACATCCCCCCTTATTACATTATTTATGTAATATAAGAACTACTAGTTGTACTAACATCCCCCCTGATTACATCATTTTGCAATACAAAGAGAGTTGCGAAACAATTCAAATTTGACACGTGCAAGTGCCTTAGTGAAAATGTCTGCAACTTGAGCATCGGTGGGAATGTGTTGAAGATGAATTCGGTGCCTCGAAACTTCATCTCGAATGAAATGACATTGTGTGTCAATGTGTTTTGTTATTTCATGATGGACTAGATTCTTGACTAGGTTTAGAACACCCTGATTGTCGCAAAACAAGTATATTGGAGATTTGGATGGATGACCCATACTTGTCAGAATGCGATGCAACCATATCACTTTGCACACAGCTTCACGTGCGGCATGATACTCTGCCTCTATTGATGAAATAGCAACCACCTGTTGCTTCTTGTTGTGCCAAGAGATAGGACCGGATCCTAGATGAAAAATATATCCTGAAGTTGATTTGCGATCATCAAATGATCCGGCATAGTCAGAGTCCGTGTATCCTTGCAAGAAGAATTTGTTGTTCCTCTTGTATTCTAGGCCATATTCCATTGTGCCACGGACATAGTGAAGAACACATTTTGTTGCTTTCCAATGAGTGGTCTTAGGCTCCTGCATGAACCTCAAAAGATAGTTGACAGCAAATACGAGAGTTGGCCTAGTATTAGTCAGATATATGAGACTCCCAATCAACTGTCGATAGAGAGTACCATCTACCTAAGGTGAATCATCATATCGTGATAACTGAAGTCCTGTCTCCATCGGAGTTGCCATTGGCTTGCAATCAGTCATGCAATATTTTTCCAGCAATGTCTTGGCATATTTTTTCTGAGACACTTTGATGGAGTACTCCTTCTGGCTAAATTCCAGACCAAGACAGCAATGGAGAAGTCTGAGATCTGACATCTCAAAATATTGACACAAGTCTCTTTTGACGAGAGAGATCATAGTTTTTGAACTCCCTGTAATGAGCAGATCATCAACATAGAGTACAAGCAACACTATCTCAGAACCTTGTTTCTTGAAATAGAGGTTTGCATCTGACGGACATCTCTTAAAACCATGCTATAGGAGGTGATTGTCCATTTTTATATACCAAGCTCGAGGAGCTTGTTTCAGGCCATATAAGGATTTGACCAATTTGCAAACTTTCTGTTGTTGGCCTTCCACTACAAATCCTTCTGGCTGAGTCATATAGACTTCTTATTGGAGATCACCATTCAAAAAGGCACTTTTGACATCCATATGATGAACTTTCCACCCAAACTATGCTTCCATAGCACAAATAACTCGAATTGTTGTCATCCAAGCAGTAGGTGCAAAAGTTTCCTCGTAGTCAATGCCTTCCTTTTGAGCATAGCCCTCTACAACAAGACGGGCCTTATGCTTATCAATTGTCCCATCTGCTTTGTACTTGACTTTATACACCCATTTGCAGCCAATGGGATTCTTTTCATGCGATAGATCGACAAGCTTCTAAGTTTTGTTTTTCATCAAAGACTTATACTCTGCATCCATAGCAGCCTTCCACTGAGGCTCACCGAGAGTAACTTATACTAATGCAGGTTCAATATCATCTATGGAAGACATAAACACCTTATCACTATCAATATCCATATCTTCTATATCTCTCGTCGGATCTACAAAAAGTTCTTCAAAATATTGACACAGATCATCAACCCCAGTATTCTCTATTGCAGCTTTCTCCTGTCGAGCCATGCTGCGAGTATGAGGCCTATCCAAAGTCAAATCTGGTGGAGTAGATAGCTTAGAGTCTTTGATTGTATTTGTATACCACTTTGGATTCTTCTTCTTAGGTGTTGAAGAAGATCCAGAAGAACCTCCAACCTTTGATGAAGGAGATTTAACAACTCGAGTTTCCACAAGGTCTAGGTATACATCCGATGTGTTTTTATGATGTGAAAGCCTCATCAAAAACAACATCTCTACTTATGTGAATCTTCTTGGTCAAGGGATCAATCAAATGATAACCCTTAGAGTGCTCATCATACCCAATAAGAATACACTTCAATGTCTTCTCATCTAGCTTCTTCCTTTTCTCTTTTGGTATGTGCATGAAAGCTTTACATCCAAAAATGCATAGATGAGAAATGGAGGGTTTCCTACCACTCCATGCTTCCTATGGAGTCATTCCTTGTAGGGCATTTGTGGGTGCCCTATTCAATAGATATACTACTGTGGTGATAGCTTCTACCCAATATAGTTGCTCAATTCTAGCTCCTGTGAGCATGCAACGAACCATTTCCATGATGGAACGATTCCTCCTTTCAGCAACTCCATTTTTTTGAGGAGTATAAGCAGTAGTTAACTGTCTTGTGATCCCATTTTCTTTCAAGAATGCAAAAAATTCTTTAGAGGTGAACTCCCCCCCTCGATCTGAGTGAAGGGTCTTTATAGAAGTCCCTGACTCCTTCTCAACAGATTTCTTGAATTGCTGAAAGAAGCCAAATGCTTTAGATTTCAGTTGAAGAAAGAATACCCACATCTTTCGTGAGTAATCATCCACAAATAACTGAAAATACCTCTTACCCCCACAACTGTTGGGAGTGAAGGGAAAGCACAGATCGTTATGAACCAACTCCAGAGGTTTCTTTGCTCTTGTAGAGCTCTTTTCAAAAGGCACTCTATGCTTCTTTCCTGCCAAGCAGTCAGAGCAAACTGGTAAAGTGGTAGAAAGGGAAGGAAGACCCTTTACCATCTCATACTTACTTAGCTCAAGTAAGTAACCAGAACTCAAATGTCCATATCTCTTGTGCCATAGGGAAGTTTCCTCCTTTGTAGAGACTGTCATGGCAACATGTGGAGTAGAGATAGTATCTAAGGAAAATAAGCCATGCTTATATGAAGCGGTTGCAATGTTCTTACCCCTCCTGGTAATAGAACAACACTTCTTGCCTCCCTCAACACTAAAGTTCACAACCATATCTTTGTCCAAAATTTGTGTGACTGACAACAAATTGTTTGCCAATCCTGGAACATAGAGAACTTTATCAATCTGACACTTGCCATTAGGAAGAGTGATTGAAATGAAGTGCCTTCTCCCTAAACCTTGTAGGTTTTATCATCGACAATAGTGACAAGTTTGCCATCTTTGGCCTCAAAAGACTCAAACCATGATTTGTCACCAGTCATGTGCTTACTGGCTCTAGAATCAACATACCATATAGGATCCGTCTGCTTGGACACTATGGTAGTCATGAGAACTTTGTGGGCTCTCTCAAAATCCGTGTCAGATTCTTCAACAACAACATTCACTTGTTGTTTGTTCTTTTGTGGTTTGTTTCGGCCTTTCTGTTTTGATTGCTTATTCTTATGCCAACATCTGTTTGTATCATGACCTTCTTTGTCACAGATCTTGCAATATCTCTTTTTCTCGTTGAGGTTGTTGAGTTTGTTTCCCTTTTGAATCCTTTTGTGAATTCCCTCCCTTCTAAAAATTACCCTTCTTTTGGTTTTGTCCTTTCCTGTTGATGTAGAGAGCAGTGTTAGAAGAATCATCTCGCTGTAGTTGGCGTGCCTCTTCCTCTTGAAGCATATTAACCAACTCTACAAAAGTAACTTTTCATTGTGATACATGAAGGGAAGTAATCAACACCCGATAAGAATCAGGTAAAGCTCTCAATACAACTGAAGTAAGGAGTTTTTCTTCAACTAGTTCTCCCAAAGAATTCAACTTTGCTTTCAATTCAGAGACTCTGCAAAGAAAGAATTCAACTGTCTCACCCTGCTTCATGCTTAGACTGTGTAATTGAGATTGAATAAATAGAATGGTGGAATCATTCTTTCCCTCATATATAGTATTAAGGGCATCCCATGCCGCTTTACTAGTTGCACGATCGACAATATGGGGTTGGACTTCATCGGACACAGACAAGCAAGATGAGCACTTTTGCTTTGTTGTCTAGCTTATCAA
The DNA here is from genome assembly GCA_028583015.1 of Wollemia nobilis. Taxonomy (NCBI): domain Eukaryota; kingdom Viridiplantae; phylum Streptophyta; class Pinopsida; order Araucariales; family Araucariaceae; genus Wollemia; species Wollemia nobilis. The sequence goes on from JAQPPZ010003413.1 coordinate 2,082,248, forward strand.
AGTCTCTTTGAGCGATAGATGGAGCTGTAGCACCAACCACAGGTGAAGGTCTGGTTGTTGCTCCAGATACAACATCCCATAAATCATCCATTGCTAGGATGGCCTTCATCTTATTTTTCCATGGTGTGTAATTAGGACCTTTCAACAACTGATGAGAATCAATCATTAGTTTTGAAAACATGATGAAGGTTCCTTATAACACCAATTAGTCCCCCTTTCGATATACTTTTTGCTAGGCCGTTATACCATACTAAATACCCGCCCTTACGTGAGGGAAACTATAGGTATTTAGAAAGATCAACAAAAATCACCCGCCCTTACGTGAGGGAAACTATAGGTGAGTTTTAGAGATCATACGATACGTGGTACATAAGCAGTACTGAAAGGGAATAGTCTTGTTGATGGCACCTACCATAGAAAGTCTACAATCCGCATGCGTGGGGCGTAACTTCCCCTAAACACTTTGGATTTCAGAACTCTCGTCAGGATTTACGCCTAAACACAAGAACTATTAGGGTAATGGATGGAGTAAAAAAAATGCAAAATGGCAAACTTATCTCTCCTCGACGATTTATAGAGAACAAGCTCAGACGTCATTGTAGCAGCTATATTAGGCGACGGATATAGTAGCACAATCACGACAGATTTACCTGTAAGTGTTGGCCAGAGGTATCACATATACCGAACGCTGCAGTGCAATAAATTGCACAGATGGGTTTTAATTATTCCGGGGACTTAGGGAGTGAATTTGATTTTAAATTTTAATTTTATAGTGCAAGAAATCAAATATGCAACATACAACAAAAAAAAATGCCCACAAGAATAACCCACTAGGTGTCGGGCGCAGCCGAAAATGCACCTTTACAATAATGCCAAAATTGCTTTTCAGAAAATTACTCACTTTCCCCCTTTGATTTTTGAAAAAAAAATACCCCCCTTCTTTTTATCTTAAAAAAAATTTCCCCACAAATGATTTTGAAAATTATTTTATAACCTTAAAGTTAAAAAAAAATATTAATTTTAATTTATATAGTTTTTAAAAAACCTTTAAAGAAAAAAATTAAAATCAAATTAAAAAATTTAATTTTAATTTATAAAGGTTAAACTATAGAAAATAAATTAAAATTAAAAATTAAAGTTTAACTTTAGGAAAAATAATTAAAAAAACATGTGGAAATATATATATTTTTTTTACTTTTGTTGAGGGGGGGTCGGCGGGATTGGAACCCGCGACCTGCAGGCTCCCAGAGCCTTACCGCATAGTCCACCACCAGGTGGACTAGCGGGCTGATCCGAGAGGATCAGGGACCTCCTCGTATTTGAGGAGTGTCCCGGCAGTGCTGCTGCTCTCGGGGAGCGTGCCTCCTCCTCTCCTTGTCTGGCAATGGCAGGTGGTCGCGGCTGTGGCTGTGGCTGCCTCCTCTGCAGACAGCGACAGGTGGCCGCGGGGGTGGCCTGCAGCCTCCGTTGCTACAGCGGCGGCTGTCACCACCTGGTCGCACATGCAGCGCATGACCTCAACTGTCGTGCCTACAGTGCGACCTCGAGAAGGGGAGGGGGGGGGCCCGTCGCATGGAAGCGCGACGCTCCCAATGTCGCGCGAATGCGCGACGTGTGGAGGGAGGGGAGGGGAGGGGGGGCGTCGCGTGGAAGCGCGACGCTCCCAACGTCACATGTGGAGGGAGGGGAGGGGAGGGGGGCCCGTCGCGTGGAAGCGCGACACTCCCAATGTCGCGTGAATGCACGATGTGTGGAGGGAGGGGGGGCCTCCCACAGTCGCATCTGCGCGACTGGATTGGGGGGGAGGGGGGGCCTCCCAACCGTCGCGTCTGCGCGACGTGTTGGGGGGGGTGTAGCCTCCCAACGTCGCGCGTGGATGCGCGACGTGTTGAGGGGGAGGATTGTCCTCCCAACGTCGTGCGTCTGTGCACGACGTAAATTTTTTTATTTTTTTTTAAATGCCGCGGAACGTCGCGCGATTGCGCGCGACGTTTTTCGCTTTTTTTTTTTTTTTTTGAATGCGGCAATGGTGGGCGGGAGGGGAGGGCACTGTGCACAGAAAAATGCACTACGCACAGGAAAAAAAAATACTGTGCGTGAAAGTGCAGAATTTTTTTTTTTTTTTTAATTTTAAAGACTGCGGACGCAGTGCTGCACAAAAAAATGCACAGCAGACTATGTGTGGAAAAAAAAAAATTCCAGCCAACTCTTCCACTATTTTTTTTCCTTCAGCCCAAATCTGCAAATAATTTGCTGCCTCCTTTCTCTTCTCACGCTTCTGGCTCTGATGCCATGTTAGAGTAAGCGAACAATTTCTATTAATCAGAATCTGTATAAATAATACATGGAGAGCTCAGAATAGCTCGTAACTATAGGATCTAATTAACAGCTTAGGTCTAAATGAAATAAACCAAATATTATGTACGCTATCAATAGCGCAACTAACCTAACAACATAATTCTAACATAAATAAAGGAATAACATAGAATTACTATAGTAACTCTAACAATTATTGCCTCTTTGTGAAAATTCATTTCACCAAAGAGGGATAGTTTATCTATCACATTGAAAGTTATCTTCATATTCATGATAAGAAGCCATATTTGGACTTAATAAATAAGATAAAATACATTTCAAAACCCTCAAGATAAAAGGAATTAAGGCACTACATCGTGGTCATATGAGGGCCAACTCACATTTGCTCTATTTTGGGTCAATGAACAATCACTAAAGTTTCATGGTAAAATAAACCAACATTGTCCCTTTTTTACAGTTACTTGCAATCACTAAGGTGTTCCAAGAATTTAAATTTGAATATCTTTATTTGATATTACTAATACACATATGCAAATGCTAATACAACAGAGACCTTGGAGAAGTTGTTTGTTTAACTTCTTTGCAAGAGGGGATTTGGAACCCAAATCCTAAGGAAGAGTGTACTTTCACAATTGGGTGAAAATACCACTCAACAAAACTTCCTGAAAGACTTAAAATAGAATCATCTTCTTCATCAACTAAAATTTTAGGATCTTTGCAAGAAGAGCTCTTAGAGGCACTTGCTTCTAGACATACCCATAGGGCTGATCCATCTGAACCAGTTGAACAAGTCAAAACTGAGGAAGCACCTATGGCAGAACAAGGAGAACGTGATAGGGAAATTGTTGGTCATGATGCTGACAATCCTCCTGTTAGAACTTTTGAATACCCTATTCGTCTGAATCCTACTCAGAATGCTCCTATGAAAACAATTTCACCCTTAGTATTGCCAATATTTAGGGGAATTGTTTCTGAAGATCCTGATCAGTTCCTGTTTGAATTCAAAGTTTTGTGTCAGACTTATGACTATGTCAATGACAACCAAAAACTGAAGTTATTTCCCTCTACACTCAAAGATGCAGCCTTACGATGGTTTATGAGCCTTGAACCAGATTCAATCCGCACTTGGGATCAAATGGAAACTGCATTTTTGGATAAGTATCAGGAGTATTGTAGAGTGAGAAATAGGAAGGATGAGTTATTTCGGATTAGACAAGAAGAGGATGAAAACTTAGAGGATTATCTTGATAGATTTACCTTTATCCAAAAGAGATGTGGTCCTGTGGAAACTGACTTATTAAAAACTATATTTCTGAGAGGTTTGCAGGATGATTCCAGAGAAGTATTGGATTTAATGGGAAAAGGAGATATAAACCAGCTTGAGATTAATGATATTGTAGAGTTATGCAGAAATTATTCCCGCACTAGGCAAAGAAGAAGGAAGCGGAATCCTGGTAATACTGATATAAAATATTTGATGGAAGAAATGGCTAACATGAAAACTGATATTCTTGTTCAATTAAATACTGCATTAGGGGAAAGGAATGCAAAATCCAATTCTTCACCACCCCTAGCTATCTATTGTCCTAGATGCAGGAATAAGCATGCCCTACATGATTGTCCTTTGGATAGAACCTCTATCTCAACTATTTGTGGCATATGTTCAAAAGAGCATAACACTGATAAGTGCCATCTCCTGCCTCACCTTAAAAATATTTTGCAAACCCAAACTGAAGAACTTAATGTTATTGGGCAGAGGCCAGGAGGCAACTTTTCACAATACCAGAATGCCCCTCGTTTTCCTACAAGTTGGGGACAAAATCCTTGGAATATGCCTTGGGGATATTCAGAACCACCTCCACAACCATGGAATCAATCTTGGGCATCTTCCCAAGATTGGTCACATCCTTGGAATCAACCATGGAATCCTGTTAATCCACCTTGGACACAGAATCAACAATATGGGCAAATATGGGGGCCACAATACCCATCATATCAAGGGCAGCAGAGGTATCAAGGACAGACTCAAAACCTGTTGCCAGCTCCTAATCAGAACTTTCAAGGAAGAATACAACCTCAACAAGCACAACCAGTTAAGCAACCCCCACTTCCAGCTCAACCTGTTGCTAACCCAAATAATACCAGACAAGCAACCCCTATTTATGGAGTTGAGTCTGAAGATTATGCTATAGTTCATGTACTTGATTGTAGTAATATCCAGTTGCATTCAGGGAAAGTTTTACCTGACCCTGCTCCACCCACCATTGAAGAGATTGATGGAAAGCAAGAATCTCCACATTCAAAACCAGTGCAAACAAAAGAAAAAGAAGAAAAATCAAAAAATGAGCAAGAAAAACAAGAATCCCCTGTAGGAGAAGTACCATACCCTGAAAGATTTAAAAATCTTGCAACTATTCCTGAATCAGAATTAGTTACAGAACTTAAGAAAATGACAATTTCTCTTCCTTTGTTGCAAGCAATAAAGGATGTGCCCTTAATCAAGAAAACCATTCAGGATTTATGTATCAAGAAACTTGGTAGAAAGAAGAAAGCCTTTCCTAAAACTGTGCAAGTAGAAGGGAAGTTGGCTGACCTGCTATCTGGAAAACTAGTGCCTCCCAAATATAGTGATCCAGGAAGTCCAGTAGTCACAATTACTATTGGGTTAGTGCAAATTCCAAATGTACTAATTGACCTTGGAGCTGCAATCAATGTAATGACTAAGGAAACAATGCAACAACTGCATCTCAATAATCTCAGTCCTACCACTACAGTTTTGGAAATGGCAGATAGGTCGGTTGCCAAGCCAGAAGGAATCCTAGAAGATATTGCCATTGAAGTTTCTTCCTGGGAGTATCCTATAGATTTCTTGGTGTTGCAGCCTAGAAATTCAGTTAGTGGTTATCCCATCATTCTAGGGCGACCTTGGCTTGCTACTGCAGCTGCTTTTATAGACTGCAGGTCAGGAGAAATGACTATTTCAAATGGCATTGACCTTAAGAAGATTTCCCTGTATCCACCAGCCCAACCTTCAACCAAATTTTTTGGACAAATATGGTATCCTGAGTCTGATGAAGAACAAGAAACTATTGCCACTTTGGCTACAGTAGTAGTGAAGGAACACATTGAGGAAGTCAATTCACCAGAAAGGGAAATTTTTGAAGATGAAACTGTCCTAGTTGCCACATTACAAGAAGGACTTAAAGATGATCAAATTCTTGTTCATCGCCTGCTATGGAAGGATGAAGAACAAACTTTTAGAACATCTGTCACCTATTCCCATACAGGAAAGCTCTTTCACACTGCCACATGGATGGCATCATCATCTTCTTACCTCTTTCACATGTCCTATGCAGGGAATGATTCCATCTGGCATCACTTATGAAATAGAATCCAGAGTATTTCATACTCTACAGCCACATCATTATCCATTAAATTCTTTAATCAGTAGATATGAAGCAGTCAATTCTATTTATCCAAGGATTAAACAAATTGAAATACAACCAGGGAAATTTCTAAATATTAATAGTTGGTTGACTAATGAACAGGAAGCCAAACTGTTTGTTGTCCTACAAAAACATGTTCAAGCTTTTGCTTGGAATTATAAGGACATGATTGGCATTCATCCTGATGTGTGTACACATAGGATATACACTGAAGATGTCAAACCAGTGAGACAACCTCAAAGGCGCCTGAATCCTGCTCTGAAAGATATTGTTAAAGAAGAAATTGAAAAACTTTTAGATGTAGGATTCATTTACCCAATTTCAGATAGTAAGTGGGTTTCTCCATTAGTCATTGTTCCAAAGAAAAATGGGAAAATGAGAGTGTGTGTGGATTATAGAGAGTTAAACAAGGTAACACATAAGGACCATTTCCCATTACCTTTCATAGACCAAGTGTTAGATACCCTTGCTGGCAAGAAATTTTTCTATTTTCTTGATGGATTCAGTGGTTATAATCAGATACAAGTTGCACCTGAAGACCAAGAGAAAACTACTTTCACATGTCCTTGGGGAACCTTTGCTTATAGGGTTCTGCCTTTTGGTTTATGTAATGCTCCAACAACATTTCAAAGAGTTGTTTTGGCCATATTCTCTGATTTGACAAATGAGAGTGTAGAGATTTACATGGATGATTTCAAGGTATTTGGAGATAGTTTTGAGTATACCTTAGAACAACTTGAAAAAGTTTTAATACGTTGTGAAACATACCATTTGTCTCTTAATCCTGAGAAATGCTTCTTAATGATGGAGGAAGGGATTGTCCTTGGTCATCATATTTCCTCTTATGGGATCAAGGTTGATCCTAAAAAGGTGGAAGTCATAAAAAACCTTCCTTCTCCAAAAACTCAAACTGATGTAAGGAGTTTTCTGGGGCATATTGGTTTCTACCATAGATTTATTGCCAATTTCAGTACCATAGCCAATCCAATGTTTGCATTACTAATGAAGGATTCTAAATTTTCTTGGTCTACTGAGTGTCAAAAGTCTTTTGATGAATTGAAAGAAAAATTAACCACTCCCCCTGTATTGAGAGGACCTAATTGGGAATTGCCCTTCCATATTCAAACTGATGCTTCCAATACTGCTATTGGAGCTGCATTAGGACAAATTGACAATGGGGAGCATTATGCCATTTACTATATCAGTAAAAACTTGACAGGAGCTGAAAAGAACTACACTACTACTGAGAAGGAATTCTTAGCTGTAGTATATGCTATCAATAAGTTTCGACACTATATCACAGGATATCAGGTATTCATTCATACAGATCATGCTGCCATTAAATACCTGATGAATAAACCTCTGGTTAGTGCAAGAATTATTCGCTGGTTAATATTGTTGCAGGAATTTGATATCACTATAGTTAATAAACTAGGGAAAGCTAATGTAGTTGCAGATTTTCTGTCAAGATTGCCAAATGCAGATACAGGAGAGTTGGTTGAAGATGCATTTCCTGATGAGAAACTATTTGCTATTTCTGTGCAGTCTCCATGGTTTGCAGATATAGCTAATTATTTGGCTACAGGAAAAATTCCTCTTCACTTTACTCCTAAACAAAAGAAATAGTTAATCAAGCAAAGTTCTTCTTTCAAATGGATAAGAGGTTTACTTTTCAAATGCAGTCCTGACCATGTTTTGCGTAGGTGTATCCGCAAGGATGAAGTATATGATATCCTACGGGCATGTCATGATGAACCATCAGGAGGACATTATTCAGTAAAGAGCACCATTCGAAAGATTTTGGGTACTGGTTATTACTGGCCATATTTACATAAAGATGTGAAAAGGTATGTTGGACATTGTGATGCATGCCAAAGGATGGGAAAACCTACCTTCACTAGTGAAATGCCATTACAACCTCAAATAGGAACAAAACCATTTGAGAGATGGGGGTTAGATTTTGTAGGACCCATTGACCCTCCTTCCCAAGGGAAAGTGCATATCTTGGTATGTACTGACTATGTAACCAAATGGGTAGAAGCCCGTGCTTTTAAGCATGCTCGAGAAGACAAAGTTGTTGATTTCCTATATTCATAGATTTTCCTGCATTTTGGGGCCCCACAATCCATCACCACAGATCAGGGACCTCAGTTTACTTCAAGAGTTGTTGAAGCCTTCACTCAACTATATGAAATCAAGCACAGGAAATCCTCACCTTATCATCCACAAGCCAATGGTCAGGTTGAAGTAACAAATAGGGAACTAGAGAGAATCTTAACCAAAACCATAGCTTCCCATAGGAGGAATTGGATGGACAAACTACCTGAAGCAATTTGGGCTTACAACACTACTTGGAAATCCACTACTGGATTCACACCATATGAATTGGTTTATGGTAAAAAGCCTCTTTTGCCTATTGAATTTGAGTTATTAACTCTTCGAACTGCTTTGGATGTAGGTATTGATTTGTCACAGGCACAAACTAACCGAATTCTGTAGCTCAATGCATTAGATGAGCTACGGAGGGATGCATTGCACCAGACTGAGATGATCCAAGCACAACAAAAATTATGGCATGATAGTCACATTCAGCAGAGGAAGTTTCAGCAAGGTGACTGGGCTTTGTTGTTTGACTCACGTTATGAAGACTATCCTGGAAAGTTGTAGACTAGGTGGCTTGGACCATATCATATTGAGGAAGTATTTGAAAATGGAGTTGTTCGCCTTTCACCCATTGATGATTCACGATGAAAATTGGTGGTTAATGGACATCGCCTTCGGATATATCATAAACCACTATCGAAGGAGGAGTTTCTCAAGCAAGTGGAGAACTTGGATGTACACATGTTGGAAGAAAACACTTCTTCCACACCGGACTCAGCAGAGTAACATGAAAGAAATTAAAAAAAACAATAAAAAAAATAAAAAATAATAAAAAAAAAAATGAATAAATTCAGAAAGTGAAAACCTCTTTGAGGCGCCTCTGAATTAGGCTTGCATGAAAACCGGTCTTCCGGCATGTTTGCCTTAGTGACTCACCATTTGTACCCACCATCATTGTTCCATATTTTCTCACAATCACTGTTTCACCTATTTTCAGATTGCACCTGTCTTAGTCCATAGAGCAGCCAGCTGAGAATCAATAGAAACAACCACTGTACAATTGTGGATAAATGGTTATATCAGGTATGTGCCTTTTTCATTTTAGAACAATGTTGATATCTAGTATGTAGTGTATAATATCCCTAGTTAGTATATGAGGCATACATAAGGTTAATTCAAAAAGTTATCCATCTAGTCAATGGAAGATGTGAAAAGGGCAGAAAACTTTTATCCATAACCTTCAAATGTTTTAGCATGATAATGCTCTGGAATAAATGGTACTCATAACTGCTTTGGAATGATGATAACTCCAGAACCAAAACAAAGAGAAAAGACGAGAACAACTTCAGAATAAAAATAAACATATGCTTCGGAATGAAGGAATGTTCATACTTCAAGAAAGACTCCAGAATGAGTAAGAATAAGGACGAAACGACATGTGGCATCACAATCAAATTTCTATTGTTCGGAGTAAGGAAAAATTATGGCACAGATTTCAAGACGCAGGTTTCCAACACAACGATGGAAACGAGGTTGTTGGGAATCATCGCACATTTCACGATATGCAAAATCTTTGGCACACTTCACAAGGACTTCGAGAAAAAGGGAAGTTCTGTACATTGTCCATAACCCAACCAACAGACAACTGCCACATCAACGCATCGTAATCATTTAATCAAACACAGCAGATCACGTTCCTATGGGAAATAGGAGTCTGCCACGTGAGATAGAAGAAGGAAATTTAATTTCCAAACGTTCCAACACGTTTCGAAGCATTTTTTTGATGCTGTAAAAATTTAATTCCATAGCCCAGAACCATTTTGAGCCCTGCAGTTGCAAATAGTTCGATTCAGACCCAAGAACGATGTTGTCTTTCGACACTGAGAAGAGATAGAACACAGGAAGATTAAAAATGGGGGGTAAGAAGAATCGGATTGAGCCAAAAAATGCAGATTGCCTACAGGGAGATCCTGAATCGCTATGTATATTTTTACAGGAGGATTTCTGCCCTTTTTGCACAAGTTCGATGGGCATTCAGAGGGATTGGCTGCTGAGTTTGCACGCACCTTTCGCAACAATCAAATTCACATCAGCGACATGACAATCCAGGTAAGCCCCAAAATTCTTAGTCAAGTTACTGAAATGCCATTACATGGGGTTCAAATTGGGAATTATAGCAAGAATACCCTTTGAAATTGAATTAATAAACTTTAGGGGAGATGAGGATGACAGGCCCATTGAATTTGTATTGAGTAATAATATCTATAAGGGGGTCAAAAGAACAAGTTTACAACCTCCTTGGGATGAAGTTGCAATATGGGTCATTAGGTTTTTGACCTATGATGGGCAATTCCCTATCCTATCTGGACATCACATGAGAATTCTAACCCATCTACACCATGGCAACTCAAACCCTAAGCTTAAGGTAAACCTTCCCTTATATTTATATCAAGAATTGATAAATATGGCCAAAAAGTACCAAGCAGGAAGAGGGTCTCCCAAACACCATGGGCTCATCAAGATCATCTACAAACATCACTTTAGAGGAAACCCTAGGAGTTTTGAATGGTTCTTCTCTACCTGGAATGAATTGGAGAGTGAAAGCCCTGAATCTGAGGAAGAGGCAGAAGGTGAGAAGTCTGAATCTGAAGATGAAGCAGAAATTACAAGATCTGAACCTGAAATTGAAATTGAATCCTCTGAAAAAGAAATCCCCTCCTCACCACAAGGACCTCCATCCTCTAGGACTAGGAAGCAAAGGGAAAAATAATCTAAGTCTGGTCCTGTGGGAAAAATAAGGAGAGTTACATTTTCTGAGAATGTAACTATTTTTCCAACACAACCTATTGGGAAGCCTGGTAGTTCAAGAAAGGAAGGGCGGCTAGAGAAAGAAACACTTGAAGTAGGTTCTGCTCCAGAATCATCAGAATTTGTTCCAGAGTCACCAAAAAGGGTTAAACAAACTCCTGTGGGGTTACGAAGGTCTTCTAGACTTCAAAAACAAAAAGTAATAGAAGAAATAGTGGATGAAGAAGTGACATCACTATTTCAGTAGTTAAATACAGAGCAGGAGCAGGAAGTGCTTGTAGAACAATTTACAGAAGAAATATCAGAGGAAGTATATATGGACATAGAAGAATTGGAGGTAGAGACAACAATCACAGATACAGAAATACCTACAGTCTCACTTGTTGACTATTCAGATTCTGAAGATTCTGATTCTGGCAAAGAATCACTAAGAGAAGAGGAAGAGCCTGATATGCAAACCCAGTTACATGCTGCTAAAAGTGTCATTAAGACACAAATGGGTTGGATTGAACAACATGAAGCCTCTATCATAGAAAAAGATAAGCTTATTGCTGATTTGCAGGAAGAAGTGAACAAACTAAAGGCTCGGTTGTCCACTCTGGAGCAACAACCTACAGAATCTGATTCTGAGGATGAATTGGCCAGAATTTTGTTAGAATTGGTAGAAGATCATAGGGAGATAGCCCTACCTGAGGAAGAATCACCCATCAGAGGAGTGGAAATAGAAGAGACAACAACACAAATCTTCCAGCAGGATGTCAGCATGACAGATTCAGGAGCTTCTATAGAACATTCTAAAAATTTACAAGGGGCACAAACATCACAAGCAGCTGAGGAGGCCAATGAATAGGGAGAAGTGCAAGAACAAGTAAATATACATTCTCCTCAATTATCTATTGAATTAATTACAGTTGAATCACCTCAAGTTGAAACAACAAAAGTTGGAGTACAAGTAGATCTACTCTCTGTTAACACATCAAAAATTGGTATACAAGTGGACTTACCTCCAAAAATACAATCAATCATAAGGCCCCCACAAATAGTTACAATGACAAAATATAATGAGGACATAGCACATTGGATGTTGCAGTGTCAACAGATGGAGGCACAAATTTCAGCCTTAAAACCTTTGAAGCAGAAGCTAGAAGCCCAAACTGTAGATATAACTAAGTTACAGGAACAGATACAGGATATGTGCCAAATTGTAGAGTACTTAGTTCAGTGTAGAAGGCCTGCAAGGTTTTATACTTTGATCCTAAAATAAAAATACCTCCGTTGGCAGTTAATGAGGATTATTTCCAAACTTCCTTACAAACTGGACACTGCTGAGGAATTTGTAGAAACATATCTGCATAGTCCAGAGGAACAGAGAAATCTGCTTTGTGAATTATTTTTGCATAACTTCTTCTTACCTGAGAATGGAACCTTCTTGCCACACATATTTACAGGAGATATCCAGTTGAGAGCCTTCATATCTCTAGTGCAAAATCAGATTCATTGGGAGGAGGAGAAAAAGGCAAGCAAGGAAATGGAGTTGAAAGCTGAGTTACTAATAAGACGGACCCATACTAATTATAGGGAATCCATAAACCAACATTTCACTATGATGAGGGAACAAAAAATTAGAGAAGTATATAAGAGCAATCTTACTGATTGTATCAGGAGTTTTCAGGTCTTTTGTAACCAACATTTTGGTAATGCTCTATCAGCTTGTAAGAGCAGGTGGGGAGAATTACCAATATCACTTCAGAAAAGGGAACCTATCTCACCCAACAATTTGTTGTGGTCCAGAAGAAGAGCAGAAGGCATAGTGCAGGTCATCCACAAACTGCAAGATCATTGGGTAGGTTTGAGGTATAGGCTGCCAAATGTTATAACCCATGTTCCATATTTCTTTGATAATGATCCCCAATCAGATGAGCAGTTCCAGGAGTGGCTCAAGAAAATACAGGAAATCAGAGGATATTATAAGGTTCCAGGGCCAAAACTGAGTTATGAAGAATGGAATCTGGACATAGATCTCTGTGTTGTTGTGGCTTCACAGAATGCATGAGGACATGCATTATAATAGGTTGGGGGAAAATGATGAGGCCAGAAAATTGCCTCATTCATGGACCATTTTTGGATATTTGATAAACTATTTGATAAACCTTATGTTATGTTTTGATGCTAATTATGGTGATAGAATGCATTATGTATTAGTGTTTACATGTTTTAAATGTTGAAGAGCATATATTCTATTTTGACTATTTTTCTGTACTTTTTGACCTGTTTCAGCTGAATTCTTTAAGCAAAGTAGGATTTATTTGAAGTTGTAATAATAAGTGTTGATATGTATTTAGTTCTGAAATCATTTCATTAGCTTTCCCCATCGTCTAACCATTTCAAATGGCCAAAAAGGTGCCAAAACTTGTTCAAAATAGTTTGACTATGCAGAAACAGGAAATTGTCCATTCAAATTCCAGCCAACTGTACATATACAACATGGCTTGGAATTGGTCCACTCCAGCTCATGCAAAGGATGGAATAAGTCTTCTGGGAAATTATGGAGACTATTCACGCCGTCACAACTATTTTCCTGCACCTTTGGGTGCATGAATTAATACAAACTCTGTTATCTTGCCTGATATTTCGGAGCAACTCCAGAATGAACGCAGTAAGAACAGTTTTGGTCAAAAGTGCCTATAACAACAATAGAAGGGTGGTAAACGGTGGCTACAGCTGTTTAAGGGATGCCCTTATTCTTTCCAACACCTGTCCCTCAATGCATGAAGCCCAGAAGAAGGAATGGATAAGGAATAATAGAACAAATCCTTGCATTCTAGGAAACAGTTCTACAACAGTTGTAGCAGCCCTACATAGCAGCACAAAATCCTATCAATATTGTAACCCATTAGTATAAATAATATAGCTCCCATTTGGTTGAGCATATAGGATCTAGAGGATAGATAATTTCATAATAGATAAGGTTTACATTATAGCATTATAGTAGAATAGTATTTTGTAGGTTTCCCCTGCATTGTTGTTATGCTACTGCAGATTTAATAAAAGGTGCAGTTTCATCATCTATGTTGGCATTCTGAGTTTAGTGTAAGGTTTAGTTAGTTTAGGACAGGTACTTTTCACCTTCTTCTAGTTCAGGGAGCAAGGGCCACTTCCAGGCCCAGGAGAAGGGACAACATTGACAGGTTTTTTGCTCTTTTCTTGCTATAGCAAATTAGCAGAAACCTGACTCTATTTCACATTTTTAGTTGTGTTATTTTAGAATGCATGTGATAATTTGTAATGATTATAGGAAGTGTGTGTGCATGTCAGCTGACCACTTAGCATAGATTCTTGCATCCTACAACATTTTATGAAATTCCCTGTTTTTCAATAGTTGTTTCAGACTTTGACATTTCCAGTTTGCATCAGAGAATTTCTTGATGTTTCAGTTCTGCAACATTTGATTACTATCCTTTAAATTATGTTATTGTAATTAGGTTCTACTTCATGCAAGTGTGATTTTCAATTCTGCAAGTTTCATTTCTGCTATTTCCATTTCTGCATCCTTTCATTGTTGTCATTTTAAATTCTGCAATTTAAGTAGTTTTCTTTTTCCTGCAAAATTTCAATTCCTGCAATTTCATTTCTATAAAGGTAAATAGGAGTCAATTTCAGTTCATAGGATTTAAAGGTGACATCAAACCCCCAACATTAACTTCTCTACCAATAAAGCCCTCCTTTGAATGAACTGATCCTTTAACTGCTTGACTTTCCTATCGTATACAACCATTGGACACCGCCCTGGATTGACAAGAATAATGATTAAATGATGAATAATTGATGACACTCATCATGATGACATTGCATGGCAAGCTCACCTTGATCAATTGATCCTTCTTGATGAACATTGTGTGAATGTACTCTAGCATCTCTATGTTTAACAAGATCATCGTAAATGAGATTATAATAATAAATTCCACCTGAGATAATTTAAGGTTGGGGATCTTGTGTTGAAAGAGAACCAATAGAACTCAAACATGTCGTCGCACTTGTGAGACAAATTTATGGATAATCGGTTAGGTCCTTATATCATCTCATAGAATATTGGACATGGAACATATTGCCTAACATCATTAGAAATGGTTGAAGAGCCTGAGCCTCTCAAAATTCTTCATCTAAAGGTGTTTTACGCATAGCAACAAGACAAAAGTCAAAAATATTCAAATAAATCATAAAATTTCAAAAACATTTAAAAAACACTTAAAATCAAAAACAATTGAAAAATTCAAAATCAAAACAAATCAAAAAGTGCTAAAATTTTAAAAACAATTGAAAACATCAAAAACACAAAAACATTTGCATTTTCATTTTGCACATGCATTCATTAAATTGCATTGCACTAGGTATTTTCATCCATTGCACTTGCATTAGGATAGGTTGTGTTTACATGCTTACAAACTACACCATGTTTGTATGTTAATCATACATCTATTGATCATCATCATCCATCACTCTTATGATTAATTGTGTTTTTCAACACAACCCTTCTTGTTGCTATAAGGAATATACTAGGGTTTTTTGGTAATTCAGCCATACCTAGTGATCTCAGATTTTGTAGAAATTTATCTTTACTTTTCGATATGAGGTCTAGTTTTGATAGTACCTAGCATATTGTTGAGTGGTAATTTTGCCCAAGTGCAAAACCACACTCACAGTTAGGATTTTGTTAAAAGTCGTCTCTTGCAAAGAAGTATAATCTTCTCAAGGTTCCTTTTACTTAAATGTGTGCATGTATGCTTATTAAATGAGTGCATGGAATACCTTAGTGTTCTACAAAATAACTATTAACAAGGGGTCTATGTTGGGGTTGCTTTAGCTTGATATGTTGTTATTGCTCATGGAACTAAAAGAGAAAATAAATGTGATCTTAAAAATGGTGAGATGATTCCTTCTATGATGCTTCAAACGTAAAAATGAAATAGTTCTGAATGATTAACTTTGTAGCTCATGTAGCCTTTGATATGCCTTATTAACAACAACTATCTTTAATGAAATGGATTTTCATAAAAAGAGTTAATGGAGGGCTTGAAATGTCCTGTAAATCCCCCTCTTTAGTGAAGTTATAATTTTCATGAAGAGAAATCAATCTATTACATTTGATGGCATGGCCTGTGAGCTGCCCAATAAATTATCCTCCTTCATGAAATTGTGATTTTTAGGGAGGAAATTAATTTATTACAGAAGCAGACTTTCTAAAAATATGCCTCATGAATCATTCTCCTTTAATGAAAGTGATATTTTCATAAAAATAAATAGTTCATGGCTTGCAAGTGAACAAACATAAATCTTGGAATTTAAATCTCTATTCAAAATATGAAAACATGCAAAACCAGAGATCTCTCAAAATTCCCTTTAAAAATTACAAACTTTGAATAGTTTGGAATTTTGTATTCTTTCAAAACAAATTTGACCTTGCTTTAAAATAAATGTTAAAGCTTATTCATCTAAACTACACTTTTGTTTTTTGTATTTATGTTTTTATAATTTTTATTTTATTTTTAAAGTATCATATTAAAAAAATTGAAAAGGACAAGGCTAGAAGATTAAACAAAAATGAATTGATAGAAAAATAAGAGCTGCAACTTAAAATATTCTCACAGATCCTGCAATATTAGTATCCTGCACCCAAATCCTACATTAAGATGATCCATTTTTATACAATCCATCTTTAATGAGGTGTTATCTCCTATGGGACAAACAATACATTGAAACAATGAAAGCAGATTAACCAAAAATTATGTATTAAAACCTGCCAAAAAAGCTTCAACATAGGGGTCAATAATAGATTTTCAATTCAACTCGAAATACGAAATATAGCTTCTATTAAGCATCAGTGGAAAAAATTTCAATCCAGCAGAATGGAAGGACAAACCACTCCAAAACAGGCCCAGTTTTCATCTGCGGCTCTACTTCAAACAGTTTCCAACCCCCTGTAAATCCCCCTCTTCTCTTCTTTATACTTTTCCTCCTCTTTCGTCTTCCTTCCTGGATACCTTTCTCTTCGCTTTCTGTTTCTTTTCTTCCTTCGTGCCATTTGGGCCTTGTAACACTTTCTCTTTCTAGATAATGTTGCATAAGCGTTTCTTTAATTTATAATTATTTTGAAACATTTTTTTTTTTGGACCACGTTTCATAACGCTTTCAACCCCTACACATCCGCAGATGTTTTTGTCCCTTTTTTTGGCTTTCAAAATATCCTTACCTCTTGCCATTTTAATATACGGGTCAATTATAACCTAAGCCCCTTACAAAAGTTTCGAGGATGAATGCGCATCAAAATCATGGACTATGCCTCCCTCTTTATCCAATTGGAATCCTCCATCCTTTATGATAACGGAGAGAATGGGACTATATCGTTATGGCTTATCTACCTTTACAAAGACACCCAACCACTATGCATTATCCATATTATGAAACACAGTGATGACGAAGTAAAATGCTGCAATTGTTATGAAACCTCCTTCAAAGTGTGTAAAATTGACGGTTGGTCTCTTCATTACCTACTTTTATCCTTTGGGTGTTACCCATTATGCTGCCCCTAGCTGGTTTCTGCATTTTCTATCTCTCAGGGCATGTGTTATCATCTCTATGACATTGGCTCACTGTCATCTGCATGTATATCCTGTACTATCTGCGTTTTCACCTATGCATCGATCTGGCGATCCACATTGTTCTGCCCACATCTGCCATGGTTTATTTCCATGCAGGATTCGCTGTGATTTCCTATTATGCTATCCACATAAAATAGAGGGATGCTATCCACATTAAGCTCTGGCTACCATGGGACCCATTTGTGTCCGACATTGGCTATCCCATTTGTTGTCTACGTAGGCTTGACAGGTAATTTCTCTTGACACTTGTAGTAGTCCCGCATCGATCTATGTCTGCTCTATGTTGTACAATGTTGCATCGACCATGTCAGGTTCACATGCCATGGGGGATTATTCGTCACTGCTATCCACGATCTCATCCACCACAATTCGCGTCCACTCTTTCAAACAATATGTCATCCATTATCATGCATGATGCGGATTTCGTCGATCTCCTACGACCTCTGCAATGCTTTTGCATGCATAACGTCATGTCGTTAGGGCTTTATGCCATATATTATAACGCTCATCTGCAGTAACTGGTCATTTGATAATCAGTAAAAATAAATAGCCCATTCCACGTCATCTACACAAGTTGCTGAAGAATAGTCTGTGCATGGTAACTGTCAAATGGAAAGCCACGTGATTCCATAATGGGGAAACCATGCTGAGCGAAATGTCTCTGGATTGCTACTATCGATGAAACCTGTCTATCCGCACGAGCATCAAATCTGTCAAACTCATATTCGTTTAATCTATTGTTGAGGAGCCCTGTCGTTTGCCGTCTAGCCGCATTGGTATTGGGATTTAGCATGTGTTGTGGGTTTCCCATTTTGTTCATCATATTTTACTTTCACTTGCCTCGCTATATGTCATCGGTATATGCTATCAATTATCACTCATCGCTGCCATTTCCTGCGGTCATCGCTGCATGCTACTCCATCGTTGTATGAAAAACGTGTTTCATCATGGTGAGAGCTACCTACAGTTCTGCTACACACTCTGTCGTAAATTGTACCTGTAATGTCTAGATCTACTAGTTGTTGTCACCGGTTTCATCGCGAGTGGGTGTCGTGTCAAGGTGTTCATCCATATCAACTTTCTTCATAAGGCCAGGTCATCACCACATTGCGTGCCATCCGAATCTATGAGTTCCACGTAAGTGTCCCGTGATCGTCGCATACCTTGCGACATTGCTCCGATCATCGCTAGCCATATCAACGAATTGTCCTTGATCTGAAGCCGCCTAGGCTTGTCATGTCTTATCCACACCCCCTGTATCTCCACGTCGACCCGGGCTTCGAGCAATCATCCAAATACCTGTGCAACACGATTATAACATTAATTTCTTAAGATAAAACTTAGAACAGGAACTAAAACTCTCACACAATTAATATAATGAAATTAACCCAGCATTACCCTTTTCAAAGGAAATTTTCTAAACTAACACCTAACCTAGAATACGAAGAGGCATGAAAATGTAATAAGAATAGAAGCTAAATATATTAGGATATTGAGGTGTTATGCAAAAGTAAACATGAAACACTTAGCTTCTTTTCATATTTATTTTTTTTTTATACAATATTATTATTATTATTATATCTTTATATATATATATATATATATATATATATATATATATATATATATATTATTTAACAAAATTTTGAACTAATAAAGAGTCTAGCGTAGTTAGCTTCTACATGCATCGATTGGTTGAATTCAAAACTAACCATTTAATACCCTTGCAACCAACGTACACCTTTCCCCAAAGCAAGATAAAGGGAGACCCTAACCAAAAACTATAAATTGCAACTTACGTGAAGTAGCCACTAACTAAACCAAAAGGAAAACCTAGAGGCTACAACGAAAATCCTCGATAACTATCCATCGCAAATATTAATAAAAAATGACCAAAACCCCTCAAAACCAAAACTTCAAAGGTGGGTCCCCAAAATTTGGGGATAGTTGTGGAGAGGCCACAACAAATGGCGACTCTACTGGGGAATGCTCCCGAGCATTCCGAACGAAAATCCAGAATCTTCGGTTCTGAAAACCAACAAACTAAAGATTAGAAATAAAATTATTCAGCAACATCCAAAGATGATGGGGATAGACAATTTCAATCGAAAACACATGAACCATTGCTTTAGCTAAGTGTGTGAAAGTGTTTTCATTTTAGCATTCCTAAAAACTATTCAGAATCCATCACTTGTTTTGCATTAGGCTATAAAAATTACTCATTAAAGATATGCCTTTGCATTGCTCCACAGCCAGTCAGGCGTTTATAGCCCCGATGGAGATGCCTTCACTCACCCAAGTGTTAGATCAAATTTGCATTTGCCTCTTTTGTAGACATTGCTCCACTGCCAATCAGGCGTCTATAGCCCCGGTGGAGATGTCCTAAGCCATTTGATTGATTTGGCTCTTTCTTTTCATGAAATTTTATTGCTTTGCAAATTTCACCTGTCACCTGGGTTAGAGATCAAATAAGGTTAAATATTGAGTATATAAAATATTTTCGCCTTAATTTGCAAACCAAATAACTTCATCTTTCAAGATTCCAATAATGCCCCTTAATATGATGTGTTCATGTGTAGCCTTAGCAAAATGATTCATGGTTCCCAAAATTCACTATCTTAGTCCCCAAAATCTAGGAGTAATTACTAAATAATTCTATCCCTTTTCTTGGATCTACATGATAGGCAATTCATCCTTCAAGAGGCCACAAATTAGTAGCTACCATAGAACACAACCACCAATAGAGGAACCAACCCAAAACTCAAAACTTGCAAACCAAAACTTGGAAACAAACCCAAAACCTAATCTAATACAAACTTGACAAGGAAAACAACACAAAACTCACCAAACCCAAAATTTGAAACAAAACCCAAAACTAAAAACCAAAGAAAAAACATGAAAACCAAAACTTATATACAATAATATACAAGATGATGCAAAAAATTTGGACCATCATTTCCCTGGATCCCAAACACGATTAGCACACTTTGAAAGACATCTAACATGAAATGCATACCAAGCTTTACAAAAATCCCAGCAAAACAAGATTGGATCAAGCCATGCAACACCTCTCATCTTGCCTCTCTCACACAACCACTTTGATTCAAGTTTATTAGCAATTCCATGTTGGACATTTGATTCATTAAACTTGCAAGTGAGTACATGATTTTCAACAATCTTTTGCTTATTCAATGAGATGCAAATTTCAAAATTAGATTCATTTTCACAAGCATGTAGGATTTCCTTCAAATAGGAGGCTATTTCTGAAAATTTTAAAGCAACATCATCATCCATGTCTTTAGACCAATCATACTCACGCAACAATTTGCAATTATCTAGGATGTTTACTAAATGAGAATCATTATAATCTTGTATCCTAGATTCAATTGTTAGTTGTTGATGAACATGATTTAACAATTCAAGCATGTCTACTTCTCCCTCATTTAACAAAGCAATCTCATTAGTGGTATGAGCAAAAATCCATTCTAGTTCTTCATTCACCTCTAGTGGCATTTCATCATAAATAGCATTTGAATCCAATAAATGATTAGACAAATTTTCACCTGAAGCTTGGATGTTTGGACACAAAAGGTTAGATTCTACCTCTTGTACATTTTCATTTACCAACACTTGGTGAGCCATTATGACATTTTCTTCTTCTTCATGGGCTTCCATCATCATCATTTTGTAACACTTCATGTGATATAGCGATTTCAACATCCTGCATATCAAATGACACAAAACCTTCATTAGTAGGAACGTGAGAAGCAAATAAGTCCTCATATCTTCCCCATCCATTATAATAATCATCTTCTAAACCCATGGGATAAAACTCTATCATGTTTTCAAATGGCATATGATTCTCTAAAGGTTTAGAAATTGTAGGCTCTTCATGCAAGATAGCATCTTTAGAGTCATGCATATGAGATGAAGAAATTTTTTTATCAGAATATGCAAAAGGAACACATTCCTCATGTTTTCCCCAAACATCATCATAATTATCAAATTCTATCAAGGCTTCTGTATAATCTTTAGATTCAACCATTGATTCACCCTCTTCAACTTCAAAGAATTCATCTTCCTCAGATTCATCCTCCTCAACTTCAAAAAATTCATCTTCCTCGGATTCATCTATTGGTGGGTCAAGGGTTTCTTCCATGGGATCTACTATTGTATTCAAACTTCTAAAGTTGTCCCAATCCTCCTTTGTAAAAAGTGACCCTAAGCCAACCTCTAGACTTTGATCAACTTGATCATCACCATCCTCATTGATGATATCTAAGGTGGTTGTAATATGTGGACATTCAACTTTATCCCCTTGATTGCTCACATTAGGCATTGTTTGATTCAGGACTACTAGGTTTGATGGTTGGTATTGGTTGGAATCCATTACTCCTAAAAAACAATCCATCATAGGAGAAGGTGGTTCCTCAACTAGATTCTTTGGTAGCATTTGATTACAAGCTTTAGGGTTGAGCAATGATAATTGACCCACATCCAAACCTTTTGAAATGCACCGTTGTTCTACCGTTATTGCCTCACTGTAGGCTCTAGGCAAGGATGACTCTTTAAGAATTCTCCCTAGAAATGTAGAGGTAAATGGGTCTAAGGCTTCTAGGTACACTTGGATAGCTTCTTCTTCTGAAATGATGTAATGACTCTCCATATCGATGTACAACCTATGGAACCTATCATTAAATTGGCTTGTGGACTCATTAGGTTCTTTACAAATAGAAACAAACTGATTTAATATCCTATCTGGATCAATCAATTTTCCAAACTATTTGAGAAATGCTACCTCTAATTGATCCCAAGAGGTGATAGAACCTACAAGTAAACCGATATACCAATCATAAGCAAATTCATCTAATGTGGATGGAAACATCCTACAAACAACATCTTCATGTATGATTTGCAAATGAATTAAAATGCTCTTATATCCTTGAATATGCTCTTCAGCTGATTCCATCCCATCATGCCTAAACTGAGGTAGATTACACATAATATCTATAGGCATATGATGTGAAGGCCCAGGTATATTTAAAGGACAATCTACCCTTAAAGAAGCAAGAAATGCCATTAGATAACCTCAAAGAATATGACTTTAAAACCAATTTTGTTAGTCAAAGAAATGTCTTGCAATAAGCATGAAATGACTAACAAATCTCAAAAGATATGCATCAATTAAAACATGACATTAAAGACCATTCTCCAATTTGCAAAAGGTTAGCATAAATGTATCATCAATTGGAGAACTTTCAAATCAATAGATATGATCAATAAAACCTCATTAGTCAAGATAAATGCCTTCAAATCACTCTTTCAAATAACATGAACAAGTTAGCATCTATAACAAAACAACCAAATCAGGCCCTCCTTCTAGCACCAAAATGTTGAGTGGTGATTTTGCCCAAGTGCAAAACCACACTCACAGTTAGGATTTCATTTAAAAACCCTCTCTTGCAAAGAAGTATAAACTTCTCCAAGGTTCCTTTTACCTAAAAAATGCTTAAGGGCAGAGCAAAAAAAGGGAATACCTTAGTGTTCTACAAAACAACTGTTAACAAGGGGCCTGTGTTGGGGTTGCTTTAGTATAATATGTTGTTATTGTTCATGAAACTAAAAGAGAAAATAAATGTGATCTTAAAAATGGTGAGATGATTCCTTTTATGATGCTTCAAACGTAGAAATAAAATAGTTCTAAATGATTAGCTTTGTAGCTCATATAGCCTTTGATATGCCTTATTAACAACTATCTTTAATGAAATGGATTTTCATAAAGAGAGTTAATGGAGGGCTTGAAATATCCTGTAAATCCCCCTCTTCAATGAAGTTATAATTTTCATGAAGAGAAATCAATCTATTACATTTGTTGTCATGGCCTGTGAGCTGCCCAATAAATTATCCTCCTTCATGAAATTGTGATTTTCAGGGAGGAAATTAATTTATTACAGAAGTAGTCTTTCTAAAAATATGCCTCATGAATCATTCTCCTTTAATGAAAGTGAGATTTTCATAAAGGGACATATTTCATGACTTGCAAGTGAACAAACATAAAGCTTGAAATTTAAATCTCTATTCAAAATATGAAAACATGCAAAACCAAAGATCTCTCAAAATTCCCTTTAAAAATTACAGACTTTGAATAGTTTGGAATTTTGCATTCTTTCAAAACAAATTTGACCTTGCTTTAAATTAAATGTTAAAGCTTATTCATCTAAACTACACTTTTGTTTTTTGTATTTTTATGGTTTTATAATTTTTATTTTATTTTAAATTATCATATTAAAAAAAAATGAAAAGGACAATGCTAGAAGCTTAAACAAAAATTAAATGACAGAAAAATAAAAGTTGCAACTTAAAAGATTCCCACAGACCCCAATATTAGTATCCTGCACCCAAAACCTACATTAAGATGATCCATTTTTATGCAATCCATATTTAATGAGGTGTGATCTCCTATGGGACAAACAATACATTGAAACAATGAAAGCAGATTAACCAAAAATTATGCATTAAAGCCTGCCAAAAAAAAGCTTTAACATAAGGGTCAATAATAGATTTTCAATTCAATTCGAAATACAAAATACAGCTTCTATTAGGCATCAGTGGAAAAAATTTCAATCCGACATAATGGAAGGACAAACCACTCCAAAACAGGCCCATTTTTCATCTGCAACTTTGCTTCAAATAGTTTCCAACCCCCTGTAAATACCCCTCTTCTCTTATTTATATTTTTCCTCCTCTTTTATCTTCCTTTCCTGGCTACCTTTCTCTTCGCTTTCTGTTTATTTTCTTCCTTTGCGTCATTTGGGTCTTGTAACGCTTTCTCTTTCTAGATAATGTTACATAAGCAATTCTTTAATTTATAACTATTTTGAAACGTTTTCTTTTTTTGGACCATGTTTCATAACGCTTTCAACCCCTACACATCCACGGATGTTTTTGTCCCTTTTTTTGGCTTGCAAAATATCCTTACCTCTTGCCATTTTAATATACGATTCAATTATAACCTAAACCCCTTAAAAACGTTTTGAGGACGAATGCACATCAAAATCATGGACTATGCCAATTTGAATCCTCCATCCTTTATGATAACGGATAAAATGGACTATGCCAATTGGAATCCTCCCTATCTAGCCAATTGGAATCCTCCATCCTTTATGATAACGGATAAAATGGGACTATATCGTTATGGCTTATCTACCTTTACAAAGACACCCAACCACTATGCATTATCCATCTTATGAAATGTGGTGATGACGAAGTAAATGTTAGAAAAATTAACCCAGATTTCACGCCTGTGCCCAACTGCGCTCCGAACCTTGGGCAAAACCGGATTGCGCTCCAGACATGGGCGAAGTTGGACTGTGCTGCCGTAGTCCGGGATCCTGGCAAAGGGCTGACATGACGTCGCACCTACCCTCTGACAGATGTGATGCTAGTGCGGCGATTGGTCAAAAACCCTAGTTGAGGGCCTGTCAAAACCTGTCAGAGGACAAACCCTAATCCTCCTCTTCTGTGGCTATATAAGGCATCTCGGGTATTTCAAAAGAGTGGAGGAAGAGCAGTGCAAGAGGAGCAGAGGCAAAGAAGAGTATCTCAGTGAGCAGTTTGACTCAGCTGATTAATGTCTGAGCAGCCGACTCGACATTTTGTCTATTTTAGTTTATCCTACAGCGCAGCCTGCAGATGTTGAAATTTCCTCGATTGAGGAACTCTGTAACCCCCGTTTAATATAAATAAAGCTTGCTGTTTGTTTTAGGCATCTTTAGGGTTTGCAGTTTGTTGCTCTCTGTTTCGACGTCTCTCTCTTCTCATTCGGGTGTTGCCAAGCCAGGCAAACCCAGCGACAGCCGCGGAAGACGAAGAAGTTGAAGGCCGAAAAGTCTGAAGTCGGCCGCTGTCCGCACTTCACCCAGTGCAAGTCCGTCGGCTGACCGAAGTGCAAACTTCGCCCAGTTTCGGGCGAAGTCAGTAAGCAGCTGCGAAGAGCGAACTTCGCCCAATTTTGGGCGAAGTCCGTCGCTGCACAGCCGAAGTGCGCACTTCGCCCATTCCTGGGCGAAGTCCGTCGGCGCGGCCGACGTTTGCACTTCGCCCAACTTCGGGCGAAGTCCGTCGGCGCGGCCGAAGTTCGAACTTCGCCCAATTTCGGGCGAAGTCCGTCGGCGCGGCCGACGTTCGCACTTCGCCCTAGTCTTGGGCGAAGTCCGTCGGGGCCCCGACTCACGCTGCACTTCCTGGGCGTGCGCCCTGCACAGTCGATCTATGCAGACTTCGGCGGCGGTTGAAAAAAATTTAAATTCTACAAATTGGTATCAAAGCTGATTGTGTCGTGACACGGAGATAGAAGCATGGCTTCCGAGAGAAACTCGCTACAGTTGCAGATCCCGCGATTTAACGGCAAGAACTACGATTACTGGAGCATCCAGATGAAGATCCTGTTCGGATCTCAGGAGCTATGGGAGTTAGTCGAGAACGGCTACCCAGAACCGGCAGATGCAACAGCAGCACTGGCCGCCCTCTCTCAAGCAGACAAGGATCTGTTGAAAGAGCACAAGAAGAAGGACCAGAAGACCCTCTTCTACATCATGCAAGCGGTTGAGGAGACCATCTTCCCGTGGATTGCATCAGCCACCAAGGCCAAGCAGGCCTGGGAAACCCTAGCAAGTTCGTATCAGGGCACCGACAAAGTGAAGTTGGTGAAACTACAGATGCTCAGGAGACAGTTTGAGAACCTGCAGATGAGCGAGTCCGAGTCGATGAGCGACTTCTTCACTCGGATGACTGACATTATCAACCAGATGCGGTTGAACGGAGAAAATTTCCAAAGCCATAGAATCGTGGAGAAGATTCTTAGAAGTCTGCCTGCGAAGTTCGACTCGGTTGTCATAGAAATCGAAGAGTCGAGAGATCTGACAACCCTCTCGACAGACGAACTCATGGGTTCATTGCAGACCCATGAACAGAGGCTGAGCCGTTCATCTCAGACCTCTCTGGAGCAAGCATTTCGGGCTCAAGCCTCAGTCCGAGACAGCGACAGACAAGACTCCCACCACAGCGCTTCTAGTTTTTAAGGAGGAAGAGGCAGAACTAGGCATGGGAGAGGTAACAAGAAAGGAGGGAGATCAAACCCTCATGACGCTGAGCCAAGTTGCAACTTTCATCAGCAAGGAGGAAGAGGCACTGGCAGAAATCAGCAAGGAAGCTCTCAACAGAAGAAGGACATGTCAAAGGTCCAATGCTACTACTGCAGTAAGTTCGGCCATTATGCCTCACAGTGCAAGAAGAAGATGGCGAACGAGAATCAACAGCAAGCCCATTATACGGAGGAACCCAAAAATGCGATAGGAGGAAATGTGCTGCTGACTTGCAGTATTGAAGAGGAGAGCAAGAAAAACATCTGGTATCTTGACAGTGGTTGCAGCAACCACATGACTGGGAACAGAGAGATGTTCTCACAACTAGATGAAACAGTTCGGTCCGAAGTCAAGATGGGGAACAACAACAAAGTTCCTGTGATGGGGAAAGGAAAGATCCTCATCCGCACCCGGCACGATGACAGAAAAATAATTCAAGATGTTTTTTATGTGCCTGGGTTGAAGCATAATCTGCTAAGTGTTGGACAGCTTGTGCAGAAGGGGCACACTGTACTGTTCAAAGATGGTGTCTGTTCCATCAGAGACAAATCACATGGGCAAATTGCAATAGTGTCCATGACGAAAAACAAAATGTTTTCGTTGCAGATTCAGAATGAATCTTTGATGTCTCTGAGTGCAGTTGAGAAAGATGCTACCTGGCTGTGGCATCTCAGATTCGGTCACCTGAGCTTTAGTGGCCTGAATCAACTGCACAAGATGCGAATGGTGAAGGGTTTACCCCTTATCGAGCAACCGAACCAAGTGTGTGAAGGTTGCCTAGTCGGCAAGCAGCACAGGGATGCATTCCCTATAGGACAGTCTTGGAGAGCATCATGACCTTTGGAACTGGTGCGACAACCACATTTGCTAGCAACAAATACTTCTTGACATTCATAGATGACTTCAGTCGGAAGACTTGGATTTACCCCATCAAGTCGAAGTCGGAGGCATTTGCCGATTTAAGGAGTTCAAGGCTCGGTGGAGAAACAGAGCGGTTATTATGTGAAGACTCTCAGAATCGATGGAGGTGGAGAGTACATCTCCAACGAATTCCACAACTTTTGCAAGCAGCATGGAATTCGAAGGCAGATCACTGCCAGATACACGCCACAGCAGAATGGTGTAGCTGAGAGGAAGAACCGAACCATCATGGAAATGGCGCGAAGCATGATGAAGGCGAAGGGATTGTCGCATGAATTCTGGGTAGAGGCTATCACATGTGCAGTCTACTTGCTGAACAGATGTCCCACCAAAAGTGTGAAGGACAAAATCCCTCAGGAGGCCTGGAGCGGAGTGAAGCCAAGTGTGGCTCACTTGCGTGTGTTCGGGTGCATTGCATATGCACATGTTCCAGAAGAGAAGCGACAGAAGTTGGATGATCGAGCTGAGAAATGCATTTTCACAAGGTACAGTGAGCGAGCGAAGGCATATAGGCTATACAACCCCGTGACGAAGAAGCTCATCATCAGCCGTGATGTGAAATTTCTTGAAGATCAAGCCTAGAATGGGAAGTCAGAGACTGGCCAGTTAGAGCCAGCAGAAGTTCAGTCTGTTGACTTGGAAGAAGGAAGTGTGCAGCCACCTACAACTTCTAGCAGCAACAGCGGTGCCAGCAGTAGCACAACCACTCCATCACGGTCACCTCCACTTGCAAGTAGAATCCAGAACCTGAGGACACCTACGAAGACTCGGAGCTTGCAAGACATTTACGAGGCAACCCGAACCCACATAGATGAAGAGCACTCTGACTTTGCTTTCTTTACTGAAGTTGATCCAGTAGAGTTTGAAGATGCAAGTCAGAATCAAAAGTGGGTGCATGCGATGGACGAGGAAATAGCAGCCATTGAAAATAATGAAACATGGCAGCTCACAAATCTTCCAGTAGGGAAGAAGACCATTGGGGTCAAGTGGGTGTATAAGACAAATTTCAACGCCCAAGGAGACATTGACAAGCACAAAGCCAGACTGGTGGCGAAGGGTTACAAGCAGAAGTCAGGCATCGATTACCATGAGGTATATGCGCCTGTAGCCCGACTTGACACAGTCAGGATGATCCTGGCATTGGCAGCCCAACAAGGTTGGAAGATGTACCGAATGGATGTCAAGTCAGCCTTCCTCAACGGAGTGTTGGAGGAATAGGTCTACATAGACCAGCCACCAGGTTACGAATTTGAAGGCCAGGAGGGCAAAGTCCTGAAGCTGAAGAAGGCCCTGTACGGTTTGAAGTAGGCGCCCCGAGCTTGGTACAGCCGGATTGACAGCTATTTTCAGGAGAATGGGTTTCAGAAATGCCCATATGAGCACACCTTGTACATGAAGACAAATGAAGCAGGTGAGCTCATTATCATCTGCCTGTATGTGGACGATTTGATTTATACTGGCAACAACAATGTCCTATTCGACCAGTTCAAAACAGCCATGAAGGAGTTCGAGATGACGGACTTAGGGCTGATGAAGTATTTTCTCGGCATTGAAGTTGACCAATCGGCAGATGGCATCTTCATTTCTCAGGGCAAGTATGCGAAGGATGTCCTGAAGCGCTTCAAGATGGAGGACAGCAAACCTGCCATCACACCTGCAGCCACAGGTTTGAAGCTGAGCAAGTTGGATACAGGGAGGAATGTTGATCCAACCTTGTTCAAAAGGCTAGTTGGCAGTCTGATGTATTTGACTGCAACTCGCCAGATTTGATGTTCAGAGTCGATCTGATCAGCCATTTCATGGAGACTCCGAAGGACACGCAGCAGCCAGGCAAGAGGATCTTGCGCTATGTCAGCGGGACGCGAAACCATGGCCTATTTTACGCCAGACGGGACCAGTTGGAGCTAGTGGGCTTCACAGACAGTGACTGGGCTGGCAGTACCGATGATCGGAAGAGCACCTCCGGGTATGCTTTCCATCTCGGATCAGGGGCAGTATCATGGGCGTCCAAGAAGCAACCCATTGTTGCGTTGTCCACAGCCAAAGCAGAATATGTCGCCGCCACGTCAGCCGCATGCCAGGCAGTTTTGGCTGCGAAGAGTTTTGAGTGAACTGAACTTTCCTCCGGAAGGCGCGACAACAATTTTCTGCGATAACAATTCGGCCATCGCACTGTCAAAGGATCCCGTGTTCCATGGCCGGACGAAGCACATAGACATCCGGTATCATTTCATCAGAGAGCTGGTGAAATTCGACGAAGTACAACTGTAGTTTTGCAGGTCCAAGGAGCAGCTGGCAGACATCTTCACGAAGCCTTTGAAGGAGGAAGACTTCAACAGATTGCGAGAGCAGCTTGGAGTCAAAGCGCTCGTGAAATCAGGCTTAAAGGAGGGTGTTAGAAAAATTAACCCAGATTTCACGCTTGTGCCCAACTACGCTCCGAACCTTGGGCAAAACCGGATTGCGCTCCAGACATGGGCGAAGTCGGACTGCGTCGCCGCGATCCGGGATCTCGGCAAAGGGCGACATGACGCCGCACCTACCCTCCGACGGATGTGACGCTAGTGCGGCGATTGGTCAGAAACCCTAGTTGAGGGCTTGTCAGAACTCGTCAGAGGACAAACCCTAATCCTCCTCTTCTGCGGCTATATAAGGCGTCTCGGGTATTTCAGAAGAGTGGAGGAAGAGCAGTGCAAGAGGAGCAGAGGCAAAGAAGAGTATCTCAGTGAGCAGTTTGACTCAGCTGATTAATGTCTGAGCAGCCGACTCGACATTTTGTCTGTTTTAGTTTATCCTGCAGCGCAGCCTGCAGATGTTGAAATTTCCTCGGTTGAGGAACTCTGTAACCCCCGTTTAATATAAATAAAGCTTGTTGTTTGTTTTAGGCATCTTTAGGGTTTGCAATTTGTTGCTCTCTGTTCCGGCGTCTCTCTCTTCTCATTTGGGTGTTGCCAAGCCAGGCAAACCCAGCGACAGCCGCGGACGACGAAGAAGTTGAAGGCCGAAAAGTCTGAAGTCGGCCGCTATCCGCACTTCACCCAGCGCAAGTCCGTCGGCTGACCGAAGTGCAAACTTCGCCCAGTTTCGGGCGAAGTCAGTAAGCAGCCGCGAAGAGCGAACTTCGCCCAGTTTCGAGCGAAGTCAGTAAGCAGCTGCGAAGAGCGAACTTCGCCCAGTTTTGGGCGAAGTCCGGCTGCGCAGCCGAAGTGCGCACTTCGCCCATTCCTGGGCGAAGTCCGTCGGCGCGGCCGACATTCGCACTTCACCCAACTTCGGGCGAAGTCCGTCGGCGCGGCCGACGTTCGCACTTCGCCCATTTTCGGGCGAAGTCCGTCGGCGCGGCCGACGTTCGCACTTCGCCCTAGTCTTGGGCGAAGTCCGTCGGGGCCCCCGACTCGCGCTGCACTTCCTGGCCGTGCGCCCTGCGCAGTCGATCTGTGCAGACTTCGGCGGCGGTTGAAAAAAATTTAAATTCTACAGTAAAATGCTGCAATTGTTATGAAACCTCCTTCAAAGTGTGTAAAATTGACGCTTGGTCTCTTAATTACCTACTTATGTCCTTCGGGTGTTACCCATTATGCTGCCCCTGGCTGGTTTCTGCATTTTCTATCTCTCGAGGCATGTGTTATCATCGCTATGACACTGGACCATTACCGTATGCGTGTATATCCCATACTATCTACGTTTTCGCCCATGCATCGATCTGGCGATCCACGTTGTTCTGCCCACATCCGTCGTGGTTTATTTCTACGCAGGATTCATTGTGATTTCCTAGCATACCTACTTTTCCCCCGTCGACGTTGGCATCCACATAAAATAGAGGGGTACTATCCACGTTAAGATCTGGCTGCCATGGGCCCATTTGTGTCCGACACTGGCTATCCCGTTTGCTGTTTGCGTAGGCTTGACAGGTAATTTCTCCCGACACCTGTAGTAGTCCTGCATCGATCTACGTCTTCTCTATGTTGTATAATGCCACATCGACCGTGTCAGATTCACATGCCATGGGGGATTATTCCTCGCTGCTATCCACGATCTCATCCACCGCAATTTGCGTCCACTCTGTCAAACAATATGCCATCCATTACCGTGTTGTTTGAGTCTCGACCTAGTGACCAAACCTTGAATTCCTCCACCGGTGGTTCTCCATTTCACTCTGCGAGCCCCTCCGCTTTGTAGATCTGTCATTAAGGGCTTCTTCTAATTTGTAACCATGTTCGTTTAGCGGAGCTTCATGAAAATGGTGAGAAATAGAACTAAATTAGATAAAGTAAAAGTTTTTGGAGAAGTCCCTCTTGACATGGGATGAATTGGAAAAAAGAGAGCAAGACACATATGCAAAGGCATAACAAGAGCAAGCACAAAGAAGAGAGTCAAATCTAAGGTAAAGGGGAAGACTCTTGCAAAAGATTAGATAAATGAGATATAGTGGGCTACTTTAAAACTTTTGAGATATTTTAAGATATTTTGTGTCTCTTTTTGTATGGTAAGTTTTCGAATTTAATATAAAACTATTATTTGGTCTTAAAATTTTATATTTGATGTGTGTTATGTATTTTATTTTTTTTAGCTAAAACTATAAGTATCAATATATAAAGTTGAGTAGATATGACACGCAAGACAAAAAATTTTCTTAATTAAATTTGACATTTTTTAGGGCAATGTTTTTTGTCTAGTTTGTTTAAAGATTTTTTTAGAGTGAGAAATAGAATTTGGCCTTATTGAGTCCACGGGGGTTCATTTAGTTGAAAGCCTTTAAAAGACGTGTGTTCACGTGCTTCTTAAAAAATCTCCTACTTTTAAAATTTACGTGATCCCCTTCTAATTTATTAAACCCCTAGTGGTAAACCCCTATTTAATAAATAATAAACCCTTTTCAAAACTTACCATTTTACCAAAAATATTTGAATCAATTTTTAATATCCCTTGATAGGTTTACCATTTTATCAATGTATATCCATTGAGTATGTTTGAATCCATAAAACTATCAAGCCTTTATGAGCATAACAAAAATTAGTGGTTTGATCTCTAACTTGAATTAAAAATATGTGTATTCTTAGTATTCACACATTTCATTTAACCAGTAATATACAAGAGCATGTTTTGATTATATTCTAGGTCTCTCACTCTGGGAGGGAGGACCCCGTTTTAAATTCCTTACTTCACCCTGATCTTGTCTTGCTGATATCTTGTTGGGTAGATCTTCCTAGGATCTCATGTTGTATTTCCAAGACCTTCACAGATCTTTCTATGCTTATCAGGATGTGTCATCCTATTTTTGACGTGATTGCGGTGGTTTGGTTGGATTGACCTAAAGATTCTTTCCATGGTGGCCTTTGGTGGTGTATGGCTTTCAGATGGCTTGTCTTGGGAGTTGGAGTGCATAATACACATTGATTTTTAGTGTCATTTCATATGTGAAAATGTTTAATAACACAACATACAACTCTAGTTTTTTCCCACAAAGGAGCAACATGGAAACATTTTGATAAAGTCTTACACGTATAAAATTTAAAAATTTAAGAATATTTTTTGTATGTACTTTAATTTACCATTGATGTAATAAGGGAGTAATGTTGTGAATATTACATCATACTAATGTAACCACCTTTTGGTTATGGATATTATAGGAAGTTGGAAAATATTTGTAACTCCCAACCTCGTACCTTTTTTATTACACATTTATATATACTTATATCATATCAATGCAAAGAAGAATCACATTATTCAAATTCATTCTATGTTTCTAATATGTCTATATCCATAATTCCTTACCCTACCGACATGAATACTAATGTTAGAACAATAAAATCCAACTCAGTATGGGTGGAAATCTAACTATGCAAGTGTTCACATGCACAATACAAATTTTGAAAGTAGAAAATGGAAACTTTGTAATTTTAAAATCTAAAATGCTATTTTTAAAGAAAAAGAACATTCAAACTACTTTAATTTTTTAATATTGTGGGATGTTGATTTCATTGAGTAACAAACGAGACCTCATTCCACTATGAATCAAATCTAAGCCTCATAAATGAGACTTTAGAAGCCATGCCAACTCAACTAGCATGCCTCAACAAATTAATCCAAGTTTAATTTAGCAATGAATTACAAAATGTTCTTTTTATAACTCAACTACTTCATATAGAAATTAAAATGCCTATTAAACATACAATGGCCTCTTGATGTAGGTACCTACCTCACATGTGTGTAATAACCATCTCAATATCGATAATACCTAGCATATAATAATTTTAAAAGATATTTTTTGAATAATTATTTGAACTAAATGAATCAATAGATTCTCATACATGCATACTTTTTACCATAGTCACAAAATCTTGTAAGAATTTTATTTACTCATGGAGTCTTGACCTAGTGGATGGAAATTTTTTTTGGGCTCAATTTATGTAAATTTTTATCCAAAAAACTATCAAAACTTGTTAAACTCATTGAGACGTGATTCTTAACAAAAAAATTAGTTGCATTGACAAAAGTTGTTCGAATAGAATAAAAGATAAAAAATTTAGATTTAGACACATTTTTGCATGTTTTAGTGATAAATAAAGCTAAAAGAAGGCCAAGGCTACCTATTCAAATAATTATTTGCAACATCAACACAAATTATTACCAATATAGAAAAATCTATTAGACATCCAACAACAAGTTTTGAGGTAAAGAATGAAGTTTTTTCTATGTTTATGCTTAAACCCTTAGCTATTTTTTTTTTAAATAAAGGGGTAAAAATTTATTGATAAAAATTCTGGATTACAAAGTACAGCTGAGCCCCCACCCAGGACTCAAATAAGCAACAAGACAGGCTAAATCACCAGACAAGGTCAACTCCCAAAGAAAACCAAAAAAAACAAACCACATTAAGTCTGAACATCCTTATGGATCAACTCCCGTAGGTGTTGAGAATCCCTAGGCGGGAGACTCTCCCAGTTATCAATACTACGAGTATCCAATAGCTCAGAAGCCCTTTTGGCTAGGTAATCAGCAACCCCATTCCATTCCCTTGGAATGT
Organism: Wollemia nobilis; assembly: GCA_028583015.1. Lineage (NCBI taxonomy): Eukaryota > Viridiplantae > Streptophyta > Pinopsida > Araucariales > Araucariaceae > Wollemia > Wollemia nobilis. Next base: position 2,116,668 of record JAQPPZ010003413.1, read on the forward strand.
GCACAAAGGATATAAATTCGAACTCTTCACTCATTCTGAGAATCTGAATGGTCACGAGAGCCAACTGCCAATTAACATCCTCCACTCTTTTTTTGTTTAAAATATTAACCAAAATTTGAGAGTCAGACTCGCAAAGAATCCTGCGCCGACCAAGAGAAAACCCCCTTTGCAAGGCCTCAAGTATCGCCAGAGCTTCCATAATATTGTTGGAGTGAACACCTTTATAAATGGAAAAGAAAAAACTGACCACGCCAGCAGAATCTCTCCCAACACCACCAATTCTAGCATGTCCAGGATTGCCCCTGGATGACCCATCAGTATTAATTTTTAAAACTCCTCTAGGGGCAGTCTCCATCTACCCTCTCTCCTAGCCTTCTTGCTAAGCTGAGGAATCCTACTAGGGCTAGAAGAATTCACACCAACCCCAAACAAACCAAGGGCCTGTCGTACCTTCTCCTCCCTAGAGTCCAAATGAGGGTCCACATCACATTTACTATGGATAGTTTCTTGAACCATACACAGGATCCTTTGCCAGATCTGTTGAACAACCAAATGACTTCCCTAAAAAATGCGTCGGTTTCGTTCGAGCCAAATCTGCCAGATGATGCAAGAAGGGCCCAAATTCCAAGCCACTTGGAGGAAGGGGGCCTTGGCTGGAGGTCTGCCCAGACTACTCCAAAACTCCACCAGGGAAGTACATGAAAACAAGGATGGTTCCGGGCACTCCACCAACAGTGCCAAATGTCTCTGGCAAGGGAGCATTGGAAAAATAAATGAGAAGAGTCATCCTCATTCTTACCACAAAGGACACATAAAGAGGGACCCTGAAATCCCCTCTTCCTCAAGTTATCCCAAGTGAGGCATTTATTACGAGCTACCAGCCAGAGAAAAAAGTTACATTTCGGCCAAGCAAATCTATTCCACACCTTTTTCCACCATGTGACGGGGAGACTCCCAAACTTTTGCTTATCAAGAACTTGATAACCATAGGCTACAGAGTAGGTTCCCTTGGGATTAGGGTTCCAAGCCAGAATGTCTTTATCCCTCAATGAAGAATAGTACCTCCCTGCAAGAATAAGAGCAAGCACCTCTCTATCCTCGGCCAATCCCCCTTGGGGCCATTCCTGCGGATCTTTCCATCTGTACATCTCCATATTTCCAAAATACTAGATTTTTTTAAAGTCCTCCACATGAGACCAGCCTGCTTCCAAGAAAAAAATGCTTAGGGAATGTAACCTGGGATATTGAGTCAAGATAGGAGGGTGGCCATCCCAAGAATCCTCCCAAAAAAGAACATCTGATCCCCGATTGCAAATCCAGAACAAACCCTGCTTAATTAAATTAGCTCCTCTTTTCGGAGTGTCCCAGATAACAGAACCTTTCCCAACCAAACTGGCTCTAGGGATATCTGCCTCAGAAATACCTCTCAAGTATTTATAAGATAATATTTTAGCCCAAATCTGATCTTGAGAGGTACACCATCTCCAATAAAGTTTCGCAGCCAAAGCCTGCCCAGAAAGAGTTGCCTGTCGCAACCCAAGGCCTCCCTCTTGAACTGGCCTACAAATGGAATCCCATCTAACCAAACTCCATTTAGATTGATCAAGTTTGCCAGACCACAAAAACTGTCTTGACAGAGCATCCATGTCCTTGATGAAACGAGAAGGAGTTGTTTGCACAAAACATCTGTAAATGGGTAAAGCTTGAATAACAAATTTTAAAAGCAATACTCTACCTACAGAGGATAGCCATATGACAGTCCAGTGATTTACCTTCCTTCTAAACTTATCAAGTATAGACTACCAAGAAGATCTAGGCAGAGGATGAGATGAAATCGGGATCCCAAGATAAATGAAGGGGGGAGTCCCGACCTGGAATCTTAGAATGCGAGCAATCCTGGCTTGAATAAGAGGGGGGGTATTGAAGAAGAAAATAAAGGACTTGTCCTCATTAATCACCTGTCCAGAAGCACCAAGATATATGTCAAGAGACTGTCTAATGTTTCCAGCTTCCTTGATAGTGGCAACTCCCAACAAAGCAATATCATCAACAAATTGAAGGTGGGAAAGAGGTGGCAAACTGTTATCCCACTTCCACCCCTGAATGAGACCATGCCTGACCTGAGACTTGAGTAATCTGCCCAACCCTTCTGCCATAATGATAAACAAATAAGGAGATAGAGGATCTCCTTGCCTCAATCCCCTTGAGGCCTCAAACAGCTCCGTTGTCTCGTTATTAACAAGAACAGAGAATGAGGAAGAAGAAATACGGCTCATCACCCATCTAATCCATTCCTCCTCAAAGCCAAAAGCAGCAAGAACTTTTTGAAGAAAGGACCATCTAACTCTGTCATAGGCTTTTGCCATGTCCAACTTAATGAACATAGTTTTCTCCTTAGAAGTTTCCATTGAGTGAATAGCTTCTGTAGCAATAACAACCCCATCCATGATTTGTCGGCCAGCAACAAACCCACCTTGCTCCTCAGAGATGATTTTGCTCAACCATATCTTCAGCCTCTCAGCAATAATTTTTGTGATGATCTTATATACAACATTACAGAGAGCAATAGGCCTAAACATATCCAAGGAATTCGCTCCCTCTTTCTTGGGAATAAGCACCACAAAGGTAGCATTTAGGGCCCTTAGCATCTGTTTGTTCTTTTGGGACTCACGGACCACTTCCAAAAGGTCAAATTTGATTAACTCCAAAAACTCTTGATAAAACTCAATCGGGAATCCATCCGGACCCGGGGCTTTCCCCTTTTTCATCTTGAATACAACACTTTTCAGCTCCTCAAGGGAAATTGGATCCATCAAGTGCTCATTCATCTCTCTAGAAACAATCGAGGGAATACAGTTTAGAATAAGTTTTTCTTCCTCATCATCTGAGAGGGCATCCTCCTTGAAGAGAGAGGAAAAATACCTCTTAGTCTCTTCTAAAATATCCCTGAAAGAAGAAAGCAGGGCACCACGAGAATTAACAAGAGAGGTAATCAGGTTACCATTACGACGAGCCTTAACAGAGTTATAAAAGAAGGTTGTGTTCCTATCCCCTTCCTGAAGCCAATCTACTCGAGCTTTTTGTTTCCAAAAAATTTCTTCCCTTAGTTCCCATTCAGCAAGGTCTTTTACAGCCTCAGATTCCTCAACAAGAAGCTCCTTTGTGAGTCCCTAATCTCTAATATTCCTTGAGGCTTCTTCCACCCTCCTAAGAGCTGCCAGCTTAGCCAAGGAAAGGTTCCCAAAATTTAGTCTATTCCATCTCTTCAATTTATGCTTAACAAATTGAAGCCGCTTCATAAAGGAGTACATAGCGGTGCCATGAGGAGGTTTGCCATTAGTCCACCAGCCTCGCATGAAATCTTGAAGCTTAGGATCTCGCAGCCACATAAGTTGAAACTTAAATGAGGGATTATTTTTTAGCCCTAACTCCAGAGCAGAGAGTTTGATAGGCCAATGATCAGATCCTCTACCCTCCAGAATCACAGAACTAGCGCTTCTATTATTGCCAATCCAAAAACTAGAGATTAGAAACCTATCCAGTCTCTCTGAAATGGAATATTCCCCACATATTCTATTATGCCAGGTAAATATCCCATTATCCGGCTTGATGTCAACCAAGTTCAAGGCCCGGATATGAGCATTGAAGACAGAAGAAAAAGGCTCAAGACGATCAATCCCACCACGTTTTTCCTCTAGACAAGTGATAGAATTGAAGTCTCCAGCCAAAATCCATGGGTACAGGGGAGCTAAACTTCTCACAAAGCCAATGTGCTCCCATAAATTCACTTTACCATTGTAATCAATAGGAGCATACACGTTTGTAAGTAGGATGGTCTCACCAGATTCATTATCATGCCCGATCATCGAAATAGACCACCTGCTGGAAATCCAGGTAAGAGGAGAGATCTTAGCTGGATCCCATAAACAAGCAAGGCCACCAGCATATCCACATGCACCAATACACTGACATTGCCCCTTTCTAAAAGAGAGATTTGAATTAGAAGCACATAAAATAAAGTGCAAACAAGGAAGTAGTTATTTATAACTAGTATGAGATGTTGCATTACAAATGAATAATCTGCCTCAAATATCACTTCGCAAGGATCCTTGGCAAAGATGCAACATTGTATGAGAATGTGGAACCTAAGGTTCAAAGAGAAATGAATTCCTCTTAAAGATATATTAATAGAAGAACACAATGGAAATAAATAACACAAAGATGCATACTTAAAATGTTTGGAAATTTTGGTCCAAATAAAAGGAAAGTTCAAAAATTTTAAAGAGGTTTGGTTTGGTTAGATAAAATACAAATAATAAAAATTATGTGTATACATACAAAATATAGAAATATATATTTGAGAAACAATAACATGTGTGCCAATAAGAATCAATTAAGCAAGTAATTGTATTCATGTTCATGTTTGAATGATCATAAAATTTGAGCAAAATACCTCTAAATAATCGCTTATATAGTTTGCTTAAAAGCAAAAATAAATATTATTATTTTTAATATTATAAAAAATATTTTTTATCATTTAAATATTTATGTAAAGTTTTAACATATAACTCATTATAACCTTACAACACAATCTAATTTCTTAACACATATTCTCAACTGTATAATATAATGTTAGAGTGTAACCCTATATATTCTAAGGTATATAAGAAAAATGCCTTTTAAAATACACACATGTGCCAATAGCAGATACAAAAAGAAAATGCAAGATTATACAAAAATCTTCCAATATAATTCTTTGATCGATAAAGAAGAAGAGGTTTCACAAAAACTTGTCAACTTTTTGTTCAAATCTTCCTTTTCTATTCATTAAATTTTTCAAGTGGATGTGTACCCTAATTGGTGTTTGTATTATTTAAATTTTAAATTTGATTTTACGAAGCAATAAATTGAGTATTTTTTATAAATTTAATATATAAAAAGATCCTAATCAAACTAAACTAGTTGAGTTAGTCTAAGAAGTCTAGATTGGATTGAACTTGGCCTATGTTAATCCAAAACTTATAACTATTGTTTCTCCCACCACTCATAGGTCTCCTATCAAGGTTAGCCATGATGTTAGGCATAGTAGTTCGGCCTCAACATCAATATGAGGGACCTCATATTTGATGTTCTATTCTAGATTCAAAACCCTCACTTATGGAAATGATTGCATGAAACCAAGATAGACATAATATTGCGAGGAAGGCTTGTGCAAATTCTGAGTCATTTTTCAACATACCTTTTAATGTTGCAAGGTCTCCACTTCATGTTGGATCAAAAACACCATCATTGGTGACACGAATGAAGGCACTTATTTGTGATTATTTTTTAGACCCTTTTCCTAAATGAGTATGAATAATTTATAATTTCAACTTGTGGGGCATGGAAAAATATGGAGAAAAAAGTTTTACACTATCATGCCCGATTGGTGGATGAATAGGAAGAATTAGATCTTTGATCAATTTTTATTTTTTCATAGGACAAGTGTAGTACAAATAATTTGATGCATAGGCACAAATTAAAAATGTCATAATGTTGGTCAAGTTGGAGGAACTTCTACAAGAGATGGGTAAGGAGAACGTTGTCCAAATTATCATGGAGGAACATCTACGGTAGATGGGTAAGGAGAATGTTGCCCAAATTATCATAAACAATGCAACAACATATGTGGCAACAAGATAGATTTTGGAGAAAAATTTCTCCACTATTTTTTAACTACATGTGCAACCCACCGTTTCATTTTGACTCTTGAAGTCTAGGAAAATAAAATGGGTGTTTGAGGTTGTCAAGAAAGTAAGATCTATCATAAGATTCATCTAAAAATATACATGGGTCCTTCACTTGAAGAGGCAGTTTACTGAAGAAAGAAAAAGGAGCCACTATTTTTATCATGTTACAAAGCTTGTATGAAATGAAGGGCACCTTGAAGAGTATGTTTGTGAATGGATGAGACTCCAAATGCAAAATCTAGATCCACCATTGAGTGTAATAAGATGATCAAGATATTGAGGAGCCCTTTTGAGCAACCTATGAAACTATTTAGGTGTTTACATAATATATTTTTCCTTTTGTGAATTGTTAAACTTCCATATTCAGCTTCTAAAATCTAACCTTAACGAATTCAGCCATTCATTTTTAATAGTCGTTGTCTTATTAAAAATAATTTCAATTTAGATAAAAATTTTAATTGAGTTGTCATCCTTTGTACATTTTATAGGTTTGTGGTGTGAGGACTATGGTGCCTAAACACCCACTCCACACCTTGGCATTATAATCTTTATGTCAATAACAATTTGATTTGTGAGCACAATTACAATATGTTTTAGCACATTCACTACAACAAAACACAAGAGACTCATACAACATATGTTGAATGACCTTATTTTTGTTGACTACAATCTCCACCCTTGACATAAAAAAATGAGAAGGAATCAATAGGAGGCAACTAAATTAGACGAAATTGATCCATCATTTGAGGGGTCACAAAACAAGAGCAACAAGAGAAGCCCCTCTTTACATAGGATGAATTGCAAAAAATAAAGCAAGAAACATATGCAAAAGCATAAGAAAAGGCATGAGCACAAGAGCATGCACAAAAAAAAGAACCAAATATAAGGTAGAGGGGAAAGCTCATGCAAAAGGTTAGATAAATAAAATATTTTACTTTGGTACTTTTAAGATATTTTAAGACATCATGTGCCTCTTTTGTATGATAAATTTTTTGAAATATAAAACTATAACTTGACCTTAAATTTTTCATGTTTCATACGTATTATGTATTTTATTTCTTTTAAGCTTAGATTATAATTATCAATATATTAAGTTAATTAGATGTTACATGCATGGCAAAAGTTTTTCTTACTGAAAATTGCCTACAAATGTCAATTACACCCAAGACTATATATTAAGTGGCAATAACTACGAGTGTCCCATTTCACCTACACAGTAGTGACCGGTCAAATAATTAACCCTTCGATTTCATTATTAAATTGGAAATATCCAAAGATACATTCATTCTTTCCCAGAATGGATTCATAACATCTTTAGGGAACTCTACCGTAGTGATTTAAAAGTTCGTGGTGCCAAAGTAGTGCACGTAAGTCAAACGAAATTACATAACATACCGATAAGTCTCATATCTTCCAGCTGTTTCACTAGGTCGAATATTCTTCACAACTTGACCTCGCCATATTAATGGAAACATATTATACCAATATGATTTAGGCGTCATATTGTGACAGTCAAGTGTACATGGAGTGCAAAGCTCCAATGCCTAAAGCCAAGGTTAAGAACCAAAGTTGTTATTCAAGAAGAAAAACAGATTGAACCAGGACATCTATAAAATGCAATTTCCATTCTTATAAGAGACCACAATATCTAAGATGACAAATTTAGGGATGCTTCCACCACTTGTAAAGACAGTAGCCACTCAAAAATATCTAAGTTAACAAATGTATCGATGCTTTCACAGCTTGGAAAGACATACCTGTGTTTCACAGTATATCTTTCCAACAATGTCTTCTTCTCTTCATTAGTCAAAAATTGGTGCTCTGGCACAAGAACGTGCTCCTTTATGTTAACAAGCAACTCTGACTCCTGCACATAGAAAGTGAAGAAGAAAGGAATTATCATCACAAATACAAAAAATAAAGAACAATACGAACAATCATCTCATATACTATCCAATCTTAGCTCATAAAGAGTCCAGTGTACAAATTCAATGACAAAGACAAAGACAAAGCACACATAATAAATACATTGTTGAGAGCAACCAAAGCTCAAACATGAAAAACTGAAGCTTCATATGTAGAGATTCTATGCCTTATAATCAACACAAAAAACAACAAGGGAGATACAAAGACATAAAAACCCAGAATGACGAGTGTAAGAATTAGTAATTTCTAAAGCGTCTCCAGATTAATCTTCCTGAGTACATAAAATGTTCTCTAATATAAAGCAGGTAAAACATATAGTATTAACATCATTAAAAAAATTGGTACCAGCGAGCACAAGCCGTGAAGGGAAGGCAACAATCTAAAGAGCATATCCATTATCTAAGGCAGGTAAGGAAGTTTATCTGGGTAGCCTGGGGCTAGACAGATTGGTAAGACTTGTGATGAGATTAATCAAAGGGTTAAAACCCATAATGGTACACTATTGATCAATATAAGTGAAAAATTTCCCTTCCTCACAAGGGGGTCATGTACGCCCAAGAAGTCTGTAGCCTTGGCTGCGAACGAACAGTTTAGAAGCATATGCAATGTGTCCACTGTGAGATCCACCATATCTAAGTCCAAGTTTCTCCACCATTTTAACTTTTAATGAATTCTACTAGTCCTAGCAGGACTTTCATTGCATCTCTGGCCAATTTCCTTTTCAGTTACTTCATTATCTATCGGCTTATCTCTGAAGACTTCTAACCATTGGAATGTGAATGTCTTCAATGGTCAAAACCAATCAGCAAGGTGGATCATGATTTCCCTACAAATACTACCATTTTTGTCACAAGGATTGCTGATCTACAACATAGTTTCTCGAATATCCCTTTATGCATCTGTATACTATATCTGCCTGCCCAGCTGATTGAGGGTGATAGCTTGTACTTAGGGTCAAGGTGGTAGCATACAAGCTTGAATAGTTCTCTAGAAACCAATGAACACATCATCTGTTAAATAGTTTGACAAGAAAAGGAGAATATCTACCATAATATAAATAGATTCTTTTCCCTTCCCATCCATGATGAACTTGTAGAGAAATATCTGGTAACAGACTCACTCCCAATATTTATTGGTGACAAATAAACGACCAAAGCAGAGCTGGCCTATGAATAATATCTATTACACTATATATATCCAAATTTTTTTATTCTTTTTCTTTCTTTATATATATAAAATTTGATAGCTTCTTTTTTTCTTTTTCTTTTTTTAAGAAACAGGTCTTATGAGGGACTTACGACAATTATAATTTAACCATTATAGTTTTACATTTCCTTGTAAGCTATCAGCTTTGCCTCAACCCCAAAGTCATATTTTATCTTTTCTAATTTCTCTGATTCTATCAAGATCTACCACGCATTTAAACATGTCATTGGCTTGTGCGGTTTCGATTCTTGTTGTCTTGTACAATATTAGTTTTTTTTTTTTTTTGAGAATGCAGTTTAGTTTAGTTTTTTAATAAAACAATTTTAGCATCAGAAGAGAGCAAGAAACTTCAGAAAATTCCTATCAGTTTAATACTATTGACATGATTCTCTTTCAAAGAGAAGGGTTCATCCAGAATTTTCAGATTCTTTGTGGTACAAGGATATTTGGGTGGGTGAACCTATAATACGGAAAAGAGAGAAAAATATAAGGAAGAGATGGTGACCTGAAAAACCTCGAGGTGAAATTTACCAACAAAAAAAAAAAAACTCTTGGAGACTCTGTTTGGAAAAAGGAGTCAATATATGCTGGACGACCAGTATGGCCCCAAAAGATGCTCTCCGATTTCATGTATTTTCTATACGTCTTGATAGTCTTCACACCCACCTTCGCTTCCTCTGGGAAGAACACATTAATATGATTACACGACTCGTTGCGCTTAGAATTGTTGATGACAAGGTCGACTTTCGTGTGGTCCTTCCCAAACTTGTCAAGGAACTGCTCTTTGCTCATATTGATCTCGAAATCACCCACCAGATAACCTTTGTCACTCAGCATCTGCAAAACTGTGCGATAAATCCTGTATATCCTATCTATCTGCTCATCCATGGACATCTTGCTCGCTTCCCACTGTTAGAAATATTAATCCAGATTTCACGCCTCCGCCAAACTGCGCTCTGAACTTGGGCGAAGCCGGACTGCACTCCGAACTTGGGCGAAGCCGGACTGCGCTCGCGCAGTCGGGGATCCGGGCAAAACTTTTGACTTGACGTCGCACGTACCTTCTGACAGATGTAACGCCTGACAGATCCGATCGCTGCAAAAGTTAATGCCAGTTCGGCGATTGGTCAGAAACCCTAGTTCAGGGTCTGTCAGAACCTGTTCAAGGATAACCTTTATCTTCCTCTCCTCGCGACTATATAAGGCAGTTCAGGTCTTCAGACAAAGTTGAGGAGAGTGGGGGAAACTTGGAGAAACAGGCAAGAGAAAAACAATCATTCGCAGAGTAGCAGACGAGATTGTTTCAGTGAGTAATGTAGCTCATTTGTTTAATGTCCGAGCAGCAGACTCGACATTTGTTTTCCCTCTCAGTTTATCCTGCAGCTTTAGTCTGCAGATGTTAGTTTTTCCTCAGTTGAGGACTTTTGTAACCCTCATATTATAAGAATAAAATTCGTTGTTGTTTAAGGCATTTGTAAGGTTTGCGGTTATCTTTGTCTGCATATAATCTGTCGTTGTTTGTACAATTGCCTCAGAACATTTTTATTTTCGTGTTCTACAATTTTGAACTCAGATCCCAAACATTGCATTTAGATTCGGTGTTTCTCTCCTCCCATACAGTTTTTGCCAAACTAAGGAAACCATCACGGCAACCGCGCAAGCCTCCGGACAGCAAAAGTTTGCAAGGCAAAAATTTGCCTAAGCTAGAGTTGTCTACCTGACTGTGCAGTGAAGTCGGACTTCGCTGCCTTTGACCAGCGAAGTCGGGCGTTGACCAGCCACTCCTCAACTTAGCAAAGTGTTTCGTGCGCAGCCCAATTGCGCACATTTTTTGTGCGCAACCCGACTGCGCACATAAACCCTTGCGCAGCCCGACTGCGCAATAGTCGAGAGTGCAACCCAACTTTGGGTGTGCAGCCTGAATTCAACTATGCAACTTGACTTTGGACCCTCCCATTTCACCCTGCGCTCCTGATCCCGTCAAAAAAAAATAAATTAAAATATTCAAACTGGTATCAGAGCTACTGATCCCTTGACGCGGAGACCGAAGTAGAATGGCTTCCAGTAGCAACAACTTGCAATTGCAAATCCCACGCTTCAACGGGAAGAATTACGATTACTAGAGCATCTAGATGAAGATCCTATTTGGATCTCAGGAGCTGTGGGAGTTAGTCGAGAATGGCTACCTAGAACCGGTAGATGTAGCAGCACTAACCGCCCTCTCTCAAGTAGACAAGGACCCGTTGAAATAGAACACGAAGAAGGACTAGAATGCCCTCTTCTACATCATGCAAGCGGTCGAGGAGTCCATATTCCCACGGATCGCATCAGACACCAAGGCGAAGCAGGCCTGGGAGATTCTGGCCAGCTCGTACCAGGGCACCAATAAGGTAAAGTTGGTGAAGTTGCAGATGCTTAGGAGGGAGTTTGAAAATTTGCAGATGAGTGAGTCTGAGTCCATGAGTGATTTCTTCACCAGGACAATGGACATTATCAACCAGATGTGGTTGAATGGAGAAATTATGCAGAGCCAGAGAATCGTGGAGAAAATTCTCAGAAGTCTGCCTGCCAAGTTTGACTCGGTTGTGATAGCAATCAAAGAGTTGAGGGATCCGACAACCCTCTCGACAGACGAGCTCATGGGTTCATTGCAGACACATGAACAGAGATTGAGCCGTTCATCTCAGAGCTCTCTGGAGCAATCATTCAAGGCTCAGGTCTCATTTCGAGACAGCGAAAAACAAGATTCCCACCATGGTGCCTCTAGTTCTCATGGAGGAAGAGGCAGAGGCAGGCGTGGGAAAGGCAACAAGCAAGGAGGACGGTCAAACCCTAGCGAAGGAGAGACCAACTATAATTTCCATCAACAAGGTGGAAGAGGCAGTTCAAAATTAGAAGGACATGTCAAAGGTCCAGTGCTATTTTTGTAAGAAGTTCGGCCATTACATCTCACAGTGCAGAAAACAGATGGCCAAGGAGAGCCAGCAGCAAGCACATTACACAGACGAAACTGGATATGCGGCAGGAGGAAACGTGTTGTTGACTTGCAACATTGAGGAGGAGTGCCAAAAGAATGTCTAGTATTTAGACAGTGGGTGCAACAACCACATGACGGGGAACAAGGAGATGTCCTCCCAACTAGATGAAATAGTCCATTCTAAGGTGAATATGGGGAACAACAACAAGATTCCCGTAATGGGGAAATAAAGATCCTTATCCACACCAGGCACGATGAACGGAAGCAAATCTGTGACGTCTACTATGTGCTTGGCCTGAAGCACAACCTGCTGAGCATTGAACAACTCGTGTAGAAGGGACATACGATCCAGTTCAAAGACGAAGCTTGCACCATCAGAGACAAGTCGTATGGGCAAATTGCTATAGTGTCCATGACAAAGAATAAAATGTTTTCATTGTAGATTCAGAACGAATCATTGATGTCTCTGATTGTAGTTGTGAAAGATGCTACCTGGCTGTGGCATATCAGATTTGGTCACCTAAACTTCAGTGGCCTGAATCAACTACACAAGAAGCAGATGGTGAAGGGTTTACCCCTAATAGAGCAGCAAAATCAAGTTTATGAGGGTTGCTTAGTCGAAAAAAAACATAGGGATTCGTTCCGTTCTGGTCAGTCTTGGAGAGCATCACAGTCACTAGAGATGGTGCACTCAAACATTTACGGTCCGATGCAGACCAGCATGTTTTCTAGCAATAAATACTTCTTAACGTTTATAGATGACTTCAGTCGAAAGACTTGGATCTATGCCATCAAGCTGAAGTCAGAAGCATTTTCCAGATTCAAGGAGTTTAAGGCTCTGATGGAGAAACAGAGTGGATATCAGATCAAGACTCTCAGGACAAATAGCAGAGGTGAATACATCTCCAATGAATTCCATAACTACTGCAAGCAGCATAGAATTCAAAGTCAGATCACTACCAGATACACACCACATCATAACAGCGTAGCTGAGAGGAAGAACCAGACCATCATGGAGATGGCACAAAGCATGATGAAGGCGAAGGGATTATTGCACAAATTTTGGGTAGAGGCTATAACATGTGCAGTATACCTGCTGAACAGATGTCCCACCAAAAGCGTGAAGGACAAAATCCCTCAAGAGGCCTGGAGCGGTGTGAAGCCAAGTGTGGCTCACTTGCGTGTGTTCGGGTGCATTGCATATGCACATGTTCCAGAAGAGAAGCAGCAAAAGTTGGATGATAGAGCTGAGAAGTGCATTTTCATAGGGTACAATGAGCAGGCAAAGGCATATAGGTTGTACAACCTTGTGACAAAGAAACTCATCATCAACCGTGATGTGAAGTTTCTTGAAGATGAAGCCTGGAACTGGAAGTTGGAGCTGGCGATCGAGCCAGCAGTAGTAGAGTCTATTGAATTGGAAGAAGGAAGTGTGCAGCCACTTGCAACCTCCAGCAACAGCAGTGGTGCTAGCAGTAGCACAGCCACTCCAACTCGATCGCCTCCACGTGCAAGTAGAATCCAGAACCTCATGACACCAACAAAGACAAGGAGCTTGCAAGAAATCTATGAGGCAACCCAAACCCATGTAGATGAAGAGTACTCTAACTTTGCATTCTTTACTGAAGTTGATCCAGTAGATTTCAAAGACACAAGTCAGAATCAGAAGTGGGTGCAGGCGATGGATGAGGAGATTGAAGCCATTGAAAAGAATGATACATGGAAACTGACAGATCTTCCAGTAGGGAAGAAGACCATTGGGGTCAAGTGGGTGTATAAGACAAAGTTCAACGCCCAAGGAGACATTGACAAGCATAAGGCCAGACTGGTGGTAAAGGGCTACAAGAAAAATTTAGGCATCGATTACCATGAGGTTTATGCGCCTGTAGCCCGACTTGACATAGTCAGGATGATCCTGGCATTTGCAGCCCAACAGGGTTGGAAGATGTACGAGATGGATGTCAAGTCAGCCTTCCTCAACAGAGTGTTGGAGGAAGAGGTCTACATAGACCAGCCACCAGGTTACAAAATTGAAAGCCAGGAGGGCAAAGTCCTTAAGCTAAAGAAGACCAGGTGAGCTCATAATCGTCTGTCTGTATGTGCATGATTTAATTTACACTAGCAATAGCACAACACTGTTTGCCCAGTTCAGAACAACCATGAATAGGGAGTTCGAGATGACGGACGTAGGGCTGATGAAGTATTTTTTTGACATTGAATTTGACCAATCGGCATATGGCATCTTCATTTCTCAGGGCAAGTATGCGAAGGATGTCATGAAGAGGTTCAATATGGAGGACAACAAACCTGTCATCACACCTGTAGCCACAGGTTTGAAGTTGAGCAAGCTGGATTTAGGGAGGAATGTAGATCCAACACTGTTCAAGAGGCTAGTTGGCAGTCTGATGTATTTGACTGCAACTCGGCTAGATCTGATGTTCAGAGTTAGTCTGATCAGTCATTTCATGGAGACTCCGAAGGACACGCACTAGCAATCAAGTAAGAGGATCTTGCGCTATGTCAATAGGACGTGGAACAATGGCCTATTTTATGCCAGATAGGACCAGTTGGAACTAGTGGGCTTCACAAACAATGACTAGGTTGGCAGCACCGATGATCGGAAGAGCACCTCCGGGTATGCTTTCCATCTCAAACTAGGGGCAGTATCATGGGCATCTAAGAAGCAACCCATCATTGTGTTGTCCACAGCTGAAGCAGAATATGTCACCGCCACGTCAGCCGCATGCCAGGCAGTTTGGCTGCAAAGAGTTCTGAGTGAACTGAACTATCCTTGGGAAGGCGCAACAATAATTTTTTGTGATAACAATTCATCCATCACACTATCAAAGGATCCCATGTTCCATGGCCAGACGAAGCACATCGATATTCGTTATCACTTCATCAGAGAGATGGTGAAGTCCAAAGAAATTCAACTGTAGTTTTACAGATCCAAGGAGCAGTTGGTAGATATTTTCACGAAGCCTTTGAAGGAGGAAGACTTCAACAGATTGCGAGAGTAGCTTGGAGTCAAAGCACTCATGAAATCAGGTTTAAAGGAGGGTGTTAGAAATATTAATCCAAATTTCATGCCTTCGCCAAACTGCACTCCAAACTTGGGCGAAGCCGGACTGCGCTCCGAACTTGGGCGAAGCCGGACTGCGCTCGCACAGTCGGGGATCCCGACAAAATTTGACTTGACGTCGCACATGCCTTCTGAAAAATGTGATGTCTGATAGATCCGATCATCGCAGAAGTTAATGCCAGTTTGATGATTGGTCAGAAACCCTAGTTCAGGGTCTGTCAGAACATGTCAAAGGATAACCTCTATCTTCCTCTCCTCGTGGCTATATAAGGCAATTCGGGTCTTCAGATAAATTTGAGGAGAGTGGGGAAAACTTGGAGAAACAAGCAAGAGAAAAATAGTCATTCACAGAGTAGCAGACGAGATCGTTTCAGTGAGCAGTGTAGCTCATTTGTTTAATGTCCGAGCAGCAGACTCGACATTTGTTTTCCCTCTTAGTTTATCCTACAGCTTTAGTCTGCAGATGTTAGTTTTTTCCTCAGTTGAGGACTTTTGTAAACCTCTTCTTATAAGAATAAAATTTGATGTTGTTTAAGGCATCTGTAGGGTTTACGGTTATCTCTGTCTGCATATAATTTGTCGTTGTTTGTACAATCACCTCAGAGCATTTTTATTTTTGTGTTCTACAATTTTGAACTCAGATCCCAAACATTGCATTTAGATTTGATGTTTCTCTCCTTCCATATAGTTCTTGCCAAGCCAAGGAAACCATCGCGGCAGTCGCGAAAGCCTTCGGATAGCAAAATTTTGCAAGGAAAAAATTTTCCTAAGTCTGGAGTTGTCTACCCGACTGCGCAGTGAAGTCGGACTTCATTGCCTTTGACCAGCGCATTCAGGCGTTGAACAGCCGCTCCCCAACTTAGCAAAGTATTACGTGCGTAGCCTGATTGCACACATTTTTCGTGCATAACCCGATTGCGCACATAAACCCTTGTGCAACCCGACTGCACAAGTTTTACTTGCGTAGCCCGACTGCGCAATAGTCAGGAGCGCAACCCAACTTTGGGTGTGCAACCCGACTTCGGCCCACCCCCTTCGCCCTGTACTCCTGATCCCATCGATAAAAAACAAATTAAAATCTTCACCCACTACTCTACTCTCTACTCTCTTTTTTAAATGGAAGCATTGCCAATGGCTTCTCTCCCTTCACTCTCCTTCGCCAGGAGGTTCTCTCTCGCTTGGTCTTTCATGCCTAGCAATCTTTGTGAAAGGAAAACTAAAGATCAAATTCTTATATAGGTACACGCTTTTGGTAGACCAGGCAATCCTTGTGAAAGGAAAACTAAAGATCAAATTCTTATGTAGGTACACGCTTTTGGTATGACACTGAGATTTTCACTTACACATATGGATTTTGTTTGAATATCTATATAATCTAGAAGGAGAAGGAAGAAAAAGAGGAGCCATAGCTTCTTATTCACCTTACTCCATTTTTTTTAAAAGTTATATAAGAAAGGGATAAAGTATAAAATAAAATATTAAAAAAATTGAATGTCTTGAGATTTTGATAAAATAGTGAATGAAAGTTATTCATTAGGTTAAGAGTTTAAGGTTCTTGGTATTCAATATAATTTTGAGTTTTTATATTTATTTAAACTATTAAATTTGTTGACATTTAAAGAGAATTTTGTTGTTAGGTAGTTGTAATACTATTGTGTTATTGTATGTGGAAAAATGTGAAGACATATCCTGCTATTTTGGACAAACTCTTAGGAGTGAGTTAAAGTTTCTTGGTATTCAATATTATTTTGAGTTTTTATATTCATTTAGACTGTTAAATTTGTTGACATTTAAAGAGAGAAGACATGAGCTCAAATTTTGTTGTTAAGTCGTTGTAATACTGTTGTGTTATTGCAACGTAATATGTGGGCATGTTTTCATTTTAATAAAACTAATTCAAAAGGACATACCCTGAAATTTTGAACAAACCCTTAGGAGTGAGTTTCAAACCATAAACAATTTTTATATTTTTTATTAAATGGTATGAGTTGACTAGTTAAATTCTTCAAATTTTAAGGAGATATCTAAGTTCAAATTTTGTTAAAGTATATACATATTTATCAAGTTATTATAATACTACTATATTGTGATGGTGTAATATAATTGGGACCATTTCAATCCCATATAACTAATTTAAAAAAATAGATGGTGGCAATAGGTTTAGTAATAATTCTAAAATTGATATAAAATGGTATTTATTCAACTCATTGAATTCTTTGATTATCAAGGAGAAGACTAGATTTAAATCTTAAATAGCAATATGGATATAATTGTCAAGCTATTATAATACTATTAGATTGTCAATAATGTAATACAGGTGGGATCCATTTTAATCCCTTATAACCCATTGAAAAGAAAACATAAAGGCTTAAGATCAAATGGCATTAACTCAACTAATTATATTCCTCAACTTTGAAGAAGAGTCTCATATTTGAATCTTGTCAAGTGATACATACATAATTACTAAATTGTTGTAATACCACTATGTGGGCATGATGTAATATAGGTAGGAATATAGGTTGGAAATGGTCATGATGTAATATAGGTGGGAATATAGGTGGGAACTACTCCAATCTCATACAACCAATTTAAAATAAAAACATAGACTTAAGTTTAATTAGAAGTTAGATTAAATATATTTCTTAACTTTGAAGGAAGAGTCTTATATTTGAATCTTACCAAGTGATACATACATAAATTACTAAATTGTTTTAATACCATTATGTGGTAATGATATAATATAGGTAGGATCTACTTCAATCTCATACAACCAATTTAAAATAAAAACATAGAGTGAAGGTCAATTAGAAGTTAGGTTTTAACCATGACAAGGTTAATGATGAGCCCTTAGCTTTATACATAAATAATTAATAATTACATTACATAATGATTATCTATAGGTTTATACATGATTATGCCATCCAATATTACCTTTGACTAATAAAGTTTTATTCCAACTTTCATTAAAAAAAGAGGTAGCAATAATTTTAATGATAGTTATAAAGTTTATGTTTAATAAAATATTTTTAAAAATATAAAATGGCATAAAATCCCTATGTTAAATTTAATAATAAAATAAAAATGGGGGTATATTCTTGCATGTCTGTCATATTTATAATAGTTTTTATTAATGTTTTCTCTATATATATATATATATATATATATATATATATATATATATAACTTATCAAAGCGATAATTATTTATTTATTTACAATAAAATGAATATTATTAGGTCCTAGAGACACACCCTAATTTATGAAGATAATAAAATTAATAATAGGACAATATTAAAAGAGATAAATAAATAAATAAAAACAGAGCAATGAACCCCAAAAACAAAACTGTGGAAAGCCCAAATCACTTTATTTTTTTCTTCTTCTACATCCATGGCTGAGAAATTCGAAACATTTATAGCCTTAGAAGGATAAATGTGAAAATTTCTAGACACCAAAAAATAGTTACAAAAATCATCTAAACTTAAGGAAGTTACAAAAAACATCTAATCTTAGAAAAAAGCAATAAATCCTAATCTAAACAAGATCATTGAATGATTTGTTACAAAACAAATTTTCTATATTTAACATCATCCCTAAAATCTGATTTGTGTAAAATAATTGTTCAATCCTCCCTCAAATTTGATTTGTGTGAAAGGGTTCTCATTCCCAAAATATTCTTAAATTTCTTAAAGTCTTTTTCCTTCAATGGTTTTGTCTAAATGTTAGCAACCTGATCTTTGGACCTACAATGAGAAAGCTTGATTTCTTTGTCTTTAATTAGTTGTTTGATGAAGTGAAATATGATATGTATGTGCTTTATTCTACCATGAAATTTTGGATTTTTTGAAATTTGAATGGCACAATTATTATCACAAAAAATAGTGGTCTCTTCCATGTGGGGCTACATAAATTCTTCAAGCATCTTGCGTAACTAAATTGATTGGAAACCAACTAAAGTGGCTGCTACTTATTCTGCTTCTGCTATGAA
Organism: Wollemia nobilis; assembly: GCA_028583015.1. NCBI lineage: Eukaryota > Viridiplantae > Streptophyta > Pinopsida > Araucariales > Araucariaceae > Wollemia > Wollemia nobilis. Next base: position 2,135,575 of record JAQPPZ010003413.1, read on the forward strand.
CAATGCAACAATATTATTTTTTTATGACCATGAAATTGCCCTTGAACCAAGATTAAAAAATATCCTTAAGTACTTTTCCTGTCATCTATGTCTCCCTCCCAATCACTGTCTATGTAACCAGCTAACTTCAAGGTATCCTTCCTTTCATAAAAAATCCCATGATTTATAGTCCCTTTCACATATCTGAGTATTCTTTTACCTTCTTGGAAATGTGTAGCATGAATATCCTCCATGAACCTGCTTATCAAGCTAACTACGTACATGATATTTTGCCTTGTTGTAGTTAAGTATATTAAACTACCAACCAAGATTTTATACAAGGTAGAATCTACATTTACGCTATCATATTATTTGCTCAACTTCACACCCATAGCAATAGGTGTAATTGTTGGTTTACAATTATCCAACATGAACCTTTTCAATATATTGTTGGCATACTTCTATTGAGAAATAAAAATCCCTTCACTATTTTGGGTGACTTCAATACCAAGAAAATAACATATCAAACCAAGATCATTCATTTCAAATTTATTTTGCATTGCAACTGAGAATTCTTTAAGCATGTTTTTGTTATTAATAGTATAAATCAAATCATCAACATAAATGCAAACCATCATAACATCTCCTTGTTGTTTTTGTTTTGTGAATAATGTATACTCAAAAGGATATTTTTCAAAACCATTTTTCAAAAAATATGATTCAATCCTTTCATACCAGACTCTAGGTGCTTGCTTTAAACCATACAAAGCTTTATTTATATTGAGCACTTTACCTTTATAACCTTCTTTCTCAAAACTAGGTGGTTGCTCTATGTATATTTCATCCTCAAATATACCATTCAAGAATACTAATTTGGTATCCATTTGAAAGAGTCTCCAACCCTTTTGTGCTGAAAGAGCTAAAATCATTCGAATAGTATCCATTCTAGAAACAGGTGCAAATACTTCATGATAGTCAATAACTTTTTTTTTTGTAGCCCTTCACTACCAACCTAGCCTTATATTTTTTCAATTCTCCTTGCTCATTGTACTTGGTTTTATAAATCCACTTTACTCTAATTGGATGTTTGTGCTCTGGGAGGTCTGTTAGTTCCCAAGTTTGATTTTTTTCTATGGCTGCAATTTATTCATTCATAGGTTGAATCCATTTATCATCTTGTACTGCTTATTCAAATGTAATAGGATCATAATAAACCTCCAAAAATGTAAAACAACAAGCATATTCACTTACCTTGGTTGTTTCTTGATATATGTCAGATAAGATCCTTTTCTTTTGCCTTCTTTCTAGAGATTCTAATGTGGGTGATGAAAATTTGCTTCTGGTATTTGGTGAAGAAAGGTTGATTCCTAGTGAAGAAGAGTTGCTTATTGATGTTGATTTGTGAATGCTACTGCTGTTGGGTCCTTTGGTACCAACCAAATTTTGATGTGGGCAAACTGCTTCATATTCAATGTTGATTTGTTGATTGTTGTCTTTCAATTTCCAACACCACTCTTGGTCTTCAAGAAACTTAACATCTCTACTTATCACCAACTTTTTTATTACTGGATTATATAGTCTATATGCTTTTGGTTCTTCATTGTATCCCATAAAGATACACCTTTTTACCTTATTATATATTTTCTTTCTAAGTGCATCTGGAACATGAGAACAAGCAATGCAGCCAAAAACTTTAAAATGATATACACAAGGTTTAAATCCTCCTCATGCTTCTTCTAGTATCATGCCCCAAACTATCTTTGTAGGGATCCTATTTAGAATATAACCTGCACAAAAAACTACCTCTACCCAAAAAAATTTAGGTAAATTCTTAGCTTTAAGCATATTCCTCACCATATCTAGAATTGTTATGTTCTTCCTCTCAGCTATACCATTTTGTTGAATAGTATACCTAGTTGTTAACTACTTTTTTTATACCATCCTCAATACAAAATTTTTGAAATTCATGTGATATGTACTCTCCACCTCTATTTGTCCTTAAAGTTCTAAGAAAATAACCACTTTGCTTTTCAACTAATGCTTACAATTCTATAATTTTTTGAAAGTATCAGATTTTGCTTTCAAAGGATACTCTCAGAGTTTTCTACTATAGTCATCAATAAATGTTAAGAAATATCTCATACCAAATAATGAGGTGACTTCAAGTGGTTCACATAGATCTAAGTGTACTAGCTCAATGGCTTTGAAGCTCTCCAATATTTCTCTACTACAAAGGGTTCTCTATGGTGTTTGCCAATGATGCATCCTTCACATTCTTCATCTGGCCTTTTGATGAGCAGTAAACCTATTACCATGTTCTCCTTATGCAAAATATTTAGTCCACCAAAATTCAAATGACCAAATCTAAGTTGCCATATCCATTGTGAATATTTTACTATGGTATTGAAACTCAAAAACATATTTCTCTCAAAGCTAAGAGGAAAGTGAAAACATATTATTAGAAATCATGGGTATTTTGGTTATCATCTTATTCTTACCATTAGTAATAAAGCATGTACCATTCTCAAAATTCATAGTGTGGACTTATTGTAAAATTTGACATAAATTTAACAAGCTATGCTTTAAACCTGGTACATAAAATACATCACCAATAAATTTCTTCTCACCTTGCTTTGTTTTTAGTAATATCCTCCCTTTTCCCATGACCAATGCAGTTGTATTATTACCCATATTTACTGCTGATTTGATGGACTCATCCAAATCTTGAAATATCTCTTTGTTTCATGTCATATGATTACTACACCCACTATCAACATACCATTTATCTTCATTTATTTCCTCTTTTGTGCTACATGTTAGCAACACATATTCTTCCTTCCAATCACCTTCATTTGCATATTGAGCTTTCTGTTTGCTTTCATCTGCTATTTTTTTCCTACATTCAAATGCAATATATCCATACTTTTGACAATAATAGCACTAAGTAGATGACTTATCATGCCTTTGAGAGCTGCTACCTCTTTTCTAAAAATGTGTTTTACCTCTACATCTTTGTTAAAAAGTTTCTCTACCTCTACCTCTTGCTTGAGTGTAGTTGCTGGTTTCTTCATAACTTCTATTGCTTCTTAGACCTCTATCTCTTTGCTGAAAGTGACCTCCTCTTCCTCTTGGACTTCTTCCTCATCTTATTTATGGAAATGATGCTTATGATGCTTATTTTTTTGACATTGAAACCTTACTTTTGAATGCTTGCTCCAGTGGTTCATTTGTGGATCTATTTATTCTATGCTCATGTGTGTACAATGAACCCATAAGTTCATCTACAAAAATAGTTGTTAGATCTTTTGATTCTTCAATGGGTATAACTGTAGGATCATATTTTGAAGGCATACATCTTAAAATATTTTCTACAATTTTTTGATTGCTCATAACTTTATCATTTTATTTCATCTGATTAATTTACCCCATTGTACAAGCAAAGAAATCCCCTAAACTTTTTGAATCTAAAATTTTTAAAAATTCAAAATCTCTTCTAAGTAGTTGTAGGCATATTGTTCTTACTCTATTCATACCTTGAAATTATTGTGCAAGGAGATCCCATGCTTCTTTTGCCTTCATAGTGGTTGTAACTCTTGGTAGGAGGGTTTCATCAAGACCCTGCACTATAAGCAATAAAAATTTATGATCATTTTTCCTACTATCCCGCAATATGTCTCTTTGATTTTGTGTGAGCGTAGCTAATGTTTTTGCATATTTGGATTTCGAGTATCCATTCTCCACCATATCCCATATCTCTTGTGATCTAAACAAAATATATATTTGAAAACACCAAAAATCATAAATTTTTCTATTGAATTTGAAAATTTAGAGTTGCATATTTCTAGCATTCATTGACATTTTAAACCTAGTTCTGATACCATATGATGAAGATAATAAAATAAATAACAAGACAATATTAAAAGAGATAAAACAAAATAAACAGAGCAATGAACATAAAAAATAGAACTGTAGAAAGCCCAAATCACTTATTTATTTATTTTCTTTTTCTACATTCATGCTTGAGAAATGCTAAACATTTATAGCCTTAGAAGGATAAACCTGGAAAATTCTAGACACCAAAAATCAGTTACAAAAGTCATCTAAACTTAGGACGTAACAAAAAATATTTAATCTTAGAAAAAAGCAATAAATCCTAATCTAAACAAGATCATTGAATGATCTGTTACAAAATAAATTTTCTACATTTAACACTAATCAAACGCAATACATAGTTTTACTAAGTTTTTAATAACAAACAATAATAAAATAAATATTATTTATGAGGTGATAATTATTTATTTACAATAAAATGAATATTAATTATCGAGGCACAACCTATTCAAATGCAGTCCTTAGTTCTACTTAGTTTTTACTAACAAACAACACTAAAATAAATATTATTTATCGAGGTGAAAATTATTTATTTATTTACAATAAAATGAATATTAATTATCAAGACCACCAAAGTGCAACCTAATCAAATGCAGTCCTTAGTTCTACTTAGTTTTTAATAACAAACAACAATATTCTTTTGACCCCGAAAACTGTAATGTTATTTAGTAGCGACGATTGTATTTCTTATAGCCGTGAAATCTATTAAAATTTCCATTTGTGACACCTTCGTTTCCTATAGAAACCTCAATTACAAAACCCTTCGTCTGTGGTGACTGAGTTTCTTTACATGCAAAACATCATTCCTATTTTATATGGCCCCTTCGATTAGCCTTATGATAATATCTATAGAACACGCATCCGCATGCATCCACCATTGATACCATACATGTCGTCCTGCATGCCTTTTCTTTGATTTACCCTTAACTTTATTGCCTGATTTAACGTACTTTCCATTCTTGCTCGACATGCATATGAGTTGATTCCCCATGGTTAATCTCCACTCAAGGTAGGTTCAATTTAAGCCTGTGCAGAATTTCTCAAAACTGTCAGTGCCTTACTTCCACATAAATTAATGTACGAGACAACATGCGTCGCCAACAATAACCTGGCAATACCTTACGCCACCGATTTGGTCACACATCCAAAATAAATTCGGTCAAATTTCTAGCATATATCTAAACTATCCAATTCTAACATCAACACAGTTCCCCCTACGTGAGGGATGACAACTAACTGCATTGAACATAGCTGCACTGCACTTTTATTCAGCTTATTTCGTCTTTGGAAGCCTACAAAATAAAATAATATTTGCATTAGTCTTTAAACCAAACATCAATACCTATGTCCTAAACAAATACAAAAACAAACCCTACAAAATATGACAAAATATTAACATAACAACTAACAATACAATACGCAACAAAAGTAATAAACAAGAAATTATAAAACTAACCTTGGACAAGTCATGACTATCTCATCAACTTGTCCAATGTGATCTGCTTGGCCCCTATGTTTGGAGGAGGGTGCATCAGGAATGCTATCAATGGTTGGAAAATTGGCAGGGGCACTACCTAGATCCTTGATCAACTCGATGATAGGTGTAAATGCAGCATTGGGTACTATACTCTCATCAAGTTCTAGGCAAGTCAATTGAATTGTGTCCTCAATTGTTGTGGGTGAAGATGGTATGATATGATTTGACTCATCCGTATCAACAGTGGGTTCTTCCCCATTTTTGGTAGGAGTGAAAAGATATTTTGTAGGTGTATTTATGATAGCTATGGGAACTTTTGTAACTGGCTCTTCTGATTCTTGGACTCTGAATAAGGTTTAGGCCTTTGTATCTAGACTTTGAATAAGGTCATTGGATTTAGTGTCCAAATGCTTGGGTGACACTATAGGCCTTTTTGGATGATCCACCTACTTATAATACTTGAAGGGGTCTGGGTCAACATGGACCACATGGACCTTACCTTCATCAATGTATTTAATGCATTGATGCACTATAGATGGAACACATTCCATGTCTCTTATCCATGGCCTTCCAAGTAGTATGTTGTATTGTCTTGCACCCTCCAAGATGTAGAATAATGTAGGCACAATATTTTGTCCAACTTCAACAAGTAGGATTATTGTGCCCACATTGGAGGATAAAGCATCATTAAATGCTTGCAAGGTGAACTTGGATGGTGCAATACGTGAGGGCGGGAGGTTGAGTTGCTTTAGTGAAGCTGTGGTAATAATGTTTATTGAGGAACCCGTGTCAACCAATACTCGCTTATAGGGAAGCCTATTAATACTTGCAACGGTGTGCAGAGCAGGATCTGGTGAACTGGTAGGCATGGGTTTGACCTCATGATTTTGAAAGGGTATAATAGGATTCTTGTACATTTGTATGTCTTCCATAAATTTGGTGAAAGCACCAGAGTCATGATGTTATACCTCCATGGAATCCAAGACCCTCATGAAAGGATCCCAATATTTGAGGGACTGTAGTAGAAGCTCGCTCATGGTCACTTTGGTTGATGGTGCATGTGAACTTCACACAGGCCTACTCTAGGTTGCTAACACTTGTTGGATGGGAGTTCTAGGTGGTGAAGACCACGATGTAGAGGGAGTGTAGACCTCCCTGCTAGGCCCTTTGGAAGGCTGACTATATCTGGTTTGGGACTGGAATCGATGTTGGCTAACCAAATAATCCACTTGATCATGTGGGTAATCCATTGATGTTCTCTTGGTATAGGTACTTTGGTGGTCGGGTCTTCTATGTGAGGAGTGGACCTCACGATGACTTTTAGGGTGTCGTGTAGGAATGATGAGATCCTCAGGAGAATAGCAAAGGTGACTACTATCAGGGCTCCATGCAGGAGTGAGGAGATCCTCATACCTATAATTATGGTGCTCAAGGCCTCTCCTAAAGTTCTCAATTTCTCTGGCTCGTGAGTGAGCTCGGCCATGCATAGTTGTCATAATGTGTTGACTAGGCAAACCTTGAAGGAAACCCACACTAAAGAAAATTTGACTTTCAAAAAAGAGTATAAGTGTTATATATCAAAATGATCAGTGCAACGAGATGATCATAATGGGCTAGGTCTCCAAAATTTGATTTTTGGATCAAAAAATTGTATTTTTGGAATATTTGGCCAACCGGGGTTATGGGGAAATGCCCACTTTTGGGATTTTTTGGGAAATTTTGAACCGTGAAGATTTAGGACTCAAAATTTCTAGGAGAGGTACCCTAGGGGCTATCTAAGACAACAAAACAAATTTGGCACTTTTTGGAGTTGTCTAGCCCATTTTATGACTGTTTTAGGGCACTTTTTGGAGTTGTTTGGCTCCATTTTGCACGATTATTGAAGTGTTGGATGCAGAATCAAAAAGTAGACTTTTTTTTGAAACCCTATTTTTTGAAAAATTAGGGTTAGGGTTTTGTCCCAAATAACAAAGAAACACACAAATCAGACAATATGATTATCTTTTACTAATTAAAATGTGTCCTAAACTGGTTTCAATGTGTTGGTGTTCTTTGCTCTTGTTATGGAATTAGAATGAGGGAACTCAACCAAAGTGGTGACTAGGGACACTAGTTCCAAACATGATTTCTCAAAATATTCTAGGGTACACCGCTTAAATCCTAGTGGGGGTTCGCCTAGCTCTTCCACTCTGAAATAGTGTTTCCAACAGTGGGAGGCAGTTTGAATATTAGTGACCTATTCCATCTTGAGAGAGTTCCCTATTCTATCTAAGGCATCTAGAGGGCAAGATGGTGGAAGGAGGTGAAATCCAATGTCACCAGTCTAAATTGGGGGTTGGTGATGAAATCCAACCTTACCAATGTTATAGTGGAACGTGCAAGTGTGTGTGGTTCCTTTTAATCCAAATAAAGTAAGCAAAGAAGCATTCAATGATCATTCACTAAATGCATGCAATAGGTGTGTTTTAATTTCAAAAATCTAGGATAAAAGGAACCTACAAATGTCACTTATAGATGCAATCCCTAAATGCTAACTTACCCATTGGGTAAGCCACAAGCAATCAAGCCATAAAGATGCATCACTACTTCAAGTTTCTTTCGATTTTTCTTCTTCCTTTTGTTGCTTTATGTTATAAGAAAAGTAAAAATATGACTTTTAACATTTATATGCAAACAAATGATGAAATAAAAACCAATTTTAATAGTCTCCAAAAATGTAGCAGAAAAACATAATATTTAGGCACTCACCTTAGCAGTTTTGAGACCTCCAAATTCTGGATTTTTGGGTAAAAATTTCTCTGTTTCTTCAATGCTCTAGGGTGGGACGATTAGAAGCCCTACCACCATCTCAGTATGGGATTATTAGAAGCCCTACCACCATATCAATATGGGACAGTGAAGCCACCATCCCATGGTGATCTAGATAAAGGTTCTGCCACCGTTCCAGGGTGGGGAGGAGAGCACCTGCAACACAAAAAGGGCAAAAATTGCAAAAATGAGGTCAAATTTTCACCCAAAGCATAAAGTACAAGGGTCCCACCGTGATCACCACTGAAGTAGGGAAAAATTGTGCACCTAATTATGAGCAACAATATGTGTATCTATCCTCTATAGCTTGTGAGCATCAAACGGAAGCATGCATGTAAAATGGAAGCAAAAACCAAACAACAAGATATGAAATGAAACAAGTATCCTTATTATTAATTTGGTGGATAAGATCCAAGGTTACATAGCAGTACCCTTGAGGTCTCAAATTTGATACAATTGTTACAAATTTTGGGTGCCCAAGTATCAAATCCTTCAAGAAATCCTTGTGCACATCCAGTGTCTTTCCTCGTACCCACAATCAAAGTGGACGGGCCAATATCACCGCTGTTGGTATCTCTGATATTTTATGTCTAATATTCCTTCCCAATGCCTTCTAGGAACCTGCACCTACACACAAGGAAGCAAAACGGGTCAAATAGCAAGTGCGTGTGAAGGAAAACATGCAATCCCCACAGGCACAAAAGGGCATATATATTAAAAATATATCAAATCAACTCAGAATGACTTGAAAATTTATGGGGATGTTAAATAGGAGGTTTTTAAGGGATATAACCAAAAAAATATCTGAAATTGCATCCCTAGACCTCTCTATTTTGCATCGTCCGTTTGCAACTTGTGAAGACCAAGACAAGCAATTCCCGCCCCTAAACATGTCCAAAACACATGAAATTTGGAAATAATGCATAAATAAACATTTTAAGACAACCCATGTGGTTATATTTTCAAAATAAGGTGCATATCCACCTGCATGCAACTAGGGTGCCCGGATGGGCCCTACGAACCTGCAAAAACTTAAAAATGTGATATCTCGGTCAATTTAGCTCCAAATTACATTAAATTTGAACTAAAACATACTATGATAGTCTATAATAATAATTAAAAAAATAGTAAAGAAATTGTGCAAGGATTTGTCCTCATCCCGAGGGGAAGGTGGGGACTAAAACTAATTGTAGGGCACCCTGGGAGGGGATACCCACTAATTATGCACACTTTTTGCTACCAATACAACTTGGGAATGGTCCTCAACACTCTAATGGGTATTTTAGTCTAATTTGGTGGATAAATTCACCCAGATGGTAAAGTTATTCCCAAAATACCCTCTTGAAGTCACCCGGTAACCTCCATCGCTAAGAAGAGATTCTGAGGGCAAGAGAGCACAATAAAGTGAGGGGAAATATTAGTAGCACTCTATTTCATATCCTATAACTCCTCTCTATCTATTATATGTATGGATATTGAATCCATTTTATAGCCCAAAGGGGCTTATGTGCAAAAAGGCATGCAAGGGCATGCATAGCAGGAGGTGCCATTTGTCAAAAAGGAGGCATGCATTGGATGGGGAAGAGAATATCACCTTTTATCCTCCATTATGAAGCATGTCATAAGGATTCAGTGCCCTCTAATCCACATGCTTCAATTGGTGGGGTAAATGGTAGTTTCTGGGTGCCATTTGTTACAAATTTTACCTTTTTTGGGTCAAACTTGCTCACCGTCCCACCCTAGGATGATGTCTCACCACCGTCCCATGGTGGGATGGTGGGAATATGCCACCATCCCAAGGTGGGACGGTTGGGACGATGGGGAAGAGAATCTCCCATTTTAGCCTCCATTATAAAGCATGTCATAAGGATTCAGTGCCCTCTGACCTGCATGCTTCAATTGGTGGGGTAAATAGCAGTTTTTGAGTGCCATTTGTACTAGATTTAACCTTTTTGGGTCAAAATTGCTCACCGTCCCAGCCTGGGAAGATGGCTCACCACCATCCCAGGGTGGGATGGTGTGAATATGCCACTTTCCAAAGGTGGGACAGTGGTGAATTTTAGCCAAAACCTCCCAAAATTGGGCCAGAAGCCTCCAAAACCTCTTTCGGAGTGGCTAGAACCACTGTGAGCCTTTTGAGGGCTGCCCAAGGGGCCATATGATGCCAATTTAGTCATTTTTTGTGGATGCCTAATCGGATTGACCATATTTTAGTGTCTACAATGTAATACCTTAGGTAGAGAGGATTGTATCTTGTTTATGGGAAGTGCATAGGATTGTGCATCTCTTGTAGAGAGAGTAGGAAGCTTGGTATAGAGCTTGATGCAAGGGTTTTTGCATGTTAAATTACTATTAGAGTAATTGTGTGGAGATACTGGTGTTTTGAAGAGGAATTTGTAGCTGGTTGTGTTGTAGGATTACTCCCTTCAGAGAATGTGTTGGTGTTAATACAAAGGATTGGTGTTGGTTTAACCACGTTATATGATGTGTTTTATCTTGTGTTGCATGTTTATGTTCTTCCTCTATGATGGTTAATCATTTATACTATTACTGATTAAGTTGCTTGCTTCAAGAATTTTTTTTTTTTATATAGTGAATCCTAAAAATGATCTTAAGGTGGGAAAACCAAAACTATCATTTATCCATATTAACTTATTATTTCAAAATATTAATTGACTGTAATATTTGAAAATAAAAATTAATATATTACCTAGTTATATAATTCTAAATTTATAAAGAATAACTAGGTTTACTCTAATGGATTTTAAATCAAAATAAAACATAAAATGTATGAGGTTCAAAGATAATATTTTCTCGGACTTTTATTTCCAAAAACTGCACAAAATACAGAGAGCAACTTTAAAGTACTCTACAATTCACCAGATGAACACAGTGTGATTGAAGAATAATGCAATCTCCTGTGGAAATTTTCTAACTTTTAATGCATTACATAAAATATTTCTTAACCAAATCATACACAGATTTACACATGCATGACTAAAAAAATATATTAATGTAATAGCTGGATCTTACAATGAATTCCTGAACCCTCTGCACCAATGTATTGCTATCAAAATATTTTCCAACCTGCGTTCTTCTTAAATATTTCCTCTGCTTATTGCACCAAATGTCCCACTCTAATTTCTTCCATCTTCTCAATATTTATAATTGAAATAACAGTTTGTTCGCTCAGTTTGTAATTTCGTTCATTCAGTTTTTGTCGCCAGTTTTACAACTGTTCTCCAAAGAATATTTATCATATTTAAATGTGGATGCAACCAAACTTAGAAGTAACATTTTGCATGCTTCATTACATGAAATACATAATATAATTTCCACCCTTTCATTTATAGCGCACCTCACCTTCGTCATAATTTTTAAAAAATTTCAACGTATGGGCACATGCATGTCTGACGTCCATAATACCTTGAACCTGCCTTGTTCAAAACCATATTCTTTTGACCCTGAAAACTGTAATGTTATTTAGTAGCGACGGTTGTATTTTTTACAGCGGTGAAATCTATAAAAATTTCCATTTGTGACACCTTCGTTTCCTATGGAAACTTTAATTAAAAAACCCCATCCTCCCGATTTTAACCATTTAGCCCAGAAACCCGCCACCCCCTTCCTCTTTCTCAATTAATGTACTTTCCATTCTTGCTCGACATGCATATGATTTGATTCCCCATGGTTAATCTCCACTCAAGGCAGGTTCAATTTAAGCCTCTGTGGAATTTCTCAAAACTATCAGTGCCTTGCTTCCACGTAAATTAATGTACGAGACAACATGCTTCGTCAACAATAACCTGGAAATACCTTGCGCCACTGGCTTGGTCACACATCCAAAATAAATTCAGTAAAATTTCCAGCATATATCTAAACTATCCAATTCTGACATCAACACAGTTCCCCCTGCGCGTGCGATGACAGCTAACCGCGTTGAACATAGCTGCACTGCATTTTTGTTCAGCTTATTCCGTCTTTGGAAGCCTACAAAATAAAACAATATTTACATTAGTCTTTAAACCAAACATCAATACATATATCGTAAATAAATACAAAAACAAACCCTACAAAACATGACAAAATATTAACATAACAAGTAACAATACAATACGTAAAAAAAAGTAATAAACAAGTAATTATAAGACTAACCTTAAAACATAATAAAAACATGCACAAACTTACTAAATAAAATGAAAAAAAAATATAACAAAAAGGCTAACAAAAACATAAATATAGGAAATTTATACTATTACATAACAAAAATAAAAGGGGCCTGGAATTATGTAAATGGGACGTGGTCAATGTACTTTTAGTGGCAGTTTTCGTCACATATGGAGTGCTCAGTAGAGACGCCACCGCAACTGATATCATCACCCCGCCAATGATTTCTATAGGGATATGGACATAAACTCCAATGCGGTGCATTTTCCTCTTCCTCCACCACCACCATTCCATATGTTTGACCATTAGTTTCCTCCTTACAATACAAATTTGTTCAAGGCTTCATTTGTTGATGATGCAATTTTTAAGAAGCGGTTTTTGTAGACACCAAAACAGCACCAATCCGATTATGTGACTGCAAACACTGATCGCGTTGACAAACACAGACCCCAGGGCAACCCTCAGAGGTCAAACAGTGGTCCTAACCACTTTCATAGCAATTTTGTAAGGTCGGGAAGCAATTTGGCACATTTAGACACTTTGCTCGTATTCGTCTCACCCAGGGATGAATACTAACTGGAATTCGTCTCACCCAGGGACGAATTCTGAAATCGTCTCTGGTAGGGACGAATTCTGAGTTTAACGGGCAAAAAGAAGAATGGTGCCAAGTGGCAGCCCGGGACGATCCGATTGATGACTCCTGCCTCGCACGCGTGTGTGGGTGGACGAGATAGGCCGTTAGAGGAGCTGTCACAAGGGCGATTATGAAAGCCCAAGTCATGGAGGACTCTCCTCCCTCATGGGAAGACATAACCGCCACATGGCACCTATGACCAACACATGGCACTTATGCTTCCCTCTCAAAAGAGACCCCATGGGTCTATAAAAGGTGGGACTTTTCTCACCCAAAATATACAGATGGGAGGCGAGTTCAAGCAACGAAGTGTTGTCCAATTGAATACCCATTTGCATCCCTTTGATTCACCTTCTCACATCCACTAATCTCTTTTGCAAGGGAGGTTATTGGGTGGCTTTTGGAAGCGTGGATCCAACCCAAATCCAACATTTGACCACCTTACACCACCAATTCGTAGACATCCCAATCCTAAGAGGTTTTGGGCCCATCCCTAGTGGATTGGTGCCGGAATCAAGTGCCAACGGTGGGAGGCCCACTTGGGCACCCCCGCACTTTCTAAGTTTTAAAGCATTCTAGATTATTGTTTCAGGTTGCATATTGTGTTATTCTGTTTGGTTAACTCATAGCTTCAATTTCATAACATTTTGATCAGGTTTTATCATGCTTTGTGTCGCTTTGTTGTCTCACTAACTTGCAGGTGGCGATATCAAATTCTCGAGGATAGAGGCCAAATTGGGAGAATCCGACCATCTGGGTCGTCCCAAAATGGCCCCAATTACATAACCCCTCTGTTTTTAGGTGTTTTGGAGGTCTCTAGAATCGACATTGGAGCAACAGTAGGTCGGCTTTTCCAACACAGAAGAATTCGTCCCACCCAGGGATGAATTGCAGTCAGAATTCATCTTGCCCAGGGACGAATTCCAGTTTAAGGCAGATTGGCCGACTGTTTCAATGGCAGTGGCCCTCTGGTGATATCTTCTGTCCTCTGTCAAGTTTTTAGGTCATTTAGAGTCATTTTGTCTATCGATTTAGCTAATCATTTACATGCATCTTTCGTTCATTTTAGAGAACCAACACTTCTTATTTGCAGCAGGTGCTACTGACATCTTTGTTGTTTCCTTGTTCGCAGGAGGAGCAGCAGAGGTTAAGGACTCATCAACATCAGCGGCGGCATCATCTTGGCCCGCCCATTTCAAGTGTGGGCACGCGGAAAGAGGAACATTAAGTGATTGTAATCAAATTCTTTCAACGCTCCTAGCCCCTGAAAAGGGAGGAGGCATCTTTGTAACAGAGATCAAGAAAGTTTAATGAAAGGGTTGTGTTTTCTCCATTTGCTTGTATCTCGTTTCAATGCGTCTCTCTCATTTCATGCATTTTACATTTCTAGGACTTAAGCGTATTTGATTTTGAATGCATCGCAATTAGTGTTTCCTTTTCCCGGAATCTCGTGCTTTCAATTTTCTCTGGATAATGGTGATTCATAGTTTTGATCGGAGGCTCAAATGGTTGAATTTTGTATGGTAATTTGATATTTTTTGAATGCATATTTTGAGTTTTTAGGGCAATAAGAATTATTTAAAGCTACATCTCAAACCTCTAGCAATAAATACATTTATTCTATGATTCACATACTAGGACAGAACTGTGAATCACCATTATCCAGAGAAAATTCCTTCCTAAAAACTGCATCAACAACAAATGAAACCTCGACCAAATTTGCATCATAAGGAGGATACTAATGGTCAAACATATGGAATGGCGGTGGTGGAGGTGGAGGAAGAGGAAAGTGCAACACATTGGATTGTATATCAATATCCTCATAGAAATCGTTGGCAGTGATATCATCTATAGTGGCGTCTTGTATCACTTCTCAATTGAGCACTCTGTATATGACAAAAATTACCACTAAAAGTACATTGGTCACATCCCATATCATGCTTAGGATGAGGAGGGTGTGATGGACACTTCTCCTCAATGGAGACAATTGCAGCAGCAACAAACATAACACGCCCATAATGGCCTGATGATTAATGCCTTGTAGAACATTATCCTCACCTTGTTCACCAACTTCTAACTCTCCCTCAACCATTGTAGATGACAGACTTTCAATGCATACATTTTTTATTGCACTCTACAGTGACCTTCTTCTTCGTTAATGTCTTTTGGCGCTACAATCCCAAACACAAAACACATGAACTCTGGATTAAATTGTAGTGGACGAAGAATATCATTTTCAATAAAATACAATCACCATTAGTTATATTGTAAATAAATAAATAGTTTTGCTTCGATGAGTAATATTTATTTTATTGTTGTTTGTTATTAAAAACTAAGTAAAACTAGGGATTGTGTTGTGTCTCACTGGTCTTGATAATTAATATTCATTTTATTGTAAATAAATAAATAATTATCACTTCGATAAGTAATATTTATGTTATTGTTGTTTGTTATTAAAAACTAAGTATAGAACTAGAGACCGTGTTTGATTGTTGTGCATTTTGATTAGGTTGCGTCCCCATGGCCTTACAAGAAATATTCATTTTATTGTAAGCAAATAATTAATTGTTGCCTCGATAAGTAATATTTTTATTTTATTGTTGTTTTTAACTAAAAACTGAGTAGAACTAGGAACTATATTTGATTAGGTTGATTAGGTTATGCCTTAGTGACTTGATAAGTATTATTCATTTTATTATAAATAAAGAAATACTTCTGTCTCAATAAATAACAATAAAATAAGTATTACTTATCCAGACAATAATTATTTATTTACTTACAATAAAATAAATATTATTAGGAACTACGTTTGATTAGGTTGTGCCTCTTGATAAGTAATATTCATTTTATTGTAAATAAATAATAAAATAAGTAAGTATTACTTATCCAAGCAATATTAATTTTTTATTTAAAATAAAATGAATATTACTTATAAAAGTCACCTATTTCTACTCAATTTTTAATAAAAAACAACACAAGGGTATATAACAAATAGTCAAAGTTAACACCATTGAAATGGGACATAGTTATCATACATTGCACTCATTCTTTTAGTAACTTACTTTAAGAAAAGGGTAGGAATAGATCGGTAACCATTATTTATTTATTTACAACAATAAAATTAGTATTACTTATCAAGGTGATCTAGGTGTTGGGTAGGATTAATATATTTGATTTTTTATAAGTGTATTAGTTCAACAGGTTAGATTACTCAGGAGTAAAATGAATATTTATTATAAGGCCGTGGGGGTGTAACCTAATCAAACACAGTCTCTAGTTCTACTCATTTTTAATAACAAACAACAATAAAATAAATATTACTTGTCGAAGAAAAATTATTTACTTATTTAAAATAAAATGAATATTACTTATAAAGGCCACTTAGTTCTACTAAATTTTTAATAACGAACAACACAAGGGTATATAACAAATAGTCAAGTTAGCACCATTGAAATGGGACATAGTTATTGAAATGGGACATAGTTATCAGACATTGCACTCATTCTTTTAGCAACATACTTTAATAAAAGGTTAAGAATAGATAGGTAACAATTATTTATTTATTTACAACAACAAAATTAATATTACTTATCAATATGACCGAGGCGTTGGATAGGTATTGATTGGTAATGATTAATTATGTTGAAGTCCCCTTAGTTTTTAATTATCAAGTTCATGCTATTTAATAATATTAAAATTAAAATTTATACATTAATTTATAGTATAGATTTTTTAATTTTTTAAAACAAAGAAGAATATTTTTTTTTATTAAATAAAAACTAAAATTAAAATTTATATGTTAAATATATATAACTTTCTGGCTCCCAATAAAATTTTAAGATTCTAAACTAAAAAATAAAGTTGCATACATATATAAAAAATAATAAGAATGGTTGCTTTTATATATATATATATATATATATATATATATATATATATATATATATATATAAATAAAGCATGGTTGCTTTTAAATATATTCTTCTTTGTTTTAATTTTTAAAACAAAGAAGAATATTTTTTTTATTAAATAAAAACTAAAATTAAAATTTATATGTTAAATATATATAACTTTACGGCTCCCAATAAAATTTTAAGATTCTAAACTAAAAAATAAAGTTGCATACATATATAAAAAAGAATAAGAATGGTTGCTTTTATATATATATATATATATATATATATATATATATATATATATATATATAAGCATATATTTGATTTTACTTAAATTTATTATATAGAATTAATATATTTGATTTGTTATCAAGTGTATTAGTTTAATAGGTTTCATTCCTATGAATAAAATGAATATTTCTTATAAGATCACAGGTTCACAAACTAATCAAATGCAGTTTATAGTTCTCATTTTTCTATAACAAACGACAATAAAATAAATATTACTTGTTAAAGCAAAATTATTTATTTATTTAAAATAAAATTAATATTACTTATAAATGCCACCTAATTCTACTCAATTTTTAATAACAAGCAACACAAGCTATATCACAAATAACAAGGATATATAACAAATAGTCAAGTTAGCACCACTAAAGGTTACATTCCTAAGAATAAAATGAATATTTCTTATAAGACCAGAGTTTCACAAACTAATCAAATGCAGTTTATAGTTCTACTCATCTTTTAATAACAAACAACAATAAAATAAATATTACTTGTTAAATCAAAATTATTTATTTATTTTTATCTGCCCATGTGGGGGAGTTAGAGGAGTGGGTAGTTGAAACTCTCGTGTTGGAGAGGGAGGCCGTAGGTTCAAATCTCTCCATCTCATATGTTTGTGGATATGCTATGTAATAGTTTACTAGGGACCCTACTGGTGGTGTGTTTATCCACCCACTTGATGTAATAATGAGCTTTAATGAAAGATCGACCAACATTTAAAACAATTATTTATTTATTTATTTAAAATAAAATTAATATTACTTATAAAGGCCACCTAATTCTACTCAATTTTTAATAACAAAAAACACAAGTGTATATAACAAATAACAACGATATATAACAAAGGTTCACAAACTCATTTTTTTAATAACAAACAACAATAAAATAAATATTACTTGTTAAATAAAAATTATTTATTTATTTTTATCCGCTCATGTGGGGGAGTTGGAGAGGAGTGGGTAGTTGAAACTCTCTTGTTGGAGAGGCCCCAAGTTCAAATCTCTCCATCTCATATGTTTGCGGATATGCTATGTAATAGTTTACTAGGGACCCTATTGGTGGTGTGTTTATCCACCCGCTTGATGTAATAATGAGCTTTAATGAAATATCGATCAACATTTTAACCACCTGCTTGATGTAATAATGAGCTTTAATGAAATATCGATCAACATTTTAAAAAATTATTTATTTATCTATTTAAAATAAAATTAATACTACTTATAAAGGCCACCTAATTCTACTCAATTTTTAATAACAAACAACACAAGCCTATATAACAAATAACAAGGATATATAACAAATAGTCAAGTTAGCACCACTAAAATGAGACATAGTTATCATACATTGCACTCATTATTTTAACAACTTACTTTAAGAAAAGGGTAGCAATAGATTGGTACGATTAATATTATTTATGAAGACGATCGATGCTTTGGGTAGTATAGATTGTAACGATTAACTTGCTGAATTATGCTACTAATCAAGCGATGTCCCTAGTTCTACCCAATTTTTAACTATCAAGTTCATGTTATTTAATAAATATTAAAATTGAAATTTATGCATTAATTTAGAGTAATAATTTTTATTTTTTTTAAAACAAGAAGAATAATTTTTTTTATTAAATTAAAATTTAAATTTAAATTTAAGAATTAAATATATGTAACTTCCTAGCTCCCAATAAAATTTTAAGATTTCTAAACTAAAAAATAAATTTACATATATAAAATAATAAGCATGGTTGCTTATCTATATATATATATATATATATAACATATATTTGATTTTTAATTAATTATATAAGATTAATATATTTGGTTTTTTAAGTGTATTAGTTTAATAGGTTAAATTCTTTATGAGACTAAGGTTCAAATCTTGCCAAGTGATACATAGATAATATCCAAGCTTTTGTTGTAATACCATCCAATGTAATATTAAAAAAAATATATTTGATTTTTTTATTATTTCATTCAAAATATATCGTGATATTGTAATAATATAGGGAAAATTAATCTTAGGGGAAAGTGCATCCATTTGGGCTTTGATTCCTTTTAGGAAGATTTAAGATTCAAACTAGGTGTGTGAAGGGATGGATGTGTATTAAATTCCCTATTGATAAGCATAACTCTGTCAATTTTAAGAGAAATTCAAGAAGAAAAAAGAAAAGGTATAGTACATACCCTTTGATATGATTGAATCCTTCATTCATTTAATTTGTTTTATGAATAAAAACATAAAAAAGGGAACCATCCACCTCCACATATAGATTATCCTATCCTCGTATGTTTATGGATATGCTATGTAATAGTTTACTAGGGACCCTACTGGTGGTGTGTTTATCCACCCGCTTGATGTAATAATGAGCTTTAATGACCCTACTAGTGGTGTGTTTATCCACCCGCTTGATGTAATAATGAGCTTTAATGAAAGATCGACCAACATTTTAAAAAATTATTTATTTATTTATTTAAAATAAAATTAATGTTACTTATAAATGCCACCTACTCAACTTTTAATAACAAACAACACAAGCGTATATAACAAATAACAAGGATATATAACAAAGGTTCACAAACTAATCAAACACAGTTTATAGTTCTACTCATTTTTTAATAACAAACAACAATAAAATAAATATTACTTGTTAAATAAAAATTATTTATTTATTTTTATCGGCTCATGTGGAGGAGTTGGAGAGGAGTGGGTAGTTGAAACTCTCGTGTTGGAGAGGCCCCAGGTTCAAATCTCTCCATCTCATACGTTTGCGGATATGCTATTTAATAGTTTACTAAGGACCCTATTGGTGGCCGCTTGATGTAATAATGAGCTTTAATGAAAGAAAGACCAACATTTAAAAAAATTATTTCTTTATTTATTTAAAATAAAATTAATATTACTTATAAAGGCCACCTGATTCTACTCAATTTTTAATAACAAACAACACAAGCGTATATAATTTATTTATTTATTTAAAATAAAATTAATATTACTTATAAAGGCCCAAACAACACAAGCGTATATAATTTATTTATTTATTTAAAATAAAATTAATATTACTTATAAAGGCCACCTAATTCTACTCAATTTTTAATAACAAACAACACAAGCGTATATAACAAATAACAAGGATATATAACAAATAGTCAAGCACCACTAAAATGAGACATAGTTATCATACATTGCACTCATTATTTTAACAACTTACTGTAATAAAAGGGTAAGAATATATCGGTACGATTAATATTACTTATCAAGGCGATCGAGGCTTTGGGTAGTATAGATCATAATGATTAATTTGTTCAATTTTTCTACTAATCAAGCGATGTCCCTAGTTCTGTCCAGTTTTTAACTATCAAGTTTATGTTATTTAATAAATATATAATTTTTTTTAACATGGTGGAATCGGTACCCGTCATGAATCCAGGCAGGTTGTCCAGCTTTTATGGCCATCGCAGTATTCTACGCTGTCCTCCCTGGAAGCCGCCACACAAATCTTCGCGCAGTCTGCCCCTATACCCGCACTGCCATAATCATTTTAAACCTTTTACGTCGTTGAAAGTACCATGAAATGAAAGTACCATGAAAAGGACAAGTGTTCAATCCGACAAGGCCCAAGATTTGAACCTTGGACCTCCGATCCCCTTATGAGGTTTGGATGAACCAATTGATCTACACCTCGGACCTGTTATTTAATAAATATTAAAATTAAAATTTATGCATTAATTTAGAGTATAAATTTTTTTATTTTTTTAAACTAAAAGAATTATTTTTTTATTAAATAAAAATAAAAATTAAATATATGTAACTTCCTAGCTCCCAATAAAATTTTAAGATTTTGAAACTAAAAAATAAAGAATAAGCATGGTTGCTTTTATTTATAAGTGTATTAGTTTAATAGGTTAGATTATTTATGAGACTAAGGTTCAAATCTTGCCAAGCGATACATAAATAATATCCAAGCTTTTGTTGTAATACCATCCAATGTAATATTAAAAAAAAAAATTGATTTTTTTTATTATTTCATTCAAAATATATCATGATATTGTAACAATACAGGGATAATTAATCTTAGGAGAAAGTGCATCGATTCCTTTTAGGAAGATTCAAGATTCAAACTAAATGTGTGAAGGGGTGAATGTGTGTTTAATTCCTTAAGCATAACTCTCTTAATTTTAAAAGAAATTCAAGAAGAAAAAAGAAAAAGTATAATACATACCCTTTGATATGATTGAATCCTTCCTTCATCTAATTTATTTTATGAGTAGATACATAAAGGAGGGAACCATCCATCTGCACATAGATTATCCTATCCTCTCCGTAACCACCCAAACTTTTACATATATCATTTCAGCCAACCCTCACCAGCTTCCTCTCGTATATGCAGAATCTTGAAGCCCATATGGTTTCGAAGCAGTATCTCCAACATCCTATTCTTTCGGTGCACAGTAGCGACTGCTCCTCTTCCTTCGTGCCCACTAAGCTGTCGTCCATCGTCTGACGTGGCAAAATATTCAGATCACGGCAAAATATTTAGATCGACGATTGCTCTTTCTCCTTTATGCCCACTGATCTGTGTCATCAACGTCCTGTGGCGGATTCGAATCTCCAATTCGTCGTCATCATCATCGACTTCTCTCAACTCCTGATACGAAACGCTAGCCCTCAGCGCCACCGGTAAGATCTATAAAGTGTGACATGATATGTAAGATCTAATTCAAAAATTAAAAAAGACGAAGAAAGAGCGGTATAGTACATACCATCCATCCCCACAAAGATTATCCTATCCTCTCCATAACCACCCGAGCTCGTCCATATATGATCTCATCTCGCCAGAATCTTGTTAGTATATTTGAATCTTCCTGCGCCTGATGATGAGGGCTTTGAAAAGCTTGTTAGAAGATTAGATTTGAATCTTTGGAAATTGATTTCCATCAGACACAGGAAGATTCAAATCTACTAACAAGCTTTTCAGATCGTGCTCTTCATCGCCGCCATCAGCCGCAGGAAGATCCAAATATACTAGATACCCTCGATATGGTCGAATCCTTCCTTCATCTAATTTTTTACCATCTCCCACAGAGATTATGTTATCCTCTCCATAACCGCCCAAACTCCACTATATATCATCCCACCTTCCTCTCATATAATATTGAAGCCCATATGGTTTCGAAGCAGGATCTCCAACATCCTATTCTTTATTCTTTAGGCGCACAATATTCAGATCGGCGACTCCTCCTCCTTCTTGCCCACCCATCTGTCATCTGTGTCATCCATCGCAGCAGAATGTTCAGATCGTGGCAAAATATTCAGATCGCGGCAGAATATCTAGATCGGCGACAGAATATTCAGATCCACGACTGCTTCTTCTCCTCCTTCGTGCCCACTGATCTGTGTCGTCAATGTCCCGTCGCAGATTCGAATCTCCGATTCGCCGTCATCCTCCGCACTGGAAGCACCACCGAGTTTCCCTCACTAGGAAATACCAAGCCCGCTCTGCCACCTCCACAATCTCCCTCTTATTACCGTCCATCCCTCCGTTCCAGACTAGTAGTCGAAGAATTTGTCGTCGTGCAAACCCTTGGCGATCTCGGCTGCGACGGCATCTTGTCTCCCCTCTCAGCCGAGCACTACGAATGTGACGGCCATAGTAGGAAAAGTGGGAGAGGGGAGAATGTATTTATAGCTAAGAGGGGTAACTTCGTCTCACCTTTGATTAATCCAACGGTTGCGGAAGTGGGTAGGCATAAATAGGTAAATGATTATTTATTTATTTGTTTTATTTTTATTTTTAATAATGTGATAAATTTTTACAATTTTTAGGGTTGAATATTTTTATTTTAACCATGATTTGATTTTTAGTAGGTTTAAAAGTTAAGTTTATCAAAAAGGGATTAACACACCCACGTAAGCAACGGTTTGAACCTTGGACTTCCCCAAGAAGAGCCAAAGCCCAAACCTTTATGCTATCCCCTCCCAAAGCCCAAACCCTTAGTCATCCCCTTTCAAAGCCAAAACCCTTAACCATTATCTCTCTAGGCTCAGGAGTTAAGCTTATCAAAAAGGGATTAATACATAAGCTCAAGAGTTCAGCTTATCAAAAAAGGATTAACACACACCCATGCGCACCATGGTTTAACCTTGAACATTTATTTACAATATATTACTTATCAAGACAATCGGAACGCCACTAGTCAAATGAAGTCTCTAGTTCTACTCAACTTTTTTTAGATTTTGTGTTTGTGTCTTTTGTTTTTTTAATAATACATAGGGAAATCGTAACACCATTGGGTTTTGTCAATATAAACCTTAGGATTTTAAATTAGATGAAGTCAATGGGATCTCAACCTTTCAAGACATTGAATTAGAGCATTCAAATGACAAATACTATCCAAGGCTTGAAATTTAAACCTTCTCATAGAAAGGATAAAGCCCTAACTATTGCATCGTCTTTGTTAGACTAAATTTGAGTTTACATAGGTTTTTACGAGTGGTCTAAGTCCTCTCTTAGCAAGGTTTGAATTTAGTTTCCTCAATAAAAACTTAAGGACTTACCACTATAACATCCTTCATGGGTATCATTAAAGTTTATATTATTCAATAAATATAAATTTATGCGTTAATGTATTACCTTATAGTATGATTTTTTAAAGAGGTGTATTTTTTCATTAAACAAAATTTTTAAATTATAATATATATATATATATATATATATAACTTTTTTTTATTAGTATGAGAAACCCCTACGACCAACGCACAAACTCCCCAACCATGACCCCTACTAAAACTGAGAACTATGCTTATCAATAGTGAATTTAACACACAAACACCCTTTCACACACTCACCCATGCCGAAGTTTAAACCTTGGACCTCCCAAAGAAGATATAAAGCCCGAATTATTGTGTTGTCCCTCGAGACATTTATTTACAATATATTACTTATCAAGGCAATCGAAAAGGATTCAAAACTAAAAATTAAATATTCAAAACAAAAAAATTAAATTACATTAAATAATAGAAGGTTATGGGTGGAGGTAGTAAACCAATAGATGCTTGTTAAGTGTTTGTCAACTTGAGGCTGGTGGTTCCAACCCTGAGCCCCTAGAGGGTCCCTTTCACATGGAGTAAAAATATTTTTGAGATGGACCGAGGGTTATAATGGAAGGTTTTAGATTTGAACTATTTTTGATTCCCCTCTCTCTTTAAAAAGAGAAAGTTATACACCAACACGTTATGTATATTAATATAAAGTTATTTTTTATTTATTTTTATATAAATATTTTGAAAGGGTTTTTCTTTTCCTTTTACAATCAACTTTATCACATCAAGCTATTTAGTTTGTTAGGTGTGAAGTCTCCCACCCATATGTCTCAACCATTAAACCATGACTTATTATGTTGAACATTTTTTCTCTTAAATTGCAATAAAAAACACAAGGAATGCGAACATGGCTTAAGAGTGAGTAAAAAGAAAGTTAATTCTTTGACAAGTTGAAATTTATGTTTTTTAGCTGGTTTTTGCTTATCTTTATCCAATCCTTTGAATTTTTCTTCTTTGCAATAATTATAATGCTCATCGTAGGTTGCCCATCGTCGTATTAGGATGAAAACCTTTAGTTTCATGATCTTTCACATAAAATCAAGCTACAATTAGAAAAAAAATAATATTTCAAATATTTCTTCTTCACAATAATTATAATGCTCATCATAGGTTGCCTATTGTCGTATGAGGATGAAAACCTTTCGCTTCATGATATTTCACATAAAATCAAGCTACAATTGGAAAAAAAAAAAATTATATTACATAGCATGAATGTCTTCATCACCTATCTTTTAGATGTTGCTAAATTCGTATATGATATTATAAAAATACATTGTCTAATGTTAAGAGTATTCTAACCTTCTATCAATTTGAAATCAGCATTCAATTCATAACTCTATCAATTATTTACGATCTACATAGTTCAACGACCAATTATTCATAATCCTAATTGATTCTAGTAGTGCCCATAATTTTATTGGTCTTCAGATAGCTAAAAAATAAACTTGTTACATCTACTTTTTCAATTCATTTGAAGTTATGGTTGTCAATGGGGGTACTTTACCATACAAAATAAAATGTAAAAATGTGAAGGTGATGATGGGCGACTACAACCTCATGTAAACATGTTTACTCTTCCTTTGGGGGGTTGTGACATGTCTCACAGATACAATATTTCGATCCTTTTTGCTTAAATTTACTTTGGTCTTTTTCGATGATATTCTAATTTATAGTAATAAATGGATGGAATATTTGCAACATTTATACCAAACACAACAACACTTGGTTTATAATCAATTATGTGCCAAACAATCCAAATATTCTTTTGGGGTGTAGGAAGTGGAATACCAAGGCCATATAATTTTAGGGAAAGGGATCAATATGGATCCTAAAAAGGTTGTTGCCATACAAAATGGCCCAAACCACACACTCTCAAAAGTCTTCAAGGATTCCTAGGCCTCATTGGATATTATTGAAAATTTATCCGTGATTATAAAAATATTGCATCTTTTTTTATGACTATGTTACAAAAAAACTCATTTCTATGCTCAAAACTTGTTGAACATGCCTTTCTGTGACTCAAACAAGATATGCTCTCAAATCCCATGTTGGTTATGCCTAATTTATCTAAGCTATTTGTGGTTGAAAGTGATGCCTTCAAAAGTGGAATCGGCATAGTGCTTATGCAAGAAGGGTGACCATTAGCCTTCACAAATAAAACACTATTAGGCATAAACCTAGGAAAATTGACTTATGAGAGGGAGATGATGGTGATAGTACATTTTGGAAATCAATTAAGCCCTTATCTTATTAGATAATATTTTCTCATCAAAACAAACCACCATAGCCTTAAGTGCTTTTGAGTAGTGTGTATCTACGCTTAAAAAATAAAAATGGGTTACCTAACTGCTAGGGCATGGCTATGAAATTATGTATAAGAATTGCAATACAAATATTTTATTGATGCACTATCCTACCAAATTCAAGGAGAAGTGACCCAAGATTCCACATTGAAATCATTAAGTCGACAACTTCAAACTAATCCTAACTCTTGCCCAAGATATACATGAGATACTGTGGTCGCCTTGTCATCCCTAAAAATTTACCACTATGCAAGTCTATACTATAGGAAATGCATACTTTGCTAACTATAAGAAATTTAGGCTTTTTAAAGACACATGAATGGGCTAAATGCATATTTTGGTGGGCAGGGATGAAAAATAATATCAAGACCTTTGTTGCAAAATGTGACACTTCTCAATGTGTTCAAGGTGAAACTATTTGTACACCAGGCACACTGTGGTCTTTTCCTATTACAAAACCTATTTGGATGAATATTTCAATGGAATTTATTAAAGGACTCCCAAATTATGTAGAAAAAACAATCATTCTTATGGTGGTGGTTGGTCTCTCTACGTATGCTCATTTCTATCATCTAGCCCACCCTTACAGGACCTCAACTATTGCCCAAATTTTCCTTGATTCAATTTTTGGCCTTCATGACATGCCTCAATCCATCATGTCTAATAGTGATCCCATATTTACTAGGCATTTATAGTAGGAACCATTCAAGTTGCACGACACACAACTCAAGGTGAGCTCGACATACCATCCCTAGATCGATGGGTAAACTAAAATATTCAACAAGTGCTTGAAAACTTATCTCTATTGCTTTGCATCTGAGTAGCCGACTCATTGCATGAAATGACTTCTTTTTGTTGAGTGGTGGTATTATACTCCCTATCACTCCACCAAAATGATACCATATGAATTAGTTTGGACACCCTCCATGGTTACTTTTGTCATTCATTCATAGTAGATCTAGAATTCAAGCAATAGACTCCACTCTCATGGAGCATGCACAACTACCTTCTTGATTACACATGTATATATACTTTTATCACATCAATACAATTAAGAATCACAACGTTCAAATGAATTTTGCATTTGTAAGATTCTTATCCTCATAGTTCCTTGCCTTAATAGTATGAATAGTAATGTAAGAAAAATAAAATCCAACTATGTATGTGTTGGAATATAACTATGCAAGTGTTCAAATACACAACACAAAGTAAATAATGCAAACTTGCAATACACAACTATGTCATTTTTAAAGAAAAAAGAACATTAAAATTACTTCCTTTTTTTAATATTGTGGGATGTTGATTTCATGGAGGAACAAACGAGACCATCTTCCACCATGAGTCAAATATAAGCCTTCGCAATGGGACTTTAGAAGTCATGCCAACTCCACTAGCATGCCCTAACAAAATAATCTAAGTTTGATGTAGCAATGAATTAATAGATGTTCCTTTTTATAACACAACTACTTCATATAGAAACTAAAATGCCTATTAACAATACAATGGTTTATTGATGTAGGCATTGCCTCACGTGTGTAATAACCATATATATATCGATAATAACTAGTATGTAATAATTTTAAAACATATTAATTTGTCTTAATTGTTAATGCATTTCATAATTATTAGTTGTACTAAAGGAAACAATATATTCTCATACATGCATACTATTTATCATAATTACAAAAAACCTATAATAATTTTATTTACTCATGGAGTCTTTGATATAATGGATGCAAAAAAAAAAATTGGGCTCAATTCATGTAATTTTTATCCCCAAAACTAGTGAGACTTGTTAAACGCATTAAGATATGTGATTCCTAACAAAATAATCCAGTTGCATTGACAAAATTTGATTGGATAAAATAAAAGATAAAATTCTTAGATTTGGACACATTTATGCATGTTTTAATGACAAAGAAAGCTAAAAGGAAGTCAATGCAACTTATTCAAAAAATTGTTTACAACATAAACACAAATTATAATGTGTATAGAAGAATCTATTAGACATTCGACAATATATTTTGAGGTAAATAATGAACTTATTTCTATGTTTATGTTTAAACCCTTAGTTGTTTATTTGTATGACTAGCCTTAATTAAATTGGCGTAAAATAGAGATTCTAATTAGATGAATATAAAAAATAAAGATGTGAAAAAGGAAACAATTATTTGCAACCAATATGGGACCTTGTTTTACAAATAAATAAATTGTCTCAAATATCACTTAATGAGGATCATTGGCAAAGATGTCACATCAAGAGAAAATATGGAATTTAAGGTTCAAAGGAATATGAATTCCCTCTTAAAGATGATTTAGGAGAAAAAACACAAAGAAATAACAAAAGATGCATACTTACAATGTTCGGAAAGTTAAGTCCAAATAGAAGAGAAAAAGTTCAAAATTTCAAAAAAGGTTTGGTTTGTTAGATAGTATACAAATAGAAAAAATTACAATAAAAATGCAAAACATAGAAATATATATTTGAGAAACAATAACATGTGTGCCAAAAAAAACTCAACTAACCAAGTAACTATATTCATGTTTATGTTTGGTTGATAATAAAATTTGAAAAAAATAACCTCTAAATAAATGCTTATACAGTTTTTTAAGGCAAAAATATATATTTTTTATTTTTTTTGGAATTGATAAAAAAAAGGGGTTGAAGGGCCCCGACCCTTTACACAGAGCTCGAAAGATATATATTTTTAATTTTAGTATAATTTTTTTTTTTTTTTATCATCAAATGGTATTAGTTCAACTAGATAGATTCTTCAACATTTGCCAAGCGATGCATTGATAATATCCAAGCTATTGTAACACCACTATGTGGTTACGATGTAATACAAGTGAAGCTCGTTTCAATCCGACATAACCCATTTTTTTTATCATTTAAATATTTATGTAAAATTTTAACATATAGGTCATTATAGTCTTATAACATAATCTAATTACCTAATACATGTTCTAAATTGTATAATATAATATTAGAGTGTAACTCTATATATTTTAATGTATATAAGAAAAATGCCTTGTAAAATGCACAAATATAGAAACAAGGAAGATGGAAGATTAAGTAAAAAAATTTATATTAAAGTTTTGATGGGTAAAAGAAGATGAGATTTGACATAAACCATTAAATATTTCAAGTGGATATGTATTTTAATTGGAATTTGCATTGTTTAAATTTAATTTTGATTGCACAAAAGAAAATGAATATTTTAAATGAATTTAATATTAAAAATTAAAAAATGAAACTAATCAAACTAGACGAGGTTGATAATGTTAAAAAGTCTAGAACCGATTAAACTTGTTCTAGGTTGGTCCAAACCTTGTAACTATTATTTCTCCTAACACTCATAGGCCTCCTATCAAGGATAGCCATGGTGTTTGACATGGTAGTTCAGCCTCAATGTCAATATGAGGGACCTCATATTTGATGTTCTATTTTAGATTCACAACCCTCACTTATGGGTATTGCATGAAACCAAAATAGACATAATATTGTGGGGAAGGCTTGTGCAAATTTTGAGTAATTTTCCAACATACCTTTCAATGTGGTAAGGTCTCCATTCCATGTAAGGTGGAAAACACCATCATTTGTGGCATAGGATTGAAGGAACTTACTTATGATGATTTTTGAGGCCCTTTTCCTAAATGAGTTTGGATAATTTACAATTTTAGCTTGTGGAGCAAGAAAAAATATGGAAAAAAAGGGCTGCACCATATGTCCAATTGGTGGACCAATAGGAAGAATTGTATATTTGATCAATATTTATTTTCATCATAAAATAACAAGTGTTGTACGAATAAGTTGATGCATTGACACAAATTAAAAATGTCATAATGCCACTCAAATTGGTGGAGGAGTTTCTATGAGGGGTGGGTAAGGAGAACATTGTCCAAATTATCATGAATAATCCAACAAAATATGTGACAACAAGAAATATTTTGGAGGAAAATTTCTCCACTATTTTTTGGACTCCATATGCAACCCACTATCTCAATTTGACCCATGAAGTTTAGGAAAATAAAATGGATGATTGAGGTTGTAAAGAAATAAAGATGCATTATAAGATTTATCAACAAATATACATGGGTCATTCACTTGAAGAGGTAGTTCATTAAAATCTAACCTCAAAATTTATATAGCTAATGAAAATATTTCATTTAACTTATCCTTAGGGATAGTGCAATGATTTAGGGTTTGGCTCTTCTTTGGGAGGTCCAAGGTTCAAAGTACAATGTGTGTGATTATGTGTTAAATTACTTTTATATAAGCTTAGCTTTCCCCATTGTGAGAGGTCATTTTGGGATGGGGATGTCCATACTTGAGTGTCATTTTTAGGGGTTTCTCACACTAACCAAACCCCCAAAAAAAAAAAAAACTTTCATTTAACTTCAATTGGAAAATACTTTGGTGAGAGTTCTTTAATAGAGACATATCACCATTAAAGACATGTGTAGGGCTAAAGAGGCAAATACCTTATTTCACCATTTGAAATATAAATTATTATCAATAAACTTCTCAACTCCATAAACCACTTCATGCAACAAACTATCTCAACCCAAATTCTTCTATGATGAATCCATTTAATTTGATAAAGAAGTGATTATGGACTTTCATGGACACATTGAGAAGATAGGGCCTAATGATAAGGTTCCAAATTAGATAATTAAATATTTCTAATCTTATAATATTGTATAATTTTTTTCACCACTAAGCAATGCATTTGAGTGAGGACAACTCATAGGCCAAATAACTCATACAAACTGACTTCAAACTTTAGACCATTCATTATTGAATAGTCATTGTCTTCTTAAAATTAATTTCAATTTAGATCAATTTTAAATTGATTTGCTTTCCTTTTTGTGTTTTAAGGTTTATGGTGTGAGGACTGTGGTTCCCAAACATCCAATCTCCATACCTTGGCATTATAATTTTATGTCAATGACAATTTTATTTGTGAAAACAATTGCAATATGTTTGAGCACATTCACTCCAAAAAGCACAACAGACTCATGCAATAGATGTTGAATGACCTTATGTTTGTTGACTACAATATTCACCCTTGACATAAATAAATGAGAAGTAATGAATAAGAGGCAACTAAATTAGATAAAATTGATCCATCATTTAAGGGATCATAAAGTAAGAGTTTTCGGAGAAGTCCCTTTTGAAATGGGATGAATTGGAAAAAAAGAGAGCAAGACACATATGCAAAGGCATAGGAAGAGGTAGGAGCACAAGAGCAAGCACAAACAAGAGATTCAAATCTAAGGTAAAGGGGAAGACTCTTGCAAAATATTAGATAAATGAGATATAGTGGGCTACTTTAACACTTTTGAGATTTTAAGACATTTTGTGCCTCTTTTTGTATGGTAAGTTTTCGAATTTAATATGAAACTATTATTTGGACTTATAATTTTATATGTGATGTGTGTTATGTATTTTATTTATATTAGCTAAAACTATAAGTATCAATATATAAATTTGAGTAGATATGACATGCAAGACAAAAGTTTTTCTTAATTAAATTTGAAATTTTTTAGGGCAATGTTTTTTGTCTAGTTTTTTTAAATATTTTTCTAGAGTGAGAAATAGAATTTGGCCTTATTGAGTCCACGGGGGGTTCATTTAGTTAAAATCCTTAAAAGCACGTGTGTTCACAGGCTTCGTAAAAAATCCCCTATTTTTAAAATTTATGTGATCCCCTTCTAATTTATTAAACCCCTAGTGGTAAACCCCTATCTAATAAATAATAAACCCTTTTCAAAACTTACCATTTTACCAAAAATATTTGAATCAATTGTTAATATCCCTTGGTAGGTTTACCATTTTATCAACATATATCCATTAAGCATGTTTGAATCCATCAAACTATCAAGCCTTTATGAGTAAAACAAAAATTAGTGGTTTGATCTCTAACTTGAATTAAAAATATGTATATTCTTAGTCTTCACACATTTTATTTAACCAGTAATATACAATAGCATGTTTTGATTATATTCTAGGCCTCTCACTTTGGGAGGGAGGACCCCGTTTTAAATTTCGTACTTCACCCTGCTCTTGTCTTGCTGATATCTTGCTAGGTAGATCTTCCTAGGATCTCATGTTGTATCTCCAAGACCTTCACAGATCTTCCTATGCTTATCAGGATGTGTCATCCTATTTTTGACGTGATTGCGATGGTTTGGTTGGATTAACCTGAAGATTCTTTCCATGGTGG
This sequence comes from Wollemia nobilis, assembly GCA_028583015.1. NCBI lineage: Eukaryota > Viridiplantae > Streptophyta > Pinopsida > Araucariales > Araucariaceae > Wollemia > Wollemia nobilis. The sequence continues at coordinate 2,167,842 of JAQPPZ010003413.1, forward strand.
CCTTTGGTGGTGGATGGCTTTCAGATGGCTTGGCTTGGGAGTTGGAGATGCAAAGCCTTTCTCGATGGAATTTTTTGGTCTTCGAGAGGACCCCATGCTTTATTTTTCTTGAAACTCAAGGATGCCTCTATGTATCTTTGAAATTTTAGGTCTCTCTAGGCTTCTTGTATTTGGAAATGAGACATTCAACAATGTTTTCATATAGTTGCAAATAAGAAAAATAAAAATTTCTTTATATACATTAAATATCAATATATTTATGCAATATTTGAAAATTGATGTCAAACTCAAAAAATATTTTTATGCACTGGATAACATTTTCCAACTCCAAGTTTACTAAATTTGAACTTCAATACTAATCTTCTCACTAAATGCCTCAATGCAATAGACCATAACTCACATGAAACTTGAAATATTATACTAGTTTGCGATTGCATCATTGTACAACTATATTAAGATTCCCACATGGATTCCATCAATCACAAAAATTTTGCATAAATTACATGATCGAAGCCACTGTCTGCTAACTCTCTCAAAGTCGTTATTAAACTAGAAATTCTTAGACAAACCAAAAAGAACAACATAATCTAGATGTTGTTGGTTATTATTTTATGCTTATTACCAAGTCCACGTTTATCTACAATGGATTAAGCTACATGTTCGTAGGTGGTTGATATGAATATATAGTTATAATAGGTGGAATTGATAGGTCCATAAGACCATAATTTTAGTCTTCTAGACATTGAACAACAACATATCACAACTTAGTCTTAATCACCTTCAACACTTGGGCATAACACCTTAGATCCCATATTCTACATTGATTCCAGTTTGCAACTTGTCTCATATGTTGACTTTATTTGGCAGATCATTCTGATGTTTTGTAGGAGGGAGGACATTAGCCTTTTATAAACTTATAATTTTTTGAGTATTTATTTAATTTTGTTTACATAAATTTAGGTTTTTCCTATTCATTATATATGGATACAACTTCAAACTACTTCGATACCATATGCGACTATATCCAATATGTCCCTATATAAATATTATACAGATACCCCTAGATACGGTATCTAGGCTAATAACACAGAATACATACCCATATCCATTTCAGGCACATGGGTACATGGTACCTAGAGGAGGGCAAGCACATCCAGCCTCTCCAAAAAAAATACTTAAAGCCACAAATATATACAGATAACCTTTTGCAATTATCACATTCAAAATTCATGTCTTCAGGTTCATATACAAAGCTTTAATTGAGTACTATTGGAATTGAGTCTCTAAAAGTTAAAATTGACTTTGTAACAGCTCACATGGTTAAAATTTTTAATAAATCTATTTTCTTGTGTACTCACATCCCAACATTCTACACTTATTTTGTAGCTGATATCGTAGTCTATGTAATAATAGCAAACGACATATTATAACACTAATTTAATGGAATTAGCTAGTTTGTAGTTGCAAGCATATTTAAAATTATAGTTCTAAGCCATAATTTATCAATTGTAGTTTTTAGGTAGAATGACAACTTGTTTCTAGCCAATTGTGATCCACCACTCACAGTAAGATGAGCACTATCGTGACAATTACCACAATTCAAAAATTCAAACTGTTGTTGTTGTAAATATAGTTGAAAAAATGCTTTCAACAAAAATTTCCAATTATAGTTTTTGGGTTAAATATCAGTTTATGTTTGTCTACCTGCGGTCAACCAGTAAGATAGGGATTTATTGCAACAATTAACCAAATCCAAAGCCTTATGACATAATGAATTTGTTGCTTTAAATACATTTTAAATTCTTATATCAAGGCAGAAAATCTTAATTCTAGTTTTAGAAAAAACAACCACCTATGACTAGTAAGTTGTGGTTTATCTGATGATAGGCACTTGCTGCAAGCATTATCCATGTTTGAAATCTTTAACTATTTTGTAGTTTTATTTATAACTGAGCATCCAGTTTCAACGTAGAACTTGGCAGTATTAAAATGGTAATTTATGTCATGCAGTGGTCTAGAAGAGAGGCACTTATTTCATGTACTACCCAGGTCCAAATTATTAACTAGTTCCTAATTATTAGGATAATTGTAAATACAGTCACGACAGAAATTGTCAATTCTACTTTTAGGAGACAACAAACTTTATCAATCAGATTGTGGGGCATGATGTAGCAAGTCCATTTAGAAGCTATTGTTGGCGTGTGTGTGAATAATTTGGAAATAAGGTACTTGGATTTTTATTAAAGTGATATTTTATGATTACATGTGAAAACACGAGATTCCGAAAGTTTGAAAGGAAAACCAATGCGATATATCCGAAACAAAGCTAACGCTTAAATCCTACAAATTGCGATGCATGAAATGAGGAAAAGAAATGACTCGAAACGAAATGAAAGAAATATAGGAAGCACAGCCCTTTTTGTATTTATTCTCTCTCAATATCGGTTACAGAGACGTCTCCCGCCTTTTCAGGGGCTAGGAGCGTTAACATAGTTTCGGTTACAAGGGAGACTGGTGATCCTCCTTCCGCGTGCCCACATGTAAAATGGGCGGGCCAAAGTGTTGTCGCCGCTTGTGCTGATGAATCCTAGATCCTTGCTGCTCCTCCTGCGTTCAAAGAAACAATAGAACCGTTAGTAGCACCTGTTGCAAAGATTGAAGCGTTTGATTCCCCAAAAACCAATGGAAGATGCATGCATGAAAGATTAATAAAAGATGAGCTAACTGAATCAAAATAGGCTGCAAATTTCATAGGAGCAAGAGAACATAACCAGGAGGCTACTGTGATTGAAACAGTCAGGAAACCCATCGTGAATCGATATTCATCCCGGGTCGGGACGAATTAGACTGTGTTAGATTGGGATTCGTCCCGGGCAGGGATGGATTAGACTGTGTCAGATTGGGATTCGTCCCGGGAAGGGATGAATTAGACTGTGTTAGAATGGGATTCGTCCCGGGCAGGGACGAATTAGACTATATCAAATTGGGATTCGTCCCGGGAAGGGATGAATTAGACTGTGTCAGATTGGGATTCGTCCTGGGCAGGGACGAATAAACCTACACAAAAATGGTTAAAAGTAATGCCCAAAATGTCTCATCTCCGCAACTCCGGGTGGCTTGCAAAGTTAGGTTTTAGATAAAAAGGGGTATTTTGAGGAAACCCAGAAGGTCAGATTGCCCCGATTCGGCTTCAATCACCGGGGATCTGACAAAATCACCTGCATGTTAGGGAGGACAAAACATAATAGAAACATGGTGAAAGATGCTTGAAAAACCTGAAACTTGAAATGTAACTTATTCAAAAAGCATGAAATCAAATGCAAAAGGAATAGTAGCAAAATATCGAGTGTTGTCGGTGAATGGATGGATCCTTGGATCCGGATTCATACTTCCAATAACCACCCAATGACCTCCCTTGCAAAAGAGATCAAGGATGTGGAAGAGGTGAATCAAAGGGAAGGTGTGGTGATAACTTGGCAGTGCTTCGTTGCTCAAAATGCTCCTAACCTGTCCTTTTTTGGGTGAGAAGGCTCCCCAATTTATAGGCCTCTGGGGTGCAGTTTGTATGGGCATGCAAGGATGTCAGTTGGGGGCCATGCCTGCGCATGATGGAGGAGATTCCCCATGTCTGCCCTGCCTTCGTGACAGTTTTTTGTTTGCCCACTTGCGCGCATGCGAGGCAGGGAGCAGTGATTAACTGACTTCCACTGCCGCTTGTCGCGCTTTTTATTTTTGCCCGTTGAACCTGGAATTCGTCCTACCCAGGGATGGATTGGAATTCGTCCTACCTAGGGACGGATTGGAATTCGTCCCTGGTCGAAATGAATTCAAGTTTGCATTTCGTCCCGGGGTGAGACGGATTTGGAGCAAAGTGTCTGGAGGTGCCAAATTACTTTCTGACCTTCCAAAACTATTGTGTGAGTGGCTAGGACCACTGTTTGACCTCTGAGGGCTGCCCTGGAGGCTGTGTGTGTCAATGCGATCAGTGTTTGCAGTCACATAATCGGATTGGTGCTGTTTTGGTGTCTACAGATGCCCCTTTTTGGAAAGCGCTACGGGTGACGCAGTGTTGAGCAAAAATAGATAACCAAAGCACTAATGATTAGGGTTTCTTAGTAACCTAACCAACTTGTGATGCCCCAAGCATGGAAAGGGCATGCATTCTTGAATCCTTGCCTCTGACGAGCTAAGGAATTTGATTTCAAGTGTTAACCTATTTTGGTGAGGTGTGACTTGAGCTTAGACATTGATCAGTCATGAATAGGCAAAGGGCGCAACCTTTTGTCCATGGGGGAACCTTGAATTCATGATTCACGAATGCCAAGCGTTTGATCAATTTGTGATTATCGCTTGTTTGCTGCCCCAAGCAGGAGCGTGATTTGTCTTTGTCAATGATTCTTTGAATGCATGTCATTTCCATGATTGGGTGTGTATTTGTTGATTGGTGACTAAGTGTGACTACCCCCTCAAGCGACGAATCGATGAGGGAATGACTGCCATGAGAAAAGCGACGAGTCGCTTGACCCAAGATGACTTAGGTGAGGGTGTCTTCAGATGTTTTCCGTTGAATGCTTAAGCAGTTTCCCAACATTTGGACCTATTTTTGGTGGGTTGGAACCCTTTTGGCGACGTTGCTTGGGGATGAAATTGGCAAAAATCCGTCCTCCCGTGGAGCGGTCCGGCTATGATAGCCTTCTTGGGGAGTAGGATAGTGACAATTTGTGACCCCGACATCAGTTTTGTATGCCAAGAGGTTAAGTGCAAGAGCACTAATGTCCGACAATTTTTATTGCTTTTGTTTTTTTTTTGTTTGTTGCATTTTTGTGATGTTTTGATGTTTTGATGTTTTTGTGACGCCATTTGGGATTAAAATTGGCAAAAATCCGACCTCCCGTGGAGCGGTCCGGCTATGGTAGCCTTCTTAGGGAGTAGGATAGTGACAATGTAAACCCGACATCAGTTTTGCTATGCCAAGATGTTAAGTGCAAGAGCACTTGTGTCCGGCAATTTTTATTGTTGTTTGTTTGTGTTGCATTTTTTGATGTTTTTGTTGTTTTGTTGTTTTTGTGATGCCATTTGGGATTAAAATTGGCAAAAATCCGACCTCCCGTGGAGCGGTCCGGCTATGGTAGCCTTCTTAGGGAGTAGGATAGTGACAATGTAAACCCCGACATCAGTTTTCTATGCCATTGAATGTCAGGTGCAATGGTGCCTTTGTTCGGCACTTTTATTGCTATTGTTTGTGTTGATATTTGCTATTTTTGTTGTTTTGATTTTCTTGCTTTGTGTATATGTCATAATTTCATTTTATGCACAATGATTGATGTTGATGGATGCATGTTAATTTATATTGATGGATGCATATGGTATGATAAATGCAAATGTTTCTGATTTATATGATATGTAATGGAATGGATGAAATGATTTGTTGATAACATTGCATTGGCACCATAGACTATACAGGACTTATGGCTTTGTGTACTGGGTGATTGCTGTGGTAAATGACTTTTGTGTATATATTTTGCTTCTTTTTTTTTTGATGGTGATATAGGGATGGATTATATGCAACGGTTGGCATAGAATGTAGCTAAGTGTTTCTGAGACTCAGATGGTTTAACTAACTAGCCAAGACTGTACTATTGTCTTACAAGATGTTTGAACAAGGTATGAATCATGCTTGTTTTTGACCAAGTTATTTCACATCCCTGTGTGTGCAATTGAGTTTGTTTATGTGGTATTTGTCAGGATACCGCCAGTGCAGATGGGCTTTCAACCGAACTTGTATGTGAGGATCACCTGATTAGCTCCACTAACTCCTTTGTTGTATTTAGTTAGATTAATCTATTTTGCGATCTAGGATACCATAAGCTAGCTCATCCACATGCAAACATTGATCTGCACACAAGTAAATGTGACAGATATATCGTCATGCGGGAGGTTTGCCGCCAGTGACCGATAGGCTATCCACCAAACCGGTACTGAGGTTCACCTCATGACCTTTTGAATGCTGAGAGTTCCAGGGATTCAAGTTCGACTCCCTTCTTTTCTTCATTTGTATTGGGATACTTGCTCTTTTATAGTGATGAAAATCACTGTTTATTTTTGTTTTTTTTTCTTTTGAGCAAGGGATTTGAATTTTGGAGTGATGAGAATCACTATTGCTTGTGCCTTTTGTGTATGCACTTTATGGGATTTGATGTCAATGTTTTGGAGTATTGACTTTTTGCAAATTTTTGTGAGGTTTTGCAACTTTTTGAGAACTTGGGATTCTTGGGGAATTGGGTAGGGAAGATTCTTGTCCTTTTGCCAACTCTCAGCATTCTTGGGGTCATTCGCATAGGGGGATGAGCGAGATAACCTTTTTCACTGTTTGGTATCCTGAATTGCTTTACAGGTTTCATCTTTCATTGACACAACTTGGGAGTTGTTTTATGTGCTTTTGAACTTGTGATGGGATGCTACGTAACAAGGTGTATTTCAAGTAAAACTCTACCATTGTAACATCAGTTTGAATTTGTACAATTCTTGGCTAGATATCTAAAGACAGCTGAATGACGAAACTTCTAGATACATTAGATGACAACTGACTTATGATATGGCGAAATGGTGAATGGCGTTTATTTTTGTTGTATTGTTTTCAAAATGGAAAATGTGAAAAGGTGGTGGTTTTGCCAAGTAATGACAGTCTATGGTGCCTTTGCCTTGTGTGATCAACAATATGCAATGGATGGATGCGGTGTCTATGCAGCTATTTTGTATTTTGATTTTGGAAGTATGTATGAAATTGAGATGCAGATTTTGTTTGTTTTTGATGATTTTGTTTGTTTTTTGGATTTTCTTGACCAAGCGATTGCGATAATCCTTGGAGCTTTTGGGGTTGACCAAGAGATTGCGATAATCCTTGGAGCTTTTTGGTGTGACCAAAGGGTTTGTAGGCACCTTTGGGGCATTTTGGGGTGACCAAGTGATTGCGATAATCCTTGGAGCTTTGGGGGTGACCAAGGGATTGCGATAATCCTTGGAGCATTTTTGGGATTGACCAAGCGATTTAGGAATCCTTGGAGCTTTTTGGTTTGACCAAAGGGTTTGTAGGCACCTTTGGGGCATTTTGGGGTGACCAAGTGATTGTGATAATCCTTGGAGCTTTTGGGTTGACCAAAGGGTTTATGGACACCTTTGGGGCGTTTTGGGTTCGACCAAGCGATTGCGATAATCCTTGGAGCTTTTGGGGTGACCAAGGGATTGCGATAATCCTTGGAGCATTTTTGGGATTGACCAAGCGATTTAGGAATCCTTGGAGCTTTTTGGTTTGACCAAAGGGAGTATGGGCACCTTTGGAGCATTTTTGGGCTTGACCAAGCGATTTAGGAATCCTTGGAGCTTTTTGGTTTGACCAAGGGATTGCTAGAATCCTTGGAGCTTTTGTGCAATGAAGTGCTATCTTTGTGAGGTAATATTTTCCAAGTTTTGAATGAGAACTGGTTTGAGCAAGCTTGGCTCTCCATCAATAAACCCTCATTTTGTGGCTATATAGCCAAAAAAACCCAAAAATTAAAATGAGTCGGATGGGGCCCAAAATTGGGGTGTGCATCCCTCTTATAATAGACAAGCCAAAAATAAAGTTTCAAGTCCTAACTCTAAATACATTAGGAGATATTGACCTCCGAACAACTCAAAAAGCATAAAAAATTAGGTGAGTAATTTTAAAACCTAATTTTGGGGCACTAGATGATGGAATTTGGCCCCAAAAACTGGGTTTTTTTGGCAAATAGGACTCAAGGGAGTCATATTTGTTTAAAAATCTCCCAACTAGCTCCTTATCAAATTTCACATCAATCGGAGCTACGGTTGAGAAGTTATGGCCCCGACAAAATGCACTAAAATTTAGGAAAAAATAAAATTTCCCAAATTTCGTTGGATGCTCCTACATCATTTATGGGCACCGTTGGGGCACTTATGGGTTGACCAAAGGGTTTATGGACACCTTTGGGGCATTTTTGGGATGACCAAGCGATTATGGGAATCCTTGGAGCCTTTTGGGTTGACCAAGCGATTGCGGGAATCCTTGGAGCTTTTTGGGTTGACCAAGCGATTACGATAATCCTTGGAGCTTTTTGGACCAAGTGAGTAATCCTTGGAGATTTTTGGGTTGACCAAGCGATTGCGGTAATCCTTGGAGCTTTTTGGGTTGAACTATGGCTCTTCAAGGGATAGAGGTACCCCCAGCTTGATGATCTTTGTGCTCCGGATCTAGCTCTGGAGGGATTGGCATGAATGGATCGGCCCTATGTGTGGATATGAGGACGGGGTCTGCCCTCGGCACTGATGTTGCTATGGGGTCTCTGGGCGAAAGTTGCTCTCTATATGCCCAAAGTGGCGGATTTAACAGTTGATCCCATTGCGTTGGGTTAACGTGCCACTCATGCCCTAGCCTTATGTTTAACTATTGAAGTGCATCATCAATATCCATGGGGTGTTGATGTTGTCGCATGTGATTGATGTGGGCCATCTCTATTTTATCCTCACCTTTGGCCGGTGAGTCCGGCTCATCAAAATCTGGTGATTCTGAGACATGGAAGACTGCATCATCAGGTAGCTCTACGGTCAGAGGTTGATCCTCTTCGAAAGGAGCCTCATGTAAGTTGGGCTTTTGGAGCTCCAAAATCTTGGTCTCTACCAACTCTAAGTGCTCTAGCGCTTTGCATGTATCGGGGGATTTGAGCTCCTCCTCTTTGGTTGGTTCCTATTGAGGAACTTGGGGCCTATGGAGGGGTAGCCGGATAGCACCCCCTGCCTTGGTAGTGCATTTCATCCCGCTCTTTTTCTTGCTCAGATTCCTCAGAGGCTTCTTGAGGGATTTTTGAGGGTGGCCCATGAACTTGGGTGGGTGCCTGAGGAATCGAGGGAGTAGCCTCCCGCTCCTGTCTAGGAGGCATCGGGGGTGGCGCTTGATAAGGTCGCGGAGACCTGTCTCGCACCCAGGGGTTGTGCCTCTCATAATGTTTTGTCTTATGCATGTGAAGGGTTGGAGTCCCCACCTGCATAGTGTGTTGGAACAACTCATCCTTCTGGCACTGAATGCACTCTTTATTTAGAAGATACAGTTGCTCTAACTGCTATCGTTCTAGCTCAAGTAGCGTGAGTTGTGCCCGACGTGCGATATGTTTGGCAGATTCTAAGATAGTTGGTCCTATCGTCTCATGTCTAGAAGGCCTAGATGCCTCTCCTAGATATCTATCTCGGTCGTGGTGATCCGAGATCTCTATAGGCCGCCTCCCTCTGTTGGGGGTAGCGGCATTCCCCCGAGGCTTTGGCCTCAGTGGGTGATCCTGATAGCTAGCAGGTGCGGAGGCGTATTGCTCCCATGATGTATATTGCTCTTGAGGAAGGTAAGGGTTTTCCTCGTGCTCTCTTTCGTAAGTGAAAAAGGGATGGGCGGAGTTGGCTTCCCCGCCACTGCTCGAGGAGCCTTGTGCTCTGGATTTGTCCTTGTAGTCCCGATAACTAGAGGGGGTGAAGGAGGGATAGTGTAATCATGTGGTTCCTCTCGTCGAACCCTATGTTGACCTAGCGCTTCATCGTGCGGTGACCACTCATAGCGAGCATCTAAGGGAGCTCTCCTATGGATGTACCCCTCATGGAAGGGTGTGTGCTGGGTGCTATGCTGGATGGGAGTGCCCCTAGAAGGGGTGCCCCTATAGTCCCATTTCGTTAAGGTGTGGAGGGGACTGCCTTGTGTGTCAGGTCGCCAAGGTGGTATGACCAAATCCTTGGGACTGTAACGGAGGTGACTCGTGCCTCCTTGGACATTCTCCGCAGCGTCTGCCCGTGAGTGGGCTTGGCTACGGGTGAATACCATGGTGATGACTCTCTACAAGCTACGTAGATTTTTATCTTTTGTTTATGATTTTTTGATTTTTATGTTACACTAAGCAGAAAAGAACACACACACGCAAAGCAATGATTATCTCTTTTAAAGATTAATGGTGTGTCCTAGACTGGTTTTAGTGTGTTTTGATGATTTTTGTTTTGTTTTTGAAGGTTTTTGTGAAGAACGTTTAAATGCAACATGAAGGCTCATATGACTCCCATAAATGGTCGCCCCTTCGATATACCATTGCCAAGCCGATATACCAACCTCTCTATATACCCGCCCTTATGAGAGGGAAACTATAGGTACGTGAGAGAAGATGGTACATGGTGCATAGGCGGTACGGAAGGGGGATTGCCCTATTTATGACACCTACCATAGAAGACTTATCCTCATGTGCTAGGAATCACCCTAGCGACACTTGGTCAGCTTTCGTCAGGATTTACGTCTAGCAACAGTGACAATCGGGGTAATGGATGCAAAATCAAGCCAAGGTGGTGATGAAATCCACCATTGGTCTTGATCAAGGGCTGGGGTTTTACGACCAGCTCCTTGGTTTAATTTTACCACGTGATGTGTGTGGGGTTTATTTTAATGAAATTGAAACAAGCAACAACATATTTCCCTAAGCAAGCAAGAATGGATAGAAAACAACAGAAACAAGAAAATGACAGGAACTGTTAAAAACTGTTACCTCTTTTCTGCCCAAATCGGCTGTCTCTGACTCTCGGCCCTGAAACTGCATAGACAAAAATTCGTCTCTGGGTGAGACGAATACCAGAACAGAATTCGTCCCAGGCTGAGACGAATTCGAATTCGTCCCTGGGTCAGACGAATTCCAGTATTGTATTCGCCACAGGTTGGAACGAACAACAGTCAGAGTTCAAAAAATGGTACCTGTAAGCAAGAAAACACAAATTTTGATCAGTTTCTTGATCTCAAAAAAGTAGGGGACAGGGTCCCACCGTGATCGCCACTGAAAACACGAGATTCCGAAAGTTTGAAAGGAAACACTAATGCGATGTATCCGAAACAAAGCTAACGCTTAAATCCTACAAATTGCAATGCATGAAATGAGGAAAAGAAACGACTCAAAACAAAATGAAAGAAATATAGGAAGCACAGCCCTTTTTGTATTTATTCTCTCTCAATATCGGTTACAGAGACGTCTCCCACATTTTCAGGGGCTAGGAGCGTTAACATAGTTTCGGTTACAAGGGAGACTAGTGATCCTTCTTCCGCGTGCCCACATGTAAAATGGGCGGGCCAAAGTGTTGTCACCGCTTGTGCTGATGAATCTTAGATCCTTGCCGCTCCTCCTACGTTCAAAGAAACAACAAAACCATTAGTAGCACCTGTTGCAAAGATTGAAGTGTTTGATTCCCCAAAAACCGATGGAAGATGCATGCATGAAAGATTAAAAGATGATCTAACTGAATCAAAATAGGCTGCAAATTTCATAAGAGCAAGAGAACATAACCAGGAGGCCATTGCCGTTGGAATAGTCAGGAAACCCATCAATAATTGCTATTCGTCCCAGGTCGGGACAAATTATACTATGTCATATTGGGATTCGTCCCGGGCAGGGACGGATTAGACTGTGTCAGATTGGGATTCGTCCTGGGCAAGGACGAATTAGACTGTGTTAGATTGGGATTCATCCCGGGCAGGGACGAATTGACCTACACGAAAATAGTTAAAAATGATGCACAAAAATGTCTCATCTTCGAAGCTCTTGGTGGCCTGCAAAGTTTGGTTTTGGATAAAATGGGGTATTCTGAGGAAACCCAGAAGGTCAGATTGCCCCGATTTGGCTTCAATCATCGGGGATCTGACAAAATCACCTGCACGTTAGGGAGGGCAAAACATAATATAAACATGGTGAAAGATGCTAAAAACCATCTGAAACTTGAAATGTAACTTATTCAAAAAGCATGAAATCAAATGCAAAAGGAATAGTAGCAAAATATTGAGTGTTGTCGACGAATGGATGGATCCTTGGATCCGGATTCATACTTCCAATAACCACCCAATGACCTCCCTTGCAAAAGAGATCAAGGATGTGGAAGAGGTGAATCAAAGGGAAGGTGTGGTGATAAATTGGCAGCACTTCGTTGCTCCAAATGCTCCTAACTTCTCTCTTTTTTGGGTGAGAAGGCTCCCCAATTTATAGGCCTCTGGGGTGCAGTTTGTATGGGCATGTAAGGATGTCAGTTGGGGGCCATGCCTACGCATGATGGAGGAGATTCTCCATGTCTGCCCTGCCTTCATGATAGTTTTTTGCTTGCCCACTTGCGCGCATGCGAGGCAGGGAGAAGTGATTAACTGACTTCCACTACCGCTTGTCGCGCTTTTTATTTTTGCCCGTTGAACCTGGAATTCGTCCTACCCAGGGACGGATTGGAATTCGTCCTACCCAGGGACGGATTGGAATTCGTCCCTGGTCGGAACGAATTCAAGTTTGCATTTCATCCCGGGGTGAGACGGATTTGGAGCAAAGTGTCTGGAGGTGCCAAATTACTTTTTGACCTTCCAAAACTACTGTGTGAGTGGCTAGGACCACTGTTTGACCTCTGAGGGCTGCCCTGGAGGCTGTGTGTGTCAATGCGATCAGTGTTTGCAGTCACATAATCGGATTGGTGTTGTTTTGGTGTCTACAACATGGTCATAAGTTTAATTTAATTACAACATTTGTCAAGCTAAGAACTTGACTAGTTTGTTGTTGTAAGCATAGTTCAAATTCTAATTAGAGGGAACAAATTATCAATACTAGTTTGAAGGTGAAATCATATCATATGGCGTCTATGGTCTAGCAGTAAGATGCACGGTGTACACTTATAACAACAACATAAACATACTTGAAATTCCAGTTGCAATGCAAAAATTATCAATTCTAATTAGGGATAAAATAACAAATAGGATTCAAGCCAAGTCTAGCAACTAAATGGCCAGTCATTGTAACAAATATCCTAGGTTTAAAAAATTATGAACTCTATAGTTTTAGAGTTTTAAATATATTTGAGGGGTTTCAAGGCAATTTTTAGGATAAAACAACTACTTTGTAGCTAAGCATAGTTGGAAAAACAACAACTTATGTCTAACATTTTGATATATACAATTTTCACTTATGATGAATTCTAATTAACATAACTTCCAAAATTCAAAAGCTTATTTAAAAATTAAAAAAATATTGATTTAGGAAAAATAAATAAATAAACTAAGATCAATCTAAAGGAAGCTCAATATATTAAATGGTATTAGTTTAACTGGTTAAATTTCTCAATTTTATTCCTCAACTTGCAAGGATAAGATACATGTATATTAGCCAAGTTGTTGTCATATCACTGTGGTAATGATGTAACATGAGTGAAGTTGTTCCAATCCTATATAATTAATTATAAAATTTTTGAATATGATTAATCTAACTGTAGATATAATATTTTGTTATTTTGATAGAAGTGACCCAATAAAAACCACATATAAATTATTTTTAAAAAATTAAAAGAAAATAAGGACTTTAATCAAGAAGGAGAAACTGAAGTTCGTATTCATAGAAAGGACATATACATAATTGTCAAAATGCGATATGGATGATACCAATTACAATCCCATATGACCCAAAAATAAAAATTAGAAAATTAGAGAGAATCTACATTTTTCATAGCAATTACTCATGTTGCAAACTTAACAAGCATGCTTATTGCAACAATGACCTAGGTTTAAAACCCCAACATTAAAGTGGTTTCCATGACAATGCATAGCAATGGATGTAAACGAAAGGAATTGACAAAAATAAGTAAATTGAACAACTTAACAACTTCAAATAAAATTCTCACAAACCTCAACATGAAGGCAATCATCGTAAGCTCTAGATATCTATCCTCCCGCTCGGACTATTGTATCTTCTCTTGATACCACTTGTATTACAATAGAACATGCTTTTGCATTCCATAAAATTAATAGCAAATAATTTCTATATCTATAACATTACTAACCACAATGAGATCCTTGAGATTGATGGCCTCCAAGAGCTCTAGAACATATGACAACATGGGTTGATTTGCCACTAGCAACAAGGCCTTGGGAACATCCTGCAAACAAACATATACTTCTATCAAATTTTTAAGGTTTTCAATTGGGCTTTAATATTTTCAAATTATGCATTTGGATTTTTTAAGGTTTGAAATTATGCATTTGATGTTGGGGTTTGAGAGACATCCTAGAGACCAGAGCAAATAGTTTTTTTGACGTTGCTCCAGCTAATATTACCACCTAAAAATTCATTGGAACCCCCATTATTGTTTTTATTGGTACTGGGAGCTTCAAGAAATTTGGCCTAGGCTAACTAATTACAAGTCCTAGGAAAAAACATAAGTTATTTATTTTCCTAAATTCATTTTGTTGGTTGTGGAGCCTAATTAATTTAGAGCTCCTATTTTCAGTCGCACTTAGACCCACTCCGTGAGAAGAGGAGGGTTTTAGGGGGCATTAGCCCCCCTACTAATGTCATTGTGGGGATTTTGAGAGTAGTACCCCCGAAGCCAAAAATAGATGATTTTTCCTCTATGTAAATCTAGACTGTTTGTTATTAGGTCACAGATCGGATGATATATTTTAGGCAGGTTTTTTCCCTAAAATTGTACTGCACTTTTATAAGAGGATTTTGTATGGCGGATGAATGTAATGTGGTGTGCGACTATGTATATAAGGATTTTCTAGACGAAATATAAGGGCCTGGTTATTTTTCTCCGTGGAGTAGCCTGATTTGGGTGAACCACGTTAAATCTATTTTATTGTGTATTACATATTTTTTTATATGTTTATTTTTGTATTATATTATTGCTCGTATTTGGTTAATTAATCCTAACAACTGGTATTAGAGCTCAGGTTTTAAAAAATGTACTCGGAAGAAGGGTTTCCAGTTCGGGTGGGAGCAATGGCAAAAGAAGGTAGATTTAGGGTTGAGAAATTTAATGGCCAAAATTACCAGCTATGGAAAATATAAATGGAGGATTATCTTTATCAAAAAGATCTTTACCTACCATTAAGTGGAGTAGCAAAGAAGCCAAAATCGAGAATAGATGAAGAATGAGGATTTTTTGATAGAAAAGCACTAGGAACAATATGGTTGTGCTTGGCATCGTCGATGACCTTCAATATTTTGAAGGAAAATACAACAAAGGGTTTAATGAATGCATTGGCTAAAATGTATGAAAAACCCTCGACTTTGAACAAGGTATTTCTTATGAAATATTTATTTAATATGCAGATGTCAGAAGGTGGGTCTGTACCTGATCATTTAAATAAATTTAACATGGTTACAAATCAATTAAGTTCTATAGGAGTAAACTTTGATGATGAGGTTAGGGCTCTCTTGATATTGTGCTCACTGCTAGAAAGCTAGAATGGCTTGGTAATGGCTGTGAGTAACTCTATCTCTAGTTCAAATACTTTAAATATTGATGATGTTATTGGTGTTATCCTTAGCAAAGAAATATGATGAAAAATCATAGGTGAGACATCAGGTAATGCTTTGACTGTAGAGAATAGGGAGAGGCAAAGGGAGAGAGGAAGAAGCTCCAGGAATTATGGAAAATAAAAATAAAAGGTAGATCCAAATCCAAAGGTAAGTAATTGTGATGCAGGAGCATCCAGTGACATCTGATGCAGGAGCATCCAGTGGAAGTAGAGCCATTTTTGATTATTTGGCTAAGGAAGGAAGATGTCGCGATATCGTGACATGTCACGAAATCGTGACCGAAGAAAAAGCAGAAGGCAAGGAGAAAAAGATGTTGCGATATCGCAACAGAAAAAGTGTTGCGATATCGTGACACAAAGTGGAAAGAGAAAGAGCTAAAATAAAAATGTCACGATATCGCGATAGAAAAATTGTCGCAATATCGTGACACAAAGTGGAAAGAGAAAGAGCCGAAAGAAAACTATCGCGATATCGCGATAGGAAAAGTGTCGCGATATCGCGACACAAAGTGGAGAGAGAAAGAGAAGGAAGAAAATTGTGATGATATCGCGACAGGAAAAGTGTCGCGATATCGCGACATAAAGAGGAGAGAGAATATGTGGAAGGAAATATGTCGCGATATCGCGACATGTCGCGTTATCGCGACCCGAGGAAGAAAGATAAGACAGCAAAGGAAAACTGTCATGATATCACGACAGAAAAAGTGTCGCGATAGCGCGATCAAAAATAGGAGAGAGAAAGCAGAAGAGAAGATGTCACAAAATCGTGACATGTCATGTTATCGCGATCGAAGGACGAGGAGAAGGCGCAAGTGAAGAAGATGTCGCGATATCGCGACATGTCACGTTATCGCGATCGAAGGACGAGGAGAAGGTGCAAGTGAAGAAGATGTCGCGATATCGCGGCATGTCACGTTATCACGATTGAAAGTGAAAAGGGTGAGCGAGAGGTGAAAGATGTCGCGATATTAGGACATGTCAGGTTTTCATGACCCGAAAAAGAGAGAGAAGGTGAACTAGCAAAAATGTCGTGATATCATGACATGTCACGGTATCGCGACCGAAAGAGAAGAGGAAGAGGAAGAGGAAGAAGATGTCGCGAAATCGTGACATGCTGCAGCTTGAGGGGGCCATTACAGAGCGACAGGTGGCAGTTAACGAAAATCAAAATGGTAGTTTCAGGGGGCCATTACAGAGTGAAGCATGCAGTTGGATTAAAGAAGGCGACAGCAAACAGAAGTCGTAACGGCAGTTACAGAGCCGTTACAGGGAAAAGCGGTAGTGAACGGGAGTGGACGGCAGTTACAGGGGGCCATTGTGGAATGCAGTTATGGAGCTAAATAGTCATGGCAAAAGGTGCAGACAAAAATGAAAATTCATGTTGAAAATGAATCGAAGGGCCACCAATTGGAAGACGAAGAGTCACGCAGAAGCTATAAAAGGGCGAAGCAGAGATGTGCAGAAGGGTCGGAGTCCAGCCCCAGGCAGAGTTGCAGATGAGTTCTATACCTACTTGGCTGTGAGGGTTTCTTCCAAGAATAGCTTCAGATTCTAGAGGGTGTAGACAGATGTGCCGAACGTGAGGTAGTTTACACAGGGTCCGTGGAGATGGAAAACTCGATCTGCAGATTTGAGACAGAAGGCTACGGCGCTGTTGATCTATAGACAAAACTCTGAATAGTAATGCTATGGTGATTGTTCATAGCGTGGTGTTTTGGTAGAGTGTAGAGAGAGTTGCAGAGCCGAAGGAAAGAGAGCCAGAGGACTGCGAAGGCAGTGAATTTCTTTCAGACGGGAAGTGAAAGCGGTGGCACCTATGCTACGTTTTCTATTATTCTATGATATTCCAGAACTACAGAGGGTCGGGGCCTCTATAAAAACCCAAGAATTGTAATAGGATAACATGGAGATCAGAGAATTGAAATAAATAAAATATAGTGAATGAAAACTACGCCTACGGGCTAGTGCTGTAACTGTAATTGAGAAAAATGTTTAATGAAAATTTTGAGTTTTAGAGACGTAATTTTTTGTTTCCCATCAAGTGGTATTAGAGCTATAATATTCTGAGTTTGTAAGTAGAGCGCCGAACGTGAGGCAGCTTACACCAGGATCTACGGAACGGACAGAATTTGGCACTCTAGGCAGTGCTTGCAGGGGGTTTCTTGTGTGAAGCCTCAGAAGAAGGAGATTGACACTTTGTGCAGTGTTTGTGGATGAGTTGGAGCAGAGAGAGCGATTGTGGAAGGGTTGATTAGCAAGAGTTGAGTCCCTGTGCATTACCTACAATACTAGCACCGAAGAAGGCGACAGAGCAGTGCAGAAGTGAAGGTCACTTCTCCATCAACCCCGAGTTTCTGATGCAGGAGCATCCAATGACATCTGATGCAGGAGCATCCAGTGGAAGTAGAGCCATTTTTGATTATTTGGCTAAGGAAGATGTCACGATATTGCGATCAAAAGAGAAGAGGAAGAGGAAGAGGAAGAAGATGTCACGAAATCGTGACATGCTACAGCTTCAGGGGTCCATTACAGAGTGACAGGTGGCAGTTAACGGAAATCAAAATGGTAGTTTCAAGGGGCCGTTATAGAGTGAAGCATGCAGTTGGATTAAAGAAGGCGACAACAAACAGAAGTCGTAACGGCAGTTACAGAGCCATTACAGGGAAAAGCGGCAGTGAACGGGAGTGGATGGTAGTTACAGGGGGCCATTGCGAAATGTAGTTATGGAGCTGAACAGTCATGGAGCAAGGTGCAGATGAAAACAAAAATTCATGGCAAAAATGAATCGAAGGGCCACCAGTTGGAAGACGAAGAGTCACGTAGAAGTTATTAAAGGGTGAAGCAGAGACGTGTAGAAGGGTCAGATCCTGGCCCCAGGCAGAGTTGCAAACGAGTTCTGGACCTGCTTGGCTGTGAGGGTTTCTTCCAAGAAGAGCTCTAGATTCCAGAGGGTGTAGACAGATGCGTCGAACGTGAGGTAGTTTACACAGGGTCCGTGGAGATGGAAAACTTGATCTACAGATTTGAGACAGAAGGCTGCGGCGCTGTTGATCTATAGATAGAACTCTAAATAGTAATGCTGTGATGATTTTTTAGAGCATGGTGTTTCGGTAGAGTGCAAAGAGAGTTGCAGATCCGAAGGAAAGAGAGCCAGAGGACTCCAGAGGCAGTGAATTTCTTCCAGACGAGAAGTGAAGGCGACGGAACCTATGCTGCATGTTTTATTATTCTGTGATATTCCAGAACTGCAGAGGGTCGGGGCCTCTATAAAAACCTAGGAATTGTAATAGGAGAACATGGAGATCAGAGAATTGTAATAAAGAAAATATAGTGAATGAAAACTATGCCTGCGGGCTAGTGCTGTAACTGTAATGAGAAAAATGTTTAATGAAAATTTTGAGTTTTAGAGACGCAATTTTTTGTTCCCCATCAAGTTGGAATGTTGGCATTGTGGGAAGAAAGGACACCTAAAAAGAGTCTGTTTGAATCAAAAATAAAAACAAAGAGAAGAAAACCAAGATAATAAGGAAGTAAACGTAGCAGGTGATGTATTGCAATATGCCTTAATTCTTTCACTAGATAATATTAATTATTGTTGGGTGCTAGACTCTGATGCATCATATCATGTCATTCCCCATAGGAAATATTTTCTATATTATGTTCAAGGTGATTTTGGATAGGTCTATTTGGGTGATGATAGACCATGTAAAAGCATTGAAAAGGATAACATACAGATAAATTTACCAAATGGAAACCAATGGTTGTTGAAAGAGATAAGGCCTATTCCTAATTTAAGAAGAAATATAATTTCCATAGGGCAGTTGGATAGTGAAGGATGTACAGTTACATTCTCAGCAAATTCATGGAAGGTTGCTAAAGGATCAATGTTATTAGAAAAATGGAATAAGGAAGGTACATTGTATGTATGTACTAGTAATATTAATCTTTCTATTACTTTAGCTTCTACATGCGTGGATACAACTTCATGGCATAATAGGCTTGGGCACATGAGTGCGAAGGGGATGCAGATTTTCTACTCAAGAAAACTATTGCCAGGTTTTAAGTAGGTTGATTTAGACTTGTGTGAGAACTGCATTTATGGAAAATAGAAAAGAGTCAAATTTATCAAAAGTGGAAAAGAAAAGAAGAGTGAAAAGTTAGAGCTTGTACATACAGATGTATGGGGACCAGATCAAGTATCATCTCTTGGTGGCTCTTACTATTATGTTATATTTATTGATGATACAACTAGAAAAACTTGAGTTTATTATATTCGAAAGAAATTGGATGTCTTTGATACCTTTAAGAAATAGAAAGATTTAGTTGATAATGAGACATGAAATAAGCTAAAGTGTCCTAGACCTAATAATGGAGGTGAGTACTACAAAGAGTTTGACAGTTACTGTTCATACCATGGGATTCGTAGAGTGAAGACAGTCCTAGGAAATCCACAAGAAAATGGTGTGTCATAAAGGATGAACATGACTATCATGGAATGTGATAGATGCATGAGATTACATGCAGGATTTCCCTTATAGTTTTGGGAATATGTTGTGTATATTGTAGTTTATTTAATAAATAGAGGGCCTTCAAGTTATCTGGATGGTGGGATTCCATAAGAGGCATGGATAGGTAAGCCTATTAATTACTTATTTCTGAAGACTTTCGGTTGTGAAGCATTCGTGCATATTAGTAAAGAAAATAGAACTAAACTTGTGGTAAAATCCAAGAAGTATTTTCCATTGGATATGGAGCTAATAATTTTGGTTATCGCTTTTGGGATTATACAAATCACAAAATCATTAGGATTAGAGATGTAATATTCAATGAAAATGTCATGTATAAGGATCAATTGCAAGAAAAGAAATAGAAAAATGTAAACACTGAATACATAGTATTTGACAAAATTGAAACTCCAAAGGTGCAATAAAATCAACAACAGTAGCAGTAGTAGCTAGCATCTCAAAGTCCTATAACTATTGTTAGAAAATCTACCTGGATAAGTAGACCTCCTACGCGTTACTCCCCTTCATTATATTATGTATTATTGTCTAAATCTGGTGAACCATAAACTATGAAGAAGCAATGCAGGTAGAAACAAAGAAGAAATGGGAGCAAGGCATTAAAGAGGAGATGGACTCCTTGATAAATAATTAGACATGGGATCTAGTTCAGTTTCCTGCAGGAAAAATGACATCACAAAATAAATGGATTTATAGAGTGAAAGAAGAATATGGAGGAAAAAAGAGGTATAAGGCTAGATTGGTAGTAAAGGGGTTTGCACAAAAGAAAGGTATTTATTATGATAAAAAAATTTCTCCAGTTGTTAAAATGACTTCAATTAGAATTGTTTTAAGCTTAGTGGTTGTAGAGGATCTACATCTTGAACAGTTAGATATAAAAACAAATTTTCTCCATGGGGATTTATGGTTGAAACCATTTATGGTTGAAAGTGATGCCTAATTTCTCTAAACCATTTATGGTTGAAAGTTATGCCTCCAAAAGTGGACTTGGTGCAATGCTTATGCAATAAGAATGGTCATTGATCTTCACTAGTAAGGCACTAGCAGGAAAAAACTTGGGAAAATCGACTTATGAGAAGGAGATGATGGTGATATTACATGATGTCAACTAATGGAGGCCTTATCTTATTTGAGTGATATTTTTCCATCAAAACAAATTGCTACAACATTAAGTACTTTCTTGAGCAGCGTGTATCTTCACTTGAAAAATAAAAATGGGTCACCAAATTACTAGAGTATGACTATGAAATCATTTATAAGAAGGGCAAGAAAAAATATATTGGTGATGTATTGTCTTGCAAATATAAGAATCAAGCTAAGCTATGTGCCATATCTACTTCACTTCCTCAATGCACCCACTAGATTCAAGGAGAATTGATCCAAGATTCCAATTTATGATCATTAATTCAACAACTTCAAACTAATCTTGACTCTCATCCAAGATGTACATGGGATGGACAACATCTATGATATCAAGGTCACCTTGTTATCCCTAAAATTTTACCACTCCATGAGTCTATACTACAGGAAACACCTACCTCTTTGACCAAAGGGTATTCAAGCTTCTTAAATACATGAATGGGCTAAACACACATTTTTATGGGAAAGGATGAAAAAGGATATCAAGACCTTTGTTGCAAAATGTGACACTTGTCATCACGTTAAGGGTGAAACTATTCGCACACTAAGCACACTCCAACCTCTTCCTATTCTAGAGATTGTTTCAAAAAATATTTCTATGGACTTTATTGAAGGGCTCCTAGAGTTTGGAGATAAAAAAATCATTCTTGTGGTTGTGGATTGTCTCTATAAGTATACTTATTTTTATCCTCTAGCCCACCCTTAAAGGCCTCAATGTTGTCCAAATATTCCTTGTTTCCCTTTTTTGCCTTCATGGCATACCCCAATCCATTATATGTAGTCATGACCCCACATTCACCAGTCATTTATGGTAAGAAATGCTCAAGATACATGATGTATAACTCAAGATGAGCTCGGCATACCATCCTGAGACTAATGGGTCAACTAAAATTTTGAACAAGTTCTTGAAAACTTATCTTTGTTGCTTTGCATTTGACCAACCGACTCACTAGGTCAAATGGATTCCTTTGGCTAAGTGGTGGTATAATACTTTCGATCCCTCCTCCATCAAGATGACACCATATGAAGTAGTTTAAGGACACCATTCACCATCACTTTTATTATACATTTGTTATAGTTCCAAGGTTTACGAGGTGGATTCCACTCTTATGGAGTGTATACGACTACTCCAGCATCTTAAAGATAATTCAGCCATGGCATAGAACCGTATGTTATAACAAGAATATCAACATCATTTTGAGTGTAGTTTTGTCATTGAGGATATGGTTTTGATATGCTTGTAGCCCTAGAACCAATCATTACTAAAACTACATGGCAATCAAAATATAACATCAAAATTCTATGGATCGTATAAAGTGCTCCAATAGATTGGCCCCTTGGTTTATAAGCTAGAACTATTGTCTTCTTCCATGATACATCCAATTTTCCATATCTCATATTTGAATAAGTTTCTTAGTAACCATATAAAAGTCCAATCCATACTACCCCAGTTGGATGAGGAGGACTCAGTCATATTAGAACTTGTAAGCATTATAGACCAATATACATTAACACTTCACAACCACACTCTCACTTATGTTCTAGTACAATGATGTAGACTACAACCAAAATATGTCATCTAAAAGTCACACCATAAACTACAACAATAGTTTTCTCATCTCAATATTTTGAGGACAAATCTTCTTGAAGGGGAAGGGCATGTTAGAACCCTATCCTAACACAACATTGTTATGTACTTGTCTAGTGTTGTAAGTTTACACCTTGGGTACCTAGTATTTATGGGCCCATTATGATATAGCCTTTACTTTTATTGTAAGTAGGAATTAGTAGCTCGAGTTCCCTCTTTCATGTGGTCCAACCCTTGAGCATTAGGGTTAGGGTAAATAAGAGTCTATAAAACAACATGGGTTTAGAGTAGAATGTATCTAATATTTTTCTCAAATTATATCAAAGCTTTGCTTCCAATGAGGTTACCCTCTTGAAAATACCTATGAATCTATTCTGGTTGATTAATATAATTTTGTTGTATTTCCAAATTTTTTAATCACTTTTGTTATTTCATTTTCATGATCATTTAGTTTATAAGAATTTTTATTAATTTGTGCATTGTTATTGCAGTTATGCTCATTTTTATCTAAAGGTTCCTAAAATCTAGTCTAATTTCTTTGGAAAGTCAAAAGCAACATATTTTTGCTCGTTCGTCCATAGAGGATGAATATTGTACTTGAGTAGTAGTTCTTAAGAGGTGATATGGTTACATCACATCTTGTTAGGAATGAGCATTCCATAAAAAAAATTGACAATCCTAATTTGTGATAATCAAGGAGTTTTGAAGCTTGTTTGCAATCCAATTTCTCATGAGTGCATAAAACACATTGAGTTTTAGTGTCATTTCATATGTGAAAATGATTAATAACACAACATACAACTCTATTTTTTTTCCACAAAGGAGCAACGTGGAAACATTTTGATAAATTCTTACACGTATAAAATTTAAAAATTTTAGAATATTTTTTGTATGTACTTTAATTGACCATCGATGTAATAATGGAGTAATGTTGTGAATATTATATCATACTAATGTAACCACCTTTCGGTTATGGATATTATAGGAAGTTGGAAAATATTTGCAACTCCCAAACTCTTACCTTTTCTTTTACACATTTATATATACTTTTATCATATCAATGCAAAGAAGAATCATATTATTCAAATGCATTCTACGTTTCTAATATGTCTATCTCCATAATTCCTTACCCTACCGACATGAATACTAATGTTAGAACAATAAAATCCAACCCAGTATGGGTGGGAATCTAACTATGCAATTGTTCACATGCACAATACAAATTTTGAAAGTAGAAAATGGAAATTTTGTAATTTTAAAATCTAAAATGCTATTTTTAAAGAAAAGGAACATTCAAATTACTTTAATTTTTTAATATTGTGGGATGTTGATTTCATTCAGGAACAAACGAGACCTCATTTCACTATGAATCAAATCTAAGCCTCCTAAATGGGACTTTAGAAGCCATGCGAACTCAACTAGCATGCCTCAACAAATTAATCCAAGTTTAATGTAGCAATGAATTACAAGATGTTCTTTTTATAACTCAACTACTTCATATAGAAATTAAAATGCCTATTAAACATACAATGGCCTATTGATGCAGGTACCTACCTCGCATGTGTGCAATAACCATCTCAATATCGATAATACCTAGCCCATAATAATTTTAAAAGATATTCATTTGTCTACATTGTTAATGCATTTTTGAATAATTATTTGTACTAAAGGAATCAATAGATTCTCATACATGCATACTTTTTACCATAGTCACAAATTATTGTAAGAATTTTATTTACTCATGGAGTCTTGACCTAGTGGATGGAAATTTTTTTCGGCTCAATTTATGTAAATTTTTATCCCAAAAACTAGCAAAACGTGTTAAACTCATTGAGACGTGATTGCTAACAAAAAAATTTAGTTGCATTGACAAAAGTTGTTCGAATAGAATAAAAGATAAAAAAATTTAGATTTGGACACATTTTTGCATGTTTTAGTGATAAAGAAATTTAAAAGGAGGCCAAGGCTACCAATTCAAATAATTATTTGCAACATCAACACAAATTATTACCAATATAGAAAAATCTATTAGACATCCGATAACAAGTTTTGAGGTAAAGAATGAAGTTTTTTCTATGTTTATGCTTAAACCCTTAGCTATTTATTTGTACATCCAATATGAATTAAATTGACCTAAAAGAGAGATTTGAATTAGAAGCACATAAAAGAAACTACAAACAAGGAAGTAGTTATTTACAACTAGTATGAGATGTTGCATTATAAATGAATAATCTGCCTTAAATATCACTTAGCAAGGATCCTTGGGAAATATGTAACATTGTATGAGAATGTGGAACCTCAGGTTCAAAGGGAAATGAATTCCTCTTAAAAATATATTAATAGAAGAACACAATGGAAAGAAATAACACAAATATGCATACTTAAAATGTTTGGAAATTTTGGTCCAAATAAAAGGGAAAAAGTTCAAAATTTTAAAGAGGTGTGGTTTGGTTAGATAAAATACAAATAATAAAAATTATATGTATACATACAAAATATAGAAATATATATTTGAGAAACAATAACATGTGTGCCAAAAAGAATCAATTAACCAAGTAATTGCATTCATGTTCATGTTTGACTGAGCATAAAATTTGAGCAAAATACCTATAAATAATTGCTTATATAATTTTCCTAAAAGCAAACATAAATATTCTTATTTTTAATATTAAAAATATATTTTTTACATTTAAATATTTATGTAAAGTTTTAACATATAACTCATTATAACCTTACAACACAATCTAATTTCTTAACACATATTTTCAACTGTATAATATAATGTTAGAGTGTAACCCTATATATTCTAAGGTATATAAGAAAAATGCCTTGTAAAATACACACATGTGCTAATAGCAAAGACAAAAATAAAATGCAAGATTATGCAAAAAATATTCCAATATAATTCTTTGATCGATAAAGAAGAAGAGGTTTCACAAAAACTTGTCAACTTTTTATTCAAATCTTCCTTTTCTATTCATTAAATTTTTCAAGTGGATGTGTGCCCTAATTGGTGTTTGTATTATTTTAATTTTAAAATTGACTTTGCGAAGCAATAAATTAAGTATTTTTGATAAATTTAATATATATAAAAATATCTTAATCAAACTAAACTAGTTCAATTAGTCTAATAATTTTGGATTGGATTGAACTTGGCCTATGTTAATCCAAAACTTAT
The DNA here is from genome assembly GCA_028583015.1 of Wollemia nobilis. Classification (NCBI taxonomy): domain Eukaryota; kingdom Viridiplantae; phylum Streptophyta; class Pinopsida; order Araucariales; family Araucariaceae; genus Wollemia; species Wollemia nobilis. Next base: position 2,193,620 of record JAQPPZ010003413.1, read on the forward strand.
AACTATTGTTTCTCCCACCACTCATAGGTCTTCTATCAAGGTTAGCCATGATGTTAGGCATAGTAGTTCGGCCTCAACATCAATATGAGGAACCTCATATTTGATGTTCTATTCTAGATTAAAAACCCTCACTTATGGGAATGATTGCATGAAACCAAGATAGACATAATATTGCGAGGAAGGCTTGTGCAAATTCTGAGTCATTTTTCAACATACCTTTCAATGTTGCAAGGTCTCCACTTCATGTTGGATCAAAAACACCATCATTGGTGACACAACTAAAGGCACTTATTTGTGATGATTTTTTAGACCCTTTTCCTAAATGAGTATGAATAATTTACAATTTCAACTTGTGGGGCATGAAAAATATGGAGAAAAAAGTTTTACACTATCATGCCCGATTGGTGGATGAATAGGAAGAATGAGATCTTTGATCATTTTTTGTTTTTCATAGGACAAGTGTAGTACAAATAATTTGATGCATAGGCATAGATTAAAAATATCATAATGCTATTCAAGTTGGAGGAACTTCTACAAGATATGGCTAAGGAGAATGTTGTCCAAATTATCATGGAGGAACATCTATGAGAGATGGGTAAGGATAATGTTGCCCAAATTATCATAAACAATGCAACAACATATGTGGCAGCAAGATAGATTTTGGAGAAAAATTCTCCACTATTTTTTAACTACATGTGCAACCCACCATTTCATTTTGACTCTTGAAGTCTAGGAAAATAAAATGGGTGTTTGAGGTTGTAAAGAAAGTAAGATCTATCGTAAGATTCATCTAAAAATATACATGGGTCCTTCACTTGAAGAGGTAGTTTACTGAAGAAAAAAAAATAAGCCACTATTTTTATCATGTTACAAAGCTTGTATGAAATGAATGACACCTTGAAGAGTATGTTTGTGAATGGATGAGAATCCAAATGCAAAATCTAGATCCACCATTGAGTGTAATAAGATGATCAAGATTTTGATGAGCCCTTTTGAGCAACCTATAAAACTATTTAGGTGTTTACGTAATATTTTTTACCTTTTGTGAATTGTTAAACTTCCATATTTAGCTTCCAAAATCTAACCTTAACGAATTCAGCCATTCATTTTTTAATAGTCATTGTCTTATTAAAAATAATTTCAATTAAGATAAAAATAATAATTGAGTTGTCATCCTTTGTACATTTTATAGGTTTGTGGTGTGTGGACTATGGTGCCCAAACACCCACTCCACACCTTGGCATTATAATCTTTATGTCAATAACAATTTGATTTGTGAGCACAATTACAATATGTTTTAGCACATTCACTACAACAAAACACAAGAGACTCATGCAACATATGTTGAATGACCTTATTTTTGTTGACTACAATCTCCACCCTTGACATAAACAAATGAGAAGGAATCAATAGGAGGCAACTAAATTAGACGAAATTGATCCATCATTTGAGGGGTCACAAAGCAAGAGCAACAAGAGAAGCCCCTCTTTACATGGGATGAATTGGAAAAAATAGAACAAAAAACATATGCAAAGGTATAAGAAGAGGCATGAGCACAAGAGCATGCACAAAGAAAAGAGCCAAATATAAAGTAGAGGAAAAAGGTCATGCAAAAGGTTAGATAAATAAAATATTTTACTTTGATACTTTTGAAATATTTTAAGACATCATGTACCTCTCTATGATAATTTTTTTTAAATATAAAACTATAACTTAACCTTAAATTTTTCATGTTTCATACGTATTATATATTTTATTTCTTTTAAGTGGCAATAAAAGAAATGTTTCATACAAATGGCAATAACACGTATTATGTTTCATACGTTTCCTTACTGAAAATTGCCTACAAATGTCAATTACACCCAAGACTATATATTAAGTGGCAATAACTACAAGTGTCCCATTTCACCTATACAGTAGTGACCGGTCAAATAATTAACCCTTTGATTTCATCATTAAATTGGCAATGTACAAAGATACATTCATTCTTTCACAGAATGGATTCATAACATCTTTATGGAACTCTACCGTAGTGATTTAAAGTTCGTGGTGCCAAAGAAGTGCACATAAGTCAAACGAAATTACACAACATAACGATAAGTCTCATAATTCCAGCTGTTTCACTAGGTCGAATATTCACAACTTGACCTCGCCATATTAATGGAAACTTATTATACCAATATGATTTAGGCTTCATATTGTGACAGTCAAGTGTACATGGAGTGCAAAGCTCCAATGCCTAAAGCCAAGGTTAAGAACCAAAGTTGTGAGCAAAAATATTCAAGAAGAAAAACAGATTGAACCAGGACATCTATAAAATGCAATTTCCATTCTTATAAGAGACCACAATAACATTAGGCACTCAAAGATATTTTCTGGATCAAAAAATCTAAGATGACAAATTTAGGGATGCTTCCACCACTTGTAAAGACAGTAACCACTCAAAAATATCTAAGTTAAAAAATGTATTGATGCTTTCACTGCTTGGAAAGACAGACCTGTGTTTCTTTCGCAGTATATCTTTCTAACAATGTCTTCTTCTCTTCATTAGTCAAAATTTGGTGCTTCTGGCACAAGAACATGCTCCTTTATGTTAACAAGCAACTCTGACTCCTGCACATAGAAAGTGAAGAAGAAAGGAATTATCATCACAAATACAAAAATTCCGTCACAAATACAAAAAATGAAGAACAATACGAACAATCATCTCATATACTATCCAATCTTAGCTCATAAAGATTCCAGTGTACAAATTCAATGACAAAGACAAGGCGCACATAATAAATACATTGTTGAGAGCAACCAAAGCTCAAACATGAAAAACTGAAGCTTCATATGTAGAGATTCTATGCCTTATAATCAACACAAAAAACAACAAGGGAGATACAAAGACATAAAAACCCAGAATGACGAGTGTAAGAATAAGTAATTTCTAAAGCGTCTCCAGATTAATCTTCTTGAGTACATAAAATGTTCTCTAATATAAAGCAGGTAAAACATATAGGATTAACATAATTATAATAATTGGTACCATCGAGCACAAGCCGTGAAGGGAAGGCAACAATCTAAAGAGCATATCCATTATCTAAGGCAGGCAAGGAAGTTTATCTGGGTAGCCTGGGGCTAGACAGATTGGTAAGACTCATGATGAGATTAATCAAAGGGTTAAAACCCATAATGGTACACTATTGATCAATATAGGTGAAAAATTTCCCTTCCTCACAAGGGGTTCATGTACGCCCAAGAAGCCTGTAGCCTTGGCTGCGAACTAAAAGTCACCTTCATCTTTATGTCTCTGTTAACAGTTTAGAAGCATATGCAATGTGTCCACTGTGAGGCCCACCATATCTAAGTCCAAGTTTCTCCACCATTTTAACTTTTAATGAATTCTGCTAGTCCTAGCAGGACTTTCATTGCATCTCTGGCCAATTTCCTTTTCAGTTACTTCAATATCTATCGGCTTATCTCTGAAAACTTCTAACCATTGGAATGTGAATGTCTTCAATGGTCAAAACCAATCAGCAAGGTGGATCATGATTTCCCTACAAATGCTACCATTTTTGTCACATGGATTGCTGATCTACAACATAGTTTCTCGAATATCCCTTTATGCATCTGTATACTATATCTGCCTGCCCAGCTGATTGAGGGTGATAGCTTGTACTTAGGGTCAAGGTGGTGAATAGATTTTTTTCCCTTCCCATCCATGATGAACTTGTAGAGAAATATCTGGTAACAGACTCCCAATATGTATTGGTGACAAATAAATGACCAAAGCAGAGCTGGCCTATGAATAATATCTCGCTTGGTCAATCCCAAAAAAATTCTCCAAAGGTTCCCATAATCCCTTTGGTCAAATCCAAAAGCTCCAAGGATTCTCGCAATTGCTTGGTCATCATCAAGAAAATTCAAAAACAACAAAATCATCAAAATTACAAAAAAAATCCGCATCTCACTTTCATGCATACTTCATCAATCAAAAGCACAAAAATATAGCTGCATCAAGCATCACAACCATACATTGCATATTTGTTGGTCATACGGCTCAAAGGCACCATAGATTGTCATTACTTGGCAAAACCACCACTTTTCACATTTTCCATTTTCAAAACAATACAGCAAAAATAAACGCCATTCACCATTTCGCCATATCATAAATCAATTGTCGTCTAAATATATCTAGAGGTTCGTCATTCAGTTGTCTTTAGATCTCTAGCCAAGAACTGTACAAAAGTCAGACATATTTTACAAAGGTAGAGTCACACTTGAAATACACCTTGTTACGTAGCATCCCATCACAAGCTAAAACACATAAAACAATTCCCAAGTTGTGTAAACGAAAGATGAAACCTGTAAAGCAATTCAGGATACCAAACAGTGAAAAAGTTATTTTGCTCATCCCCCTGTGCGAATGACCCCAAGAATGCTGAGAGTTGGCAAAAGGACAAGAATCTTCCCTACCCAATTCCCCAAGAATCCCAAGTTCTCAAAAAGTTGCAAAACATAAAAAATTTGCAAACGTCAATACTCCAAAAATTGACATCAAATCCCACAAAGTGCATACATCAAAAAGCACAAGCAATAGTGATTCTCATCACTCCAAAATTCAAAATCCCTTGCTCAAAAGAAAGAAAAAACAAAAATAAACAATGATTTTCATCACTACAAAAGAGCAAGTATCCCAATACAAATGAAGAAAAGAAGGGAGTCGAACTTGAATCCCTGGAACTCTCAGCATTCAAAAGGTCATGAGGCAAACCTCAGTACCGGTTTGGTGGATAGCCTATCGATCACTGGTGGCAAACCTCCCGCATGATGATATATCTATCACATTTACTTGTGCGTAGATCAATGTTTGCATGTGGATGAGCTAGCTTATGGTATCCTAGATCGTAAAACAGATTAATCTGACTAAATACAACAAAGGAGTTCATGGAGCTAATTAGGTGATCCTCAGTACAGGTTTGATTGAAAGCCTATCTGGCACTGGCGGTATCCTGACAAATACCACATAAACAAACTCAATTGCACACACAAGGATGTGAAATAACTTGGTCAAAAACAAGCATGATTCATACCTTGTTCAAAAATCTTGTAAGACAACAGTACAGTCTTGGCTAGTTAGTTAAAACATCTGAGTCTCAGAAACACTTAGCTACATTCTACGCCAACCGTTGTATATAATCCATTCCTATATCATCATCAAAAAAAAAAAAAAGCAACACATATACACAAAAGTCATTTACCACAGCAATCACCTTGTACACAAAGCCATAAGTCCTATATAGTCTATGGTGCCAATGCCAAGTTATCAACAAATCATTTCATCCACTCCATTACATATCATATAAATCAGCAACATTCGCATTCATCATACCATATGCATCCATCAAAGTAAATTAACATGCATCCATCGACATCAATCACTGTACATAAAATCAAATCACAACATATGTATAAACAAAATAAAGTCATCTGTATATATATCATCAAAATGCCCTCAGGCTACAATAAGACAGTCCTCTGACCTCACAAAAAAAATCAACAAACAACAAAAATAGCAAGAAATACACCAAAAAAATGCAATAAAGTCGCCGAATAAGAATGCCTTTGCACTTGATATTCTGGGTATCAAACACTAATGTCGGGGTCACAAATTGTCACTATCCTACTCCCTAAGAAGGCTACCATAGCTGGGCCGCTCCTCAGGAGGACGGATTTTCACCAATTTCACCTCCAAAAGGCGTCACAAAAATGGTCAAAAACCAACCAAAAATAGCAATAAGAATACCGAATGAAGGCGCCTCCGTGCCTGACATTATTGACATGCAAAACTGATTTTGGGATCACAAATTGTCACTATCGTACTCCCTAAGAAGGCTACCATGGCCGTACCGCTCCACGGGAAGACGGAGCGGTCCGGACAATTTCATCCCCAAATGACGTCCCAAAATGGGATAAAACCCACCAAAAACAGGTCCAAATGTCGGGAAACTACATAAACATTACAAGAAAAACATCTGAAGGCACCCTCACCTAAGTCATCTTGGGTCAAGCGCCTCGTCGCTTTTCTCATGAAGGTCATTCCCTCATCGACTCGTCGCTTGAGGGGGTAGTCACACTTAGCCATCAACCAGCAAATTAACACCCAATCAAGGCAATGGCATGCATTCAAAGAATCATTGACAAATACAATCACGCTCCTGCTTGGGGCAGCAAAAAAGCAATAATCACAAACTAATCAAACACTTGGCATTTGTGAATCATGAACTCAAGGTTACCACAGACAAAAGGTTGTGCCCTTTGCCTATTCATGACTGATCAATGTCCAAGCTCAAGTCACACCTCACCGAAACAGGTTAATACTTGAAATCAAGTTCCTTCGCTCGTCGAAAGCAAGGATTCAAGAATGCATGCCCTTTCCATGGGGCATAAAAATTTGGTTAGGTTACTGAGAAACCCTAATCATTAGTGCTTTGGTTATCTATTTTTTCTTAGCGGCACAATGCATCCCAAAAAGGGGCATCTATAGACACCAAAATAGCACCAATCTAATTATGTGACTGCAAACACTGATCACTTTAACACACACAGCCCCCAGGGCAGCCCTCGGAGATCAAACAGTGGTCCTAACCACTCTCACAGCAGTTTTGGAAGGTCAGAGGTCCATTTGGCACATTTCAAGCACTCTGCTCTCTATTCGTCTCACCCAGGGACGAATACAAACTGGTATTCGTCCCACCCTGGTACGAATAGCAGTATTCGTCCCTGGGTGGGGCAATTGCAGGTTTGATGGGAAAAAAGTCAAATCTTGACAAATGGCAGCTCATATTCGCCACTTAATGCCTCCTTCATTGCATGTGAGCGTAGGTGAGCATTTTTTAGCATTAGAGGCTCTTACAGGGGCAGTCATGAAGTCCCAAATTAGGGAGGAATCTCCTCCCTCATAGGAGGGCATGATTGCCAAGTGGTGCCTCTGCATGCTCATCCAAGAGACCTGTCAGGTCTATAAAATGGTGGGTCTCCCCATCCCAAAAATATATAGGTTTGGAGCAATTGGAGCAACGAAGTGCTATCGTTTTACGTCTTCATCCCCTTTGCTTGTGCTTTCACATCCCTAATCTCTCTTTTGGAAGGGAGGTTATTGGGTGATCATTGGAAGCACAACTTGAACCCAAAACCTGATTTTTGGCCACAACATCCTACCAAATTTGCCGACAATACCTTACAAGAGTTTTTGGACCAATTCCAAGTGGATTGGTGCCAAAACAGAGCTTCAAATGGTGGGCGCCTTGCCCGCAGGCGCCCCCCGCACTACTACAGGTCTAGTCGTCCCACCCCGGAATTATTAGGAATCTGTGGTAGATTTACTTACTATTAGTTTTGCATCTTGTTCTAGGTTTCTTAAATAGGATACAGTTCAAATTTCATCTTATTTTGAGCAATCTTGACTATGTTTCTATTATTTCTCGTCTTTTCTAACATGCAGGTAGCATTGTCTAATTCCCAGTGATCGAAGCCGAATTGGGGCAATCTAACCTTCTGGGTCTTCCCAAAACACCCCTATTTACTTAAGCCCTAACCTTGCAGGTCACTTGGAGCCTTCGAGATAAGACATTTAGGGCAGTACCTTTTGACATTTTGTTGCAGGTTTATTCGTCCTGCCCCGGAGCAAATACCAATTTGTTGCAGGTTTATTCGTCCTGCCCCAGGACGAATAGAAATCCACGATGAATTTTTTGACTGTTTCAATTGTAGTGCCCCCCTGGTGAGGCCCTAGTTTTTCTGTGAAATTTTTAGGTTGTTTTGAGTCATTTTGCCTATCGCTTTATTCAATTTCATGCATGCATCTTTCATGGGTTTTAGAGATCAAATGCTTCATCTTAGCCACAGGTGCTACTAACTGTTTGTTGTTTCTTTTAATGCAGGATCTCGATGTAGGAGGAGCAGCAAGGAGTGAAGATTCATCAATGCAAGCGGCGGCGACATTTTGGTCCACCCACCTTACATGTGGGCACGCGAAAGAAGGACAACTAAGACACGATTGCAAATGAAGCTACGTTAACGCTCCTAGCCCCTGAAAAGGGAGGAGATGTCTTTGTAACCGAGATTCAAAGAGTATTAATAAAAGGGTTGTGCATTCTATATTCATTTTATCTCGTTTCAATTCGTCCTTTTCTCTTCCTTTCATGCATTTTTGATTTCTAGGATCTTAAGTGTTATCTTTTATTTACGCATGCATCGCAATTAGTGTTTTCCTTTTCACTTTCATATCCTCGTGCTTTCACTATGCTTTGATGCTCGATAATTGCACATTTAGATGGTATATGGGCCTTCTATGCAGAATTCTCCCAACGAAGCTATGGTCAAATTCACCTACACAAATATGGGTGTGTCAAAGCACAAAAATGAAAATTTATCTGATCGCCTAGTTTGATTACTGCATCTATTACCACGGCTTCCTCGTTTGTAAATTGACAGCAATGTCGCACTCTATGAGGAAAATAAAAATTTTCACACCATCATCAGCAGTGAATCTTATCGTAGCCACCTAAATTTGATTGTACTACTGCAACCACTAATGATTAGCCTCTAATATCAGATAATGCATTGATGCCTACTAGTCAACCATTAGCAATAGTGATAAGCAATTTGTTCGACACTCAATCGAGCTTGTGGCCATTTTGGTCTATAGGGTGCACCCGATTGCTCTGATGCTTCACAAAAATATGCCTCCCTCTACGCCTTAAATTCCTGATTCACCTGTCGATGCAAAAACAATCCTCGTCTACTTTAGTCATTATAGAATTAAGCTTTGGTAGATATGAGGGACTCCGGGCAGCAATTCATGATCCGTGATAGTGAAAACAACGTCAAGTTGGTTCAGATACTTGGTTACAACCTCCATGGTAATTTATCATCCTTGGCGATGTGAAACCTACAATATCACCTTTGATTATGCGATAGGTCCGAAAGGGTGAGACTGCTTGAATTTTTAAGGAAACAAAATTCTGAATATGACTGCATTTGCTACAAAATTAGATGCATTTAAAAACATTCGGGTGTGAGCGTGTCAACACTATACCTTCATCCACAGGATCCAAATCACCGTGATAATCACCATCTATGACTCTTGAATGCATTGGGATTAAGGAGAAAAATAATGACTTTAGTTGTAGCCTGTTGTCATTGATATTAACGGATCTGAAGGAAATCCACCTGTACGCTTACAATCTAGAGCATTTTAGAGCAAACACATCATAAATCTACATGGAATGTAAAAAACATATGCTCATTGTCATTGGCATTAATAGCTTCTAGGAAGTGAACCATCGACATGCATTGAGTGAATACAGTACATAATCCCACATGCAGGATGCTACTGGTAATCTATGATTTAAAAATAAAAACACTCGTTTAGATCACCTTCAAGTGATCTATTCAGCCCAACATGGAGACATATTAGTGTGCCCAACCAATTATAATTTTGGCCAATATCACCTTGGATTGCATCCACATCAATCATCTGCGTCAGGTTATCAACATCAGGTAGCATCGTTAGATCACAATTTACGTGTCCTTCATCACCTTAGGATCACATCCATGAGACTAATAGACCTGACGTTAGTGCTCCCATCCAATCGATCCTACTGAGTTGTGTGGCTAGCGTCAATCCTTGTTGGCTGTCCAGCTTAGTGTCATGGTCATTAAGCATCAGTGGAGTTTGAGTCGACCTGCCACATAGGCTTGATTTAGGTGTGTGCTAGTCCACATTTCGCTTGTCAAGATTAGTAGTAGATTTAGGGTCTATTACGATGTCGTTAGCATCTAGCATAGGTTAGTGATCCACCTAGTATCTGAGTTATAGGTCAATCATAGCAAGTTTGTCTAGGCTGGAATTCATGTCTACAGTAGATGGTAGTCACATCCACTGGACTGGTGGTAGTCACATCCACTAGTGTCTACAGAGTGTAGTATATCCATCGTAGCCAATCAGCTTCATTGGTCTAAGTATGGTCACATGTGTCATGCAGATCGACAATCTACATCTAGGTCATCGACCTCCCATCAGATTGGCACAGGTGCCATGTAGATCGACAGTCTACATCTAGGTCATTGACCTCCCATCATATTGGCATAGGTGTCATGTAGATCGACAGTCTACGTCTAGGTCACCGACCTCCCATCATATTCCAAGTTCTCCAATTAAATTCTCCAATGAATTGGAGTTCACTAATGCACATTAGCTGGTCCACTGGATCGGTCTATCAGAGTGATAGAGATTCGATCCAATAATTAGTCTGACCCAATCTGCCTTGGTTTGCCTACCCAAGGCTTGGAGATGTGCTTCACCCCAAATCACACAAATGCAAAGCAAGGCTATCCACCCACTCTGATACCATATTAGAGTGGAAGCAATGCAATAATTATTTGATATTACTTAGGGATTAAGTAGTACAATGGTTGGTTAAAGATAGCCAAGATCATGTTAACAAAGATTGCACCTAATTCCATGCTAAAAACTAACAAAATATGCTAACAATAATATATTCGCTAAATAGAAATATTTAGCGAATCAACCTAGGATAGATAACAATATACTAATCTACCCTAACAGCTATTACATATAACCAAATGAGGTAATAATATAGTTACTATAGAATAGTAACTCTAACACTTACTTCCTTACACCTTTAAGTTGACATCATAAATACTAGAAAAACTGAATGTGCATATATATATATATATGTGTGTGTGTGTGTGTGTGTGTGTGTGTGTGTGTGTGTGTGTGTGCATAATCTTAAACCAAACAATAATAAAAAGAAAATTGTATACCTTAATGCACCATGATGGCTTGTGTACATTCATTATAGAAAACAAGACTCAAAGTCATTGAAAGTTAAATTCATCATAAATGTTCTAACCTACAATTATTATTATTATAATTGAGGGTTTTTGGAAGTGAATGATTGTGTGAGGGTTTCATCTGTGTTGAGCACTAGCAACTCCAAAAGTTGTTTTTTCGAGGTCTTTGAGCCCTAAAGACCAATATTTTTATGGTTTATGCTCAAGATTTTAGCGGGATATGTTGCAGGGGACCCAAGATTGGTTAGAAATTTATCTTTCAATAGATTTTCATGCTATGAACTTGATTGACAATGGCTTTCAATTTGCTGCACAAAATAAAAGTGAAAATCATACCTTTCATTGATGTCCAAGGCATGGATTAAAGAGATATCGAAACAATTTTCAAGCAACTGATCAAAAAATGGTGCAGATCTTGAGCGAATCCAATGCTAAGGAGCACCCCAAAAATAAATCCACTATGAAAAGCCCTTTCAATGGCAAGGATTTCAAAGACTCGATCCCAAAAATAAATTATAGGGATGCCACTCTTGGTGGACAGCCTCATTCTAATGCTAACATTAATCTTAGGGTTTCCTATAAACCTCTGAGAATACCTAAGATTGATCCTAGGAAAACTGAGTTGGTATGTCTTAGAGCAATTTATGGAACTTCGATTGTTAAGTGAGACATGGGTGAAATTCAGATTGGCATAGAAAATCTAGGAAAAATAGGACTAATTTATCATTTCTTAGGTTTCATTCAAGCCTATTTGCTTTCAAAGTTTGGGCTGCAAAAAACTGAAAAATAAAAGGTGAATTACAAATATTTGTTTATCCAAATGATTATTTTCTTGTTTTATTTGCTAATAATGAAGATATAGAGAAAACACTTCAAGGGTATCCCTAGTTCTTTGAAAGTGCAAGGCTTTTCATGAAGCCTTGGCATACTAAATTTAAATCCAAATAAGAGATGCCTTCCATAGGTCTTGTGTGGGTTAGACTCTTTGGCATTCTATTTGAATTCCTAAATTCGACTATTTTTTCTTCAACTGGAAACTCTTTGGGGACTTTTATGATGATTTCTAATTGTACTAAAAACCTTGAACACATTATTTATGCTTGGATTTGTGTTTTAATGGATTTTAACAAACCCCTACTTGACAAGATCTCATTACAATTTGGGGAGGACACTTGGGAGCAAGTGGTGGACTATGAGAACATTCCTTTTCATTGTAGAATTTTCCATGAATATGGCTATTTGGCTAGTGTCTACCCAAAAAAATTGTAGATCAAAAGAAAGATAATATAAACTTAGTAGGTTTCCAAATGCCTAAGAAGAACACTAAGAAAAACCAGTTATAAAGGATCAACCAAAGTTCTCAGCTAATATGTTTGAAATTCTTTCCACAAATGATATCCCAAGTGAGGAAGAAGAAATAATGGAGATAGAAATCTTAGAAACACAATTTAAAGATATAGGTAAGGACTTAGAGACAAACCAACAAATCAAAGGTTTTCAATAGGAAAAAAGGAGGAAATATACACAAGAAAAATAATATTTTAAATGTTGAGACTTCAAATAATACAAGTCCCAAGATAGACTTTGTTGAACCTTCTAGTAACACTTTAGCTATACACGCATCTTTTGAGGTTAGAACCCATTCTAGATTCAATTGGGGTATGTCCAAAAATAGGGAAAAAAACTAAATATGGATTCCAACCAAAAGGTAGGTTGCAAGACCAATCAATATCATATGATAAAAGAAGGTGAAAAGCTTGTAGAGAAAGGTAAGATTAATTCCCTTACCAATTTGTTTAGCCCTGGTATTAATTAAGGTCATCACTTGGAATATTAGAGGACTCAAAGGGAGTATTTTAAAACAAAATGAAATTAGAAGAATTATTAAGACAAACCATCCATATCTTATTTTCCTTTAGGAAACGAATATGTCAATAAAGGAAATGGATTCAATTGCTAGTAAAATCTGACTAGCTAAAACGTTGTTTCCCTTAGTACCCAAGGGAATTTTGGTGGCATTGCTTGCCTTTGGGACCCAAAAGAGATAGTTATTCACCATATGGTTGGTAGTTGGGGTCTTTTGGTTGTAGCTATTCAAAGTAGACATTCTAACCAAATTATGCTTTGTATAACTGTTTACGCTCTGACTACTTTGCAAGAAAAGAGAAGATAGTGGAAGAATATAACTTAAATTATTTGTCATTTTTCTGAATCTTGGATCTTGATCGATGAGGATTTCGATACCATCCTCTCTTTGGATGAGAAAATAGGAGGAAATATAAATTTCAGTAGGAGCACTGACCTCTTGAATGAATATATTGTAAACCTTCATCTTGTGGACATCCATTGAGACAATGGTCTTATGACTTGGTCTAATATAATGCAAGGCTTAGCTTGTATCATGGAGAGATTGGATAGGTTCTTGTTCTCTAAAAAAATCTTAATATAGTGACATTCCTAAGTTGAAGACTCTTAACAATGCGGGTTCATATCATTGGCCAGTCATAATGGAAATTGTTAAAATAAGCAATTATTCTCTTAAGTTCTACTAGGATAGATATACTTGATTTTCCACTCCTTCATGATTCAGTTGAACTCTCAGTATAGTCTAGATCATATTTGATGAGTTGTTGTAATCCAACGACTCTCAATGATCAACTTTTCTATTTATACAAAGTTGATCCATGGAATAAATCAATCGGTTCTATTTTGTTCCTTCAAATCTTGTAATGCTTTGTAGTTATACTCTTGGGAAATGCTAACATGGTACTAGAGTAAGATAGATTCTGCTAGGCATTCTCTCTTGAAGGCAGTTTCACAAACTAGTTCATTATCTCTTATCTTTTATTTTTAAAAAAGGGAAAGAGGTTTTTATATCTATTGTAGATTGCTCATTTTATATCTGCAATTTTGTTTTGAGAAATTTGTTTATGGTAATATCTAAATAGTTTTTCTAGATTTATTTTACCATATTATGCAAATATTCTCATTTTTTTCAAAAAATATTAATATTGCTACTCATACACTGCAAAATATATAGATTTTGAAATTTATAATTGCCTTCCATATTTTTTTTATTTGTGGAAAACATCTCAAAAGGGATGCCACTTTCGGGTAAGACCCAAGGAGGCAGGGGTATCCATTCCACCAAAAATTCCTAGGACTCGGACCTGGCCTACCACCTTTGACATACTCAAGGAGCAAACAAACACACAAAACCAATTTAAAAAATAAGTAAATAAATAAATAAATAACAACAAAAATAATAAAATAAAATAAAAACATGCTCCTTGAGTGTGTCAAAAACAAAAGCACAACCAAACACACACACAATAAGATAAAAGAAACCACAACATGAACCACATAGAAAAACACAAGAACCACATAACAAAACACAAACATGACAAAAACAATAGAACACCGCAAAGACAATCCAAAAAAAACATGAAAAATAAACACAAGAAAAACATAAAATTTAGGTCCGAGGTGTAGACCAATTGGTTCATCCAAACCCCATAAGGGGGGTGGAGGTCCAAGGTTCAAATCTCGGGCCTCGTCATACTGAACGCTTGTCCCTTTCTTGGTGCTTTCAGTGGCGTAAAAGGTTTAAAATTATTGTGGCATGGTGGTTATAGGGGCGGACTACACGAAGATCTGTGTGGCGGCTTCCGGGTGTACAATGTAGAATACTGTGACGGCCATAAAAACTGGACAGTCTGCTCGGATTCATGGCGGCTACCGATTCCACCATGTAAATACAAAAAAAAAAAACCTAAAATTTAAAAAAAATTAAAATTAAAATAAAATTAAAAAACAACCAACAACAGACAATAAACAAAAATAAAAAACATAGAAAACACTCACACATAAAAACACGAATTAACACAAACAAAGAAAAATACAAGAACAATAACGACAAAAACACAAGAATAATAAAAAAAAAAACATAAAAAAAAAACACAAAACAACTAAAACACAACAATAAAAAAAAACATTAAAAAAAAACACACAAAAAAACAAAAACACAAGAACAATAACAAAAAACACAAAACAACAAAAACACAAGAACAACAAAAAACAACACAAAGAACACAAAAACAAAACAAAACAAAGGAACACACACCTTAAAAAACTAAACAAAAAAGAAAAAATAAAAAAAAATTGAACATAACAATGACCTATATAGACTAGAAGTCTTTTAAGGCAAGAATCAACATAGGAAACAAAAGAAAGAATAGATTGAGCTAGGGAACTAAAATAACCTGAATGAACCGAAGAGAAGCAAAAATAAAGCAAGAAGAAGTTAGGTACCTTCAGAACTAGAGCCATCCAAAGAAATGATAGAAAGAAGAGCTTCCCTAATTTGTGAAGCCCACCATCTAGGAGGGTGGCCATAACAAGTAAGATAACCTTTGTCCAAAGCCCAATTAGCTAAAGCATCAACACTCTTGTTTTGATCTCTGACCACATGATTGTAATCAACTTTCAAAAATCCCATCCGGATTAATTGAATCTTCTCAATAATTATTTTTATTCTCCAATCAACCTTATGATTCTTAGAAGGATTCTTCAAAAGATTAATCATAAGTTGAGAGTCAGACTCAACTAACACCTTTTCCCATACAACCTTATTAGCCTCCTGAAGGCCTTTGAGGATACCATACCCCTCAACAAGGTTATTGGAAAGAATACCCAAATTCTCAACAAAAGTAAAAACCAGGGAGCCATCTGAAAGTCTACCAATTCCTCCCACACTAGCTTTTCTAGGGTTCCCTCTAGAGGCTCCATCAGTATTGACTTTTCCAAAATCCTTAGGAGGAGGTTGCCAATTTCTTGTCCTATCCATCTTACTAATACTCACATTCTCTTTAAGTTGGTTGCCCTTAGAAGATTTAATCTTCAATATTTGCATCACTTGATCCCAACTTTGGTGGGAGTTTTGGGGGTGATTAAGGATATGATGGACCGATTCAACTAAGTTGGCTATGGTCTTTTGCCAAATATAGTGAATATCCTTCCTATCTTTATTAAAAATTTGACTATTCCTTTCATTCCAAATATTCCAAAGAAGAATGGTAGAACCCATCCAAACTAACTACCTAATAAAATTATCAACACCCTCTTGATTAGGCCAATCCCTCCAAAGTTGTTCAAAAGTAAAAAAAATGGACCATTGTAAGCCAAGTAAAGTAGCCATTCTCCTCCATAGCTTAGAGGCTAAAGTACACTCAATAAAAATATGATTGAGAGTTTCTACATTCTCTTCACACATTTCACATCTAAAAGGGCCATGAAAACCATGCTTCATAAGTTTCTCACCAGTAAGCACCCTACGATGCAATAAAAGCCAATTAAAGAACCTCACCTTAGGCCAGAGATTTTGAGCCCACAATTGAGAAAATATGTCAGAAGAATGGTTGGAATTATTATGGAATAAGGTCAAATAACCTTGAGCAATTGAATACTCACCCTTAGTAGTGTTGTTCCATCCCATCCAAAACAATATTTTTCATGGGACCAAGAGAGAGATATCATATGAAGGATGCCTTGGATATCTTGTCTTTGCCTTTCTGGGATTTGAATAGGCCATTCCTCAATAGGGATCCAATATCTACCAACCTTTGAATTACCAGTATGGTACCGACAATAAGTAGCCACCTTTATCCAGTTAGCTCGATGAAGCTCCTCAATCCAAAGCCTCCAATCGAGAAACTGAGTTATCAAAGGCTTGTGACCATCCCAAGAATCTGTCCAAAAATATACCTATTGACCATTATGAATGATCCAAAATAAAATTTTCTTTATCAAATCCTCACAAGTCTTAAGAACCGCTAAAATGGGAGAACCTTTGGTAGGAAGTTGATAGCGAACAAGGTCTTCAGGACTTTTGTTCTCAGCATATTTAGCATGAAGATTATTGGCCCAAAGAGCATTGGGGTTATGCAACATCCTCCAATATAATTTAGCAGCTAAAGCTTTGTTGTTATTAATAGAAGACCAGAATCCTAACCCCTCTTCATTCTTACGAAGACATAAAGTTTCCCATTTCACCAAGGCCCATTTTCTTTTCTCCTTAGTACCACTCCAAAGGAAAAGATGATTTATTTGATCCAGTTCTCGAAGAACGGTCTTTCGGATATTCAACACGAAAGATACATAAATAGGCATAGCTTGAAGGACTGATTTTACCAAGGTGATTCTACCCCCAGAAGAAAGCCACCTATTGGTACACTTTCCAATTTTCTTCTTTACTTTGTCCAACAACCAATTCTAATTTTTATTTTTATGCCTTTGAATATTTATGGGAATACCTAAATAAGTGATTGGAAGGGAGGTCTTCTTATATCTTAATTTATCCAAGATCATGAATTCATGTCTAGCAGAGTAGTGAAATAAAATAACTTTAGATTTGTCTTCATTGATCAACTACCCAGTAGCCTTAGAAAAATAGCTAATTATTTGCTTAATATTAGAAGCTTCATTAACTGTAGATTTACCTAAAAGAGTAGTCATCCACAAATGAAGATGAGAGATAGGTCTAGCTCCATGAGCAATGGTAACTCCCTCAAGGGTTTTGTTTTCCCTCTTTTTGGTTATAGTCCTACCCAAGCATTCAACAAGAATGATGAATAAATAAGGGGATAGCGGGTCACCTTGCCTAATACCTCTGGAAGATAGGAACGATTGATAAGGCCTACCATTGATAAGAACTAAGTAGGAAACTGAAGAGATACATCCCATAATCCAATCCATCCAATCCTTAGAGAAACCAAATTGCCTCAAAACTTTGATAAGGAAGTGCCAATCCACTCTGTCATAAGCTTTGGATAAGTCTAACCGAATGGACATAGAAGGAGATTTTTGCATATCCATGGAATGGATGGCTTCCTGAGCAAGAACTATCTCATCTACTATTTTACACCCTTCCACATAACCCCCTTACTCCGGGGATATAATCTTATGAAAATTAGGCTTCAACCTTTCTCCCATGATTTTAGTAATGATTTTGATAAGAACATTACATAAAGAAATAGGTCTAAAAGCTGAGATATGATCAACCTCTTGAGCTTTTGGAACAAGAGTAATATAAGTTTTATTGATAACCTTAAAAATTTCTTTGGCTTTCCTGGCTTCTTCCACCACCTCTAATAAATCAACATGAAGGATATCCCGAAACTCTTGGTAGAACTCAATGGGAAAACCATCAAGACCTGGGGTTTTCCCTTTTTACATTTTAAAAACTACCTGTTGAAGCTCATTGATAGTAACAAGAGCAGTCAAAATAGAGTTCTCCTCAGAAGTGATAAGAGAAGTGATTGCTTGAAGAACATTTTGTTGAGAAGCTGAGCCAAGAGGACTAGCAACAAAAAGATTGGAAAATTAATCAACAACAATAGAGTTCATGCCATCCCAAGTATAAAAAACATCTCCAGAATCTGATTTTAGGGAAGAAATAAAGTTGTGAGATCTTCGAGCTAGAAGATATTTGTGGAAGAAATTTGTGTTTTGATCTCCTTCTTTGAACCATTGAATTCTAGATTTTTGCTTCCATAAGATTTCTTCTCTTTTTTCCCATTCCTCTAACTGAGTTGTGAGTTTAATTTCATCTGCACTTCTCTTCTCTGTGAGACCATCTAAACAGATTTTCTTATTCAAATTTTCAGGATGAGCAATAACTTCATGTTTTTTTTATGAACATCCCCAAACTCTTTCCAGTTCCAAGTCTTGATTTTGGATTTAATGTATTGTAGTCTTTTGGAAAAATAGAACATATTAGTACCATGCTTAGGTTTATCTTCCTTCCACCATTGTTTCACACGAGGTCTAAAGGAAATGTCTCTAAGACACATTAATTGAAAATGAAAAGGAGAGAAACTCACATTGGTTTTCCACATTTCCACCATGACTGGCCAATGATCCAAACCAACATTGTTAAGGGTCTTCACTTTAGGAATGTGACCATGGATTAAGAAATTTTGAGAGAGAAAAAACATATCCAATATCTCCATTATACAAGCTAAGCCTTACCTTCTATTAGACCAAGTCATAAGGCCATTATCTGGTTGGATGTCCAGAAGATGGAGGTTTACAATTTATTCGCTCACGAGGTCAGTTCTTTTGTCCAAATTTCTATTTCCCCCTATTTTCTCATCCAAAGAGAGGATGGTATTGAAATATTCTCCGATCAAGATCCAAGCTTCAGGAAAATGAGAGATAATATGATTTATATCCTTCCACTGTCTTTTTTTTTCCTCCAAAGTAGTCGGAGCATAAACAGTAATGCAGAGCATAATTTGGTTGGAATGTCTACTTTGAATAGCTATATCCAATAGACCCCAACTGCCAACCATATGGTGAATAACTACCTCTTTTGGGTCCCAAAGACAAGCAATGCCACCAGAAGTTCCCTAGGAACTAAGGGAAACCACTTTTCCAGTTGACCAAATTTTACTGGCAATTGAGTCCATATCCTCCATTGACATATTTGTTTCTTGAAGGAAAACAAGATGCGGAGGATTTATCTGAATCATTCTTCTAATTTCATTTTGTTTTGAAAGACTCCCTTTGAGTCCTCTAATATTCCAAGTTATTTTCTTCATTAATACCAGGGCTAAAAAAATTGGGAAGGGCATTAATCTTACCTTCCTCTACAAGATTTTCACCTTCTTTTACCATATGATATTGATTGGTCTTGCGACCTGCTTTTTTATTAGAATCCATCTTCAGTTTTTTTTCCCTGTTTCTTGACTTATTCTAGTAGAATCTTAGATGGCTTCTAACCTTGAAGAATACTCGTACACAGCCAAACTTTTACTAAAGGGCTCAACAAAGTCTATATTGGGACCTGTATTATTTGAAGTTTTGACATTTAAAAGATTGTTTTTCTTGTGTAAATTTTTCTCCCTTTTTTTTTGTTGAAAACCTTTGATTTTTTGGTTTGTCTTTGAGTTCTTCCCTTCATATTTAAATTGTGTTTCTAATATTTTTATTTCTATCATTTCCTCTTCCTCACTTGGGACATCATTTGTGGAAAGGATTTCAAACATATTAGCAGATGACTTTGATTGATCCTTCATAATTGGTTTTTTTCTGAGTGTTCTTCTTCTTAGGTATTTGGAAATCTGTTGAGTTTATATATTTTTTATTTTGATCAAAAAATTTATTTGGGTAAGCACTGGCCAAATGACCATACTCATTACAAATTCTACAACAAAAAGGAATGTTCTCATAGTCCACTACTTGATCCCAAGTATCTTGCCCAAATTGTAATGTGATCTTTTTAGGTAGGGTTTTGTCAAAATCCATTAAAACACAAATTCGAGCATAAATAATATGTTCAAAATTTTGAGTACTATCAGCAGTCATCATAAAAGTTCCTAAAGAGTTTCCAATTGAAGAAAAAATAGTAGGATTCCAAAATTCAATAGGGATTCCAAATAGTCTAACCCACACGGGAGCTATATAAGGTATCTCTTCTTCGGCTTTAAATTTAGTATGCCAGGGCTTCATGAAAAGCCCTGCCCTTTCAAAAAACCAAGGACCCCCTTGAAAAGTTTTCTCTCTATTTTTATTATTAGCAAATAAAAAAAAGAAAATAGCCATTTGGATAAATAGAGATTTTTAACTCACCTATAGTTTTCCAGCTTTTTGTAGCCTAGACTTTGAAAGCAGATAGGCTCGGACGAAAACCCACGAACCGATAAATTAGTCCTCTTTTTTCCAAATCTTCAATGCCAGTCTGAATGTTACCCATGTCAAGCTTAACAATAGGAGTTCCATCAGCTGCTTTAAGACATCCTGACTTCATTTTCCTGGGATCAATCTTAGGCATTCTTAGAGGTATATGGGAAGCCCTAATATTGATATTAACATTGAGTCCAAATAGTATTTTGCAGGCTTTTTCCTGCAATACTGTAATGCTACTGCAGAATCAATAAAAGGTGCAATATTTCTATTTTATTAGCAGTCTGAGTGAATGTGTGTGAAACTTAGATATTTTATAACAGTTATTTCCACCTTCTTCTGGGTCAGGGAGCAAGGGCCACTTCCAGTGCCAAGAGAAGGAGCAACTTTTATAGTTTTTTTGCTCATTTCTTGCTGCAACAAATTAGCAGGAATCTGTTAGTTTATACTTCATAATTTCAGTTGTACTCTTTTAGATTGCATGTGATAATTTATAATTATTATAGGAGTATGTGCATGTCAGCTGACCACTTAGCATAAATTCCTGCATCTTACAACAGTTTATGTTATTTTCTATTTTAGCAGTTGTTTTTAGAATCTGGCATTTCTAGTTTGCATCAGAGAATTTCTTAATGTTTCAGTTCTACAACATTTGATTACTGTTATTTGAATTTTGATATTGTAATTAGGTTTTGCTTGATACAAGGTGTGATTTTCAATTCTACAAGTTTTATTTTTGCCATTTCAACTTCTACATCATTTCATTTCTGCAGTTTAAATTCTGCAATAGTAGTTAGTTTTCCTTTTTTGCAAAGTTTCTCCATCTCATATGTTTGCGGATATGCTATGTAATAGTTTACTAGGGACCCTACTGGTGGTGTGTTTATCCACCCGCTTGATGTAATAATGAGCTTTAATGAAAGATTGACCAACATTTTAAAAAATTATTTATTTATCTATTTAAAATAAAATTAATATTATTTATAAAGGCCACCTAATTCTACTCAATTTTTAATAACAAACAACACAAGCCTATATAACAAATAACAAGGATATATAACAAATAGTCAAGTTAGCACCACTAAAATGAGACATAGTTATCATACATTGCACTCATTCTTTTAACAACTTACTTTGGGTAGCAATAGATCGGTACGATTAATATTATTTATGAAGGCGATCGAGACCTTGGGTAGTATAGATTGTAACGATTAATTTGCTGAATTATGCTACTAATCAAGTGATGTCCCTGGTTCTGCCCAATTTTTAACTATCAAGTTCATGTTATTTAATAAATATTAAAATTGAAATTTATGCATTAATTTAGAGTAATAATTTTTTATTTTTTTTAAACAAGAAGAATAATTTTTTATTAAATAAAAATAAAAATTTAAATTTAAAAATTAAATATATGTAACTTCCTAGCTCCCAATAAAATTTTAAGATTTCTAAACTAAAAAATAAATTTACATATGTAAAATAATAAACATGGTTGCTTTATATATATATATATATATATATATATATATATATATATAACATATATTTGATTTTTGTAGTTAATTATATAGGATTAATATATTTGGTTTTTTAAGTGTATTAGTTTAATAGGTTAAATTTTCTATGAGACTAAGGTTCAAATCTTGCCAAGTGATACATAGATAATATCCAAGCTTTTGTTGTAATACCATCAATGTAATATTAAAAAATATATATTTGATTTTTTTATTATTTCATTCAAAATATATCCTGATATTGTAATAATATAGGGATAATTAATCTTAGGGGAAAGTGCATCCATTTGGGCTTTGACTCCTTTTAGGAAGATTTAAGATTCAAACTAGGTGTGTGAAGGGATGGATGTGTATTAAATTCCCTATTGATAAGCATAACTATGTCAATTTTAAGAGAAATTCAAGAAGAAGAAAGAAAAGGTATAGTACATACCCTTTGATATGATTGAATCCTTCATTCATTTAATTTGTTTTATGAATAAAAACATAAAAAAGGGAACCATCCACCTTCACATATAGATTATCCTATCCTCATATGTTTATGAATATTCTATGTAATAGTTTACTAGGGACCCTACTGGTGGTGTGTTTATCCACCCGCTTGATGTAATAATGAGCTTTAATGGACTTACTAGTGGTGTGTTTATCCACCCGCTTGATGTAATAATGAGCTTTAATGAAGATCGACTAACATTTTAAAAAATTATTTATTTATTTATTTATTTATTTAAAATAAAATTAATGTTACTTATAAAGGCCACCTACTCAATTTTTAATAACAAACAACACAAGCGTATATAACAAGTAACAAGGATATATAACAAAGGTTCACAAACACAGTTTATAGTTTTACTCATTTTTTAATCACAAACAACAATAAAATAAATATTACTTGTTAAATAAAAATTATTTATTTATTTTTATCGGCTCATGTGGAGGAGTTGGAGAGGAGTGGGTAGTTGAAACTCTCGTGTTGGAGAGGCCCCAGGTTCAAATCTCTCCATCTCATACATTTGCGGATATGCTATGTAATAGTTTACTAGGGACCCTACTAGTGGCCGCTTGATGTAATAATGAGCTTTAATGAAATATCGATCAACGTTTAAAAAAATTATTTCTTTATTTATTTAAAATAAAATTAATATTACTTATAAAGGTCACCTAATTCTACTCAATTTTTAATAACAAACAACACAAGCGTATATAATTTATTTATTTATTTAAAATAAAATTAATATTACTTATAAAGGCCACCTAATTCTACTCAATTTTTAATAACAAACAACACAAGCGTATATAAAAAATAACAAGGATATATAACAAATAGTCAAGTTAGCACCACTAAAATGAGACATAGTTATCATACATTGCACTCATTCTTTTTATTTTGAATGAAAAAGCCATTATATTAATAAAATAATGTTTAATCATACAAAAAAGGATGGGTGGGATTAGCACACCACGTAAACCAATACATTGACCATTGTGGTTAAGAGTATACAAGAGTGTGAGAAACAGCCCACAAACTGCCACCTAATTCTACTCAATTTTTAATAACAAACAACACAAGCATATATAACAAATAACAAGGATATATAACAAATAGTCAAGTTAGCACCACTAAAATGAGACATAGTTATCATACATTGCACTCATTCTTTTAACAACTTACTGTAATAAAAGGGTAGGAATAGATCGGTACGATTAATATTACTTATCAAGGCGATTGAGGCTTTGGTTAGTATAGATCATAACTATTAATTTGCTCAATTTTGCTACTAATCAAGCGATGTCCCTAGTTCTGTCCAGTTTTTAACTATCAAGTTTATGTTATTTAATAAATATATAATTTTTTTTAACATGGTGGAATCGGTACCCATCATGAATTCGGGCAGGCTGTCCAGCTTTTATGGCCGCCGTAGTATTCTACGTTGTCCTCCCTGGAAGCCGCCACACAAATCTTTGCGCAGTCTGCCCCTATAACCGCCCTGCCACAATCATTTTAAACCTTTTACGTCGTTGAAAGTACCATGAAAGGGACAAGCGTTCAATCCGACAAGGCCCGAGATTTGAACCTTGGACCTCCGCTCCCTTATGAGGTTTGGATGAACCAATTGATCTACACCTTAGACCTGTTATTTAATAAATATTAAAATTAAAATTTATGCATTAATTTAGAGTATAAATTTTTTTATTTTTTTAAACTAAAAGAATAATTTTTTTATTAAATAAAAATAAAAATTAAATATATGTAACTTCCTAGCTCCCAATAAAATTTTAAGATTTCGAAACTAAAAAATAAAGTTACATATATAAAAGAATAAGCATGGTTGCTTTTATTTATATATATATATATATATATATATATATATATATATATATATATATATATATATATATATATAAAGCATATATTTGATTTTTAATTAATTATATAGGATTAATATATTTGGTTTTTTATCAAGTGTATTAGTTTAATAGGTTAGATTATTTATGAGACTAAGGTTCAAATCTTGCCAAGTGATACATAAATAATATCCAAGCTTTTGTTGTAATACCATCCAATGTAATATTAAAAAAAAATGATTTTTTTATTATTTCATTCAAAATATATCATGATATTGTAACAATATAGGGATAATTAATCTTAGGAGAAAGTGCATCGATTCATTTTAGGAAGATTCAAGATTCAAACTAAGTATGTGAAGGGGTGAATGTGTGTTAAATTCCTTAAGCATAACTCTCTTAATTTTAAGAGAAAATCAAGAAGAAAAAAAAAAAGTATAATACATACCCTTTGATATGATTGAATTCTTCCTTCATCTAATTTATTTTTGAAAGCACGAGATTCCGGAAACAAAAAGGGAAAACTCCAAACACGATGCAAGGACGAGACTAAGCTTAATGCTACAAATTAGAAATGCATAAAATGGAGGAAGCGTAAACAAATTGAAACCCAGATGGAACGAAACAACCCTCTTCTTTTATTAATATGTTTCAAATTCGGTTACAATCTGCTTCCTCCCCTTTTAGGAGCGAGGAGCATCAAACTTGTCTCTTGGTCACATCAATGGAAATTCATCTCTCTTTCGCATGCCCACATGTAAAATGGACGGGCCAAAACGTCGCCGCCACTGGTGTGAATGAAGACTTGATCTTTGCTGCTCCTCCTGCATTCAAAGAAACAACAAACTCGTTAGTAGCACCTGTGACAAAATATGGAATGCTTGTTTTCTAAAAATAATGAAGGATGCATGCGAAAAATTGATTACAGCGATGACTAAACGGATCCTAAACAGTCTATGAATTTGACAGAGGCAAAATAACATTACCAGAGGTCCATTGCCATCAGAACAGTCGAGAAAGTGGCCACCGATTTGAATTCATCCCTGGGTAGGACGGATTCCACTGTAATTCGTCCCTGGGTGGGACAAATTCGCTTGTGATAAAATGTCGAAGTGCTGCTGCCCAAATGTCGTGTCTCGGGTGCTCCAAAAGACCTGCAAGCATAGGGGTTAGCTAATTGGGGGCATTTTGGGAAGACCTAGATGGTCGGATTTCCCCAATTTGGCCTCCATCCACGTGAATTTGACACCGCTACCTGCAAGTTAGTGAGAACCACAAAAGCGACAAAACATGGTAAAATTGATCAAAGCATGAAATCAGAATCAGAAGCTATTTGAACAACATAAAATGGAATGCTAAGTAAACAAATGACAAAAGACAATCTGCCACGAATTCCCAATCATTCTTAGAAAAGAATATTAGGCCCGCAGCAGTGTGGGGCGCCCGGGCGGGCCGCCCACCGTTGGAACCTAATTTCGACACCAATCCACTTGGGATGGGCCCAAAATCTCTTATATCTGGTTGTCAGCGAATGGATGGGATAATGTGGTCAAGTGTCAGGCTTTGGATCCAGATTCACACTTCCAATGGCCACCCAATGACCTCTCTTGCGAAAGAGATCAAGGATGTGGAAGAGATGAATCAAAAGGGCAAAGTCACAGTATCAATTGGGCAGCACTTCATTGCTTGAAAATGCTTCCAACCTCTCCTTTTTGGGTGAGAAAGTTCACCATTTTATAGACCCAAGGGGTCTCTTTTGGATGGGCATGTAGGGGTGCCACATGGCGGCCATGCCTTCCCAAGAGAGAGGAGACTCCTCCCTGACTTGGGCTTCCATAACTGCCCTTGTGACATTCCTCTAACGTCCCATCTGCCCACCTACACGTGCATGCAAGGTAGGAGGCATTAATGGACTGTTCCTGGCTGCCACTTGTCAAGATTTTTCTTTTTGCCCATTGAACCTAGAATTCGTCCTACCCAGGAGCGAATTCAAAATTCATCCCTAGGTGGGGCGAATCCCATTTTGAATTCGTCTCAGGGTGAGACGGATTCTGAGCAAAGTGCCTAGAGGGTGCCAAATTGATCCCTGACTTCCCAAAATTGTTGTAAAAGTGGTTAGGACCACTGTTTAACCTCTGAGGGCTGCCCTGGGGGCTGGGTGTGTCAATGCGATCAGTGTTTACAATCACATAATCGGATTGGTGTTGTTTTGGTGTCTACAGATGCCCATTTTTGGGATGCGCTGTGCATGGCACAATGCCGAGCAAAAATAGATAATCAAAACACTAATGATTAGGGTTTCTTAGTAACCTAACCAACTCTTGATGCCCCAAGCATGGAAAGGGCATGCATTCTTGAATCCTTGCTTCTGACGAGCAAAAGAACTCAGTTCAAGTGTTAACCTTTTTCGGTGAGGTTTTACTTGAGCTTGGACATTGATCAGTCATGAATAGGCAAAGGGTGCGACCTTTTGTCCATGGGGGAACCTTGTGTTCATGCTTCAGGAATGCCAAGTGATTGATCAGCTTGTGATTGTTGCTTTTTTACTGCCCCAAGCAGGAGCGTAATTGTCTTTGTCAATGATCCTTTGAATGCATGCCATTTTCCATGATTAGGTGTGTATTTGTTGATTGGCGACTAAGTGTGACTACCCCCTCAAGCGACGAATCGATGAGGGAATGACCTTCATGAGAAAAACGACGAGTCGCTTGACCCAAGATGACTTGTGCAAGGGTGCCTTTAGATGGTTTAGCGTTAATCATGTGCAATTTTCTGACATTTTGACCTATTTTTGGTGGGTAAAAACCCTTTTGGCAATGCCATAATGGGGTGAAAGTGTCGACAATCCATCTTCCCGTGGAGCGGTCCGGCTATGGTAGCCTTCTTAGGGAGTAGAATAGCGACAATTTGCACCCCGACATCAATTTTCTATGCCAAGAGGTTAAGTGCAAGAGCACTTGTGTCTGACAATTTTTAATGTTGTGTGTTTGTGTTTCATTTTTTGTTGTTTTTGTTGTTTTGTTGTTTTGTTGTTTTTGTGACGCCATTTGAGATTAAAATTGGCAAAAATATGACCTCCCGTGGAGCGGTCCGGCTATGGTAGCCTTCTTAGGGAGTAGGATAGCGACAATTTGTGCCCGACATCGATTTTCTATGCCAAGAGGTTAAGTGCAAGAGCACTTGTGTCCGGCAATTTTTATTGCTTTTTGTTTGTTTTGCATTTTTGTGATGTTTTTTGGTGATGTATGTTTGTGATGTATTTTTGGAATGTTTTCGTTGATTTGTGTTGTTTTGAGTTTTTGTGACACCATTTGGGGATTAATTGGCGAAAATCCGACCTCCCGTGGAGCGGTCCGGCTATGGTAGCCTTCTTAGGGAGGAGAATAGTGACAATGTAAACCCCGACATCAGTTTTCTATGCCATTGAATGTCAGGTGCAAAGGTGCATTTGTTCGGCACTTTTATTGCTATTGTTTGTGGATATTTGTTGTTTTTGTTGTTTTTATTTTCTTGCTTTGTGTATATGTCATAATTTCATGTTATGCACAATGATTGATGTTGATGGACGCATGCTACTTGATATTGATGTATGCATATGGTATGATAAATGCGAATGTTGTTGATAGGTAACGGAATGGATGAAATGATTTGTTGATAACCTTGCATTGGCACCATAGACTATACAAGACTTATGGCTTTTTGTCCTAGGAGATTTATGCGGTGAATAGCCTTATAGGAATACATGTCTTTCTTTGTATGTTATTTTTGTATTTTCTGATGGTGAAGTAAAGCTGAAAAGCTATTACAATTGGTTTAGAATGTAGTTAAGTTTTCTGAGATTCAGATGTTTTAACTGTCTAGCCATGACTGTACTTTCATCTCACAAGACTTTGAACAAGGTATGAATCGAACTTGTCTTTGACCAAGTTATTTCACATCCCTGTGTGTGCAATTGAGTTCGTTTATGTGTTGTTTGTCAGGATACCACCAGTGCTAGATAGGCTGTCAACCAAACCTGTACTAAGGATCACCTGATTAATTCCACTAACTCATTTGTTGTATTCAGTCAGATTAATCTGCGATGCAATCTAGGATACTATAAGCTATCTCATCCACATGCAAACATTGATCTACACACAAGTTAATGTGACAGATATATCGTCATGCGAGAGGTTTACCACCAGTGATGATAGGCTATCAACCAAACCGGTACTGAGGCTTGCCTCATGACCTGTCGAAATGCTAAGAGTTCCAGGGATTCAAGTTCAACTCCCTTCTTTTCTTCAATTGTATTGGGATACTTGCTCTTTTGTAGTGATAAAAATCACTATTTATTTTTGTTTTATTTGTTTTTCTTTTGAGCAAGGGATTTGGATATGGAGTGACGAGAATCACTGTTGTTTGTGCCTTTTGATGTGTGCACTTTAGGATATCAAATTTTGGAGTTTTGAATTTTGCAAATTTTTGATGTTTTGCAACTTTTGAGAACTTGGGATTCTTGGGGGAATTGGGTAAGGAGGATGCTTGTCCTTTTGCCAACTCTCAGCATTCTTTGGGGTCTTTTGCACAGGGGGATGAGCAAGATACCCGTTTCGCTTATGGTGACCTGGATTGCTTTGCAGGGTTCATCTTTCGTTCACACAACTTGGGAATTTTTAATGTGTTTTAATTTGTGCTGGGATGCTACGTAACAAGGTGTATTTCAAGTACGACTCTACCTTTGTAACAGCAGTTTGACTTTGTACAATTCTTGGCTAGGAATCTAAAGACAGCTGAATGACGAACCGCTAGATACTTTTAGACAACAACTGAAATGGTGAATGGCGTTTATTGTGGTGTACTTTTGTTTAAAATGGGAAACGTGAAATGTGGTGGATTCGCCAAGTAATGACAGTCTATGGTGCCTTTGCTTTGTGTTATCAACAACATGCAATGGATGGATGCGGTGTCTATGCAGCTATTTTGTATTTTGATTTTTGAAGTATGCATGAAATTGAAATGCAGATTTTTTTTTTTTTTTTGATGATTTTGATTGTTTTTGGATTTTCTTGACCAAGTGATTACGATAATCCTTGGAGCTTTTGGGGTGACCAAGGGATTGCGATAATCCTTGGAGCTTTTGGGTTGACCAAGAGATTGCGATAATCCTTGGAGCTTTTTGGGATGACCAAGCGATTGCGATAATCCATGGAGCTTTTTGGGATGACCAAGCGATTGCGATAATCCGTGGAGCTTTTTGGGGTGACCAAGAGATTGCGATAATCCTTGGAGCTTTTTGGGGTGACCAAGAGATTGCGATAATCCTTGGAGCTTTTTGGGGTGACCAAGAGATTGCGATAATCCTTGGAGCTTTTTGGGGTGACCAAGAGATTGCGATAATCCTTGGAGTTTTTTGGGGTGACCAAGAGATTGCGATAATCCTTGGAGCTTTTTGGGGTGACCAAGAGATTGCAATAATCCTTGGAGCTTTTTGGGGTGACCAAGAGATTGCGATAATCCTTGGAGATTTTTGGGGTGACCAAGAGATTGCGATAATCCTTGGAGATTTTTGGGGTGACCAAGAGATTGCGATAATCCTTGGAGCTTTTTGGGGTGACCAAGCGATTGCAATAATCCTTGGAGTTTTTTGGTTTGAACTATGGCTCCTCAAGGGATAGAGGTACCCCCAGCTTGATGATCCTTGCGCTCTAGATCTAGCTCTGGAGGTATGGGCACAAATGGATCGGCCCTATGCACGGATAGGAGGATAGGGTCCGCTCTCGGCACTGATATAACTATGGGGTCTCTAGGCAGAAGTTGATCTCTGTGTACCCAAAGTGGTGGAGTCAACATTTGGTTCCACTGTGTTGGGTTAACGCGCCACTCATGCCCTGGCCTTATGTTTAGCTATTGAAGTGCGTCATCAATATCCATGGGGTATGGATGCTGTCGCATGTGATTGATATCGGCCATCTTTGTTTCATCCTCATCTTCGTCCAATGAGTCAAGCTTATCAAAATCTGGCGATTCTGAGACATGGGAGACTCCATCATTGGGTAGCGTTATGATCAGAAGCTGATCCCCTTCGAAAGGAGCCTCATGTGAGTTGGGCTTTTGAGGCCCTAGAATCTTGGTCTCTACCGACTCTGAGTGCTCTAGTAGTGCATTGCATGTATCAGGGGATTTGAGCTCCTCCTCTTTTGTTGGTTCTTGTTGAGGAACTTGGGGCCTATGGAGGGGTGGCCAGATAGCACCCCCCATGCCTTAGTAGGGCATTTCATCCCGCTCTCCTTCTCGCTCTGATTCCTTAGAGGCTTCTTGATGAATTTCTAATGGTGGCCCATAAACTTGAGTGGGTACCTGAGGAAGGCACGCATCATTGGTTATAGGAGTGGCCTCCCGCTCATGTCTAGGAGGCATCGATGGCGGTGCTTGATACGGTCATGGAGACTTGTCTCGCACCTAGGGGTTGTGGCTCTCATAATGTTTTGTCTTATGCGTGCGAGGGGTTGGAGTCCTCTCCTACATAGTGTGTTGGAACAACTCATCCTTCTGGAGCTGAAGGCACTCTTGATTTAGCAGATACCATTGCTCTAACTGTTGTCGGTCTAGCTCAAATAGCGTGAGTTGCATCTGGCGTGCGATATGCTTGGCAGATTCTAAGATAGTTGGTCTTACCGTCTCATGTCTAGAATGCCTAGATGCCTCTCCTAGATATCTATCTCAGTTGTGGTGATCTGATATCTCTATAGGCCGCCTCCCTTTGTTGAGGAGAGCAGCATTTCCTTGAGGCTTTGGCCTCAGTAAGTGATCTTGATAACTAGTAGGTGCGGAGGCGTATTGCTCTCGCACTATATATTTATCTTGAGGAAGGTAGGGGTCTTCCTCGTGCTCTGTTTCATAAGTGAAAAAGGGACAAGCGAAGTTGGCTCATCCTGCCTGAAGAGCCTTGCGCTCTGGATTCGATCGGTTGTTGCTAATAGTGATGCGGGGTGTAGGAGGGATGGCATAATCATGTGGCCCCCCCCTTATGGACCCCCTGCCATTATAGTGCTTCATCTTGTGGTGGCCACTTATAACAGGTGTCTAAGGGAGTTATCCTATGGGTATACCCTTCCTGAACGGGTGTGTGCTGCGTGTTGTGCTGCGTGTTATGTTGGCAGGGGGTGCACCCCCTATAGTCTCGTTCTATCGGGACGCGAAAGGGACTGCCTTGTGTGTCAGGCTGCCAAGGTGGTATGACCACATATTTGGGGCTATATCAGAGGTGACTTGTGCCTCCTTGGATATTCCCCACAGCATCCGCCCGTGATTGGGCTTGGCTGCGAGTGAGCACCATGACGATGTCTCTCTAAAAACCCTAAAAATTGAAATGAGTCGGATGGGGCCCAAAATTGGGGTGCGCATCCCTCTTACAATAGATAAGCCATAAATAAAGTTTCAAGTCCTAAATATAAATACATTAGGAGAGATTGACCTTCGAACAGCTCAAAAAGCATAAAAAAATAGGTGAGTAATTTTAAAACCTAATTTCGGGGCACTAGATGATGGAATTTGGCCCCGAAAACTAGGTTTTTTTGGCAAATAGGACTCCATGGAGTCATATTTGTTTAAAAATCTCCCAACTAGCTCCCTGTAAAATTTCACGTCAATCGGAGCTACGGTTGAGAAGTTATGGCCTCGGCAAGATGCACTAAAATTTAGGGAAAAAAATAAGATTTCCCATATTTTGTTGGATGCTCCTGCATCACTTATGGGCACCTTCGGGACACTTTTGGGTTGACCAAAGGGTTCATGGACACCTTTGGGGCATTTTGGAGTGACCAAGCGATTGCGGGAATCCTTGGAGCTTTTGGAGCGAGTGATAAAATGCGTAGATTTTTATCTTTTGTTTATGATTTTTCTGATTTTTTTTTACACTAAGCAGGAATGAACACACGCATACACAAACGATGATTATTTCTTTTAAAGATTAATGGTGTGTCCTAGACTGGTTTTAGTGCATTTTGATGATTTTGTTTTTGTTTTTGAAAGTTTTGAAGAACATTTAAATGCATAATGAAGGCTCATATGACTCCCATAAATGGTCGCCCCTTCGATATACCATTGCCAGGCCGATATACCAACCTCTCTATATACCCGCCCTTACGAGAGAGAGACTATAGGTACATGAGAGCATATGGTACGTGGAACGTAGGCGATAATGAAGGGAGATTGTCCTGTTTATGACACCTACCATAGAAGACTTATCCTCGCACGCTGGGAATCACCCCAGCGACACTCGGTCAACTTTCATCAGGATTTACATCGAGCAATAGTGACAATCGGGTAATGGATGCAAAATCAAGCCAAGGTGGTGATGAACCCACCGTTGGTCTTGATCAAGGGCTAGGGTCTTACGACCAGCTCCTTGGTTTAAAAATGCCACGTGATGTGTGTGTGGTTTATTTTAATTTGCAAAAATGAAACAGGCAAACAAAAGGAAACTTTCCCTAAGCCATACAAAAACTGAAAATCAAAAAACAGAAAACATAAATTTGACAGAAGCTTGTTAAAAACCCCTACCTCTTCTGTGCCCAAAAGGATTTTTTTTTACTCTCGACTCTGAAACTGCATAGACTGAAATTCATCTCTAGGTCAGACGAATAACAGAATAGAATTTGTCCCTATCTGAGACGAATTATAATTCTTCTCAGGGTCAGACGAATTACAGTACGTTATTCGACACAGGCAGGGACGAATAACAGTCAAAATTCGAAAGATGGTACCTGTAAGCACTAAAACACAAATTTTCGATCAGTTTCTTGATCTCAAAAATCAGGGGACAGGGTCCCACCATGATCACCACTGAAAGCACGAGATTTCAGAAACAAAAAGGGAAAACTCCAAACACGATGCAAGGACGAGACTAAGCTTAATGCTACAAATTAGAAATGCATAAAATGGAGGAAGCGTAAACAAATTGAAACCCAAATGGAACGAAACAACCCTCTTCTTTTATTAATATGTTTCAAATCCGGTTACAATCTACTTCCTCCCCTTTTAGGAGCGAGGAGCATCAAACTTGTCTCTTGGTCACATCAATGGAAAGTCATCTCTCTTTCACGTGCCCACATGTAAAATGGACAGGCCAAAACGTCGCCGTCGCTGGTGTGAATGAAGACTTGATCTTGGCTGCTCCTTCTGCATTCAAAGAAATAGCAAATTCGTTAGTAGCACCTGTGACAAAATATGGAATACTTGTTTTCTAAAAATAATGAAGGATGCATGCGAAAAATTGATTACAGCGATGACTAAACGGATCCTAAATAGTCTACGAATTTGACAGATGCAAAAGAAAATTACCAGAGGGCCATTGCCATCAGAACAGTCAGAAAAGTGGCCGCCGATTTGAATTCATCCCTGGGCGGGACGGATTCCACTGTAATTCGTCCCTGGGTGGGACGAATTCGCCTGTGATAAAATGTCGAAGTGCTGCTGCCCAAATGTCGTGTCTCGGGTGCTCCAAAAGACCTGCAAGCATAGGGGTTAGCTAATTGGGGGCATTTTGGGAAGACCCAGATGGTCGAATTTTCCTAATTTGGCCTCCATCCACATGAATTTGATGCCGCTACCTGCAAGTTAGTGAGAACCACAAAAGAAACAAAACATGGTAAAATTTATCAAAGCATGAAATCAAAGTCAAAAGCTATTTGAACAACATAAAATGGAATGCTAAGTAAACAAATGACAAAAGACAACTTTCCACGAATTCCCAATCGTTCTTAGAAAAGAATATTAGGCCCGCAGCAGTGCGGGGTGCCCGGGCAGGCCGCCCACCGTTGGAACCTGATTTCAGCACTAATCCACTTGGGATGGACCCAAAATCTCTTATATCTGGTTGTCGACGAATGGATGGGATAATGTGGTCAAGTGTCGGGCTTTGGATCCGGATTCACACTTCCAATGGCCACCCAATGACCTCTCTTGCGAAAGAGATCAAGGATGTGGAAGAGATGAATCAAAAGGGCAAAGTCACAGTATCAATTGGGCAGCACTTCATTGCTTGAAAATGCTTCCAACCTCTCCTTTTTGGGTGATAAATTTCACCATTTTATAGACCCAAGGGGTCTCTTTTGGATGGGCATGCAAGGGTGCCACATGGCGGCCATGCCTTCCCAAGAGAGAGGAGACTCCTCCCTGACTTGGGCTTCCATAACTGCCCTTGTGACAGTCCTCTAACATCCTATCTGCCCACCTACACACACATGCAAGGCAGGAGGCATTAATGGACTGTTCCTGGCTGCCACTTGTCAATATTTTCTTTTTGCCCATTGAACCTAGAATTCGTCCTACCTAGGAGCGAATTCAGAATTCGTCCCTGGGTGGGGCGAATCCCATTTTGAATTCGTCTCAGGGTGAGACGGATTCTGAGCAAAGTGCCTAGAGGGTGCCAAATTGATCCTTGACTTCCCAAAATTGTTGTAAAAGTGGTTAGGACCACTGTTTAACCTCTAAGGGCTGCCCTGGGGGCTGGGTGTGCCAATGCGATCAGTGTTTGTAGTCACATAATCGAATTGGTGCTGTTTTGGTGTCTACAATTTTATGAGTAGATACATAAAGGAGGGAACCATCCATCTCCACATAGATTATCCTATCCTCTCCATAACCACCCAAACTTTTACATATATCATTTCAGCCAACCCTCACCACCTTCCTCTCGTATATGCAGAATCTTGAAGCCCATATGGTTTCAAAGCAGTATCTCCAACATCCTATTCTTTCGGTGCATAGTAGTGACTGCTCCTCTTCCTTCGTGCCCACTAAACTATCGTCCATCGTCTGACGTGGCAAAATATTCATATCACGATAGAATATTCAGATTGACGATTGCTCTTTCTCCTTTGTGCCCACTAATCTGTGTCGTCAACGTCCTGTGGTGGATTCGAATCTCCAATTCGTCATCATCATCATCGACTTCTCTCAACTCCTGATACAAAACGCTAGCCCTCATCCTCCGCACTGGAAGCGCCATCGAAGTTTCCCTCACCAGGAAATGCCAAGCCCGCTCCGCCACGTCCCTCTTCGTCCCACCTTTGATTAATCTAATGGTTGTGGCAGCTGATAGGATGGAACTTCGTCCCACCTTTGCATAATCCAACGGTCGCAGTGGAAGGAGGGAGAATGTATTTATAATGGGGAGGAAGGTAGCTTTAACAAGCCAAATGGGACATAGTTATCATTCTTTGCACTCATTCTTTTAGCATTGTAGTAAACTATAAACACCATTCACCATAGAGCAACATGGTTAACAAAAGGGTAAGCATAAATGGATAATGAATTTTTATTTGAAGTGTTAGAAACTTTTATGATTGATGTTTAGGGTTGAGTAGATAACCAACTCACAAACACTATCCAATTTATCTCCTTCTAGATGAGTTATGGTTTGAACTTTGAATCTCTTCAAAGAAAGGCTAAAGCCCTAACCACTACATTGTCCGCGTAAATTTGAGTTTAAACAATTTTTACCCAACCCCCTCTTACCAGGTTTTGAATTTGGTATTTTTGTTGGATTAAATTTGAATTTGTATAGGTTTTTATAAGGGGTCATGGTCCCCTCTCATTAGGGTTTGAATTTGGTTTCCTTATTAAAAACATAATAACTTACCATTATAGTATCTTTCATGTTTTTTTATTTTTAATACATAGGGTAGTTGGTTACATTCATACACTATTTTTAGTGACTACCAAATGCAAGGTTCAAATCATAAGGATTGCTCTCAACAAATCTATTCATCTCTTCAACCTAAGGACTTACCATTATAGTATCCTTCATGGTTTTTTTTTTTAATACATAGGGGAGTTGGTTACATCCACACACATTATTTTTAGTAACTACCAAATGCAAGGTTCAAACCATGAGGGGTGCTCCCAACAAACCTATA
Organism: Wollemia nobilis; assembly: GCA_028583015.1. NCBI lineage: Eukaryota > Viridiplantae > Streptophyta > Pinopsida > Araucariales > Araucariaceae > Wollemia > Wollemia nobilis. The sequence continues at coordinate 2,229,933 of JAQPPZ010003413.1, forward strand.
CCACCTTGTTATCACTGAACCAGTTTGAAGGGAACTACCAATCGCTCGGGATTTATAAAAAAAATCATATTAGACTATTATCTTTGCAAACAAACAAGCATGCCCCCAAGGTTTGAACCTAGTTCTCTTCTTGGTAAAGGCATGGTCAGACAAACAACTACCAATCCACTTAACCTTTGAAAGGTAAAATTTATGTTTTTAAATAACTATTAATTTATGTGTTGATGTATTAACTTATAGTATAATTTTTTTTTTAAATACCAAATTTTTTATTAAATAAAAGTTTTATTAAATTTATATTACATAGCATGAATGTCTTTTAGATATTACTTACGTCGTATATGATGTTATAAAAAAACAGTGTCTAGTGTTAAGACTATTCTAACATCCTGCCTATTTACAATCTATATTCAACTCAATCCATATTCAACTCATAACTCTACCAATTATTTCTCCACCCCCATGTAACTTAACCACATTTCACATAACAAATTAATATAGTTTTTATTCAATATATACGATGAATACCACATTTCACACCCCATCTAACTCAACCACATTACACATTAAGAGATTAATATAGTTTTTATTCAAAAAAATATATATGATAAATAATTATGTATATAAAGTGTGACATGATATGTAAGATTTAATTCAAAAATTAAAAAAGACGAAGGAAGAAAGAGCCTTATAGTACATATCATCCATCCCCACAAAGATTATCCTATCCTCTCCATAACCACCCGAGCTCGTCCATATATCATCTCATCTCGCCAGAATCTTGTTAGTATATTTGAATCTTCCTGCGCCTGATGATGAGGGCTTTGAAGAGCACGATCATGAAAAGCTTGTTAGAAGATTAGATTTGAATCTTTGGAAATTGATTTCCATCAGACGTAGGAAGATTCAAATCTACTAACAAGCTTTTCAGATCGTGCTCTTCGACGCCGCCATCAGCCGCAGGAAGATCCAAATATACTAGATACCCTCGATATGGTCGAATCCTTTCTTCATCTAATTTTTTACCATCTCCCACAGAGATTATGTTATCCTCTCCATAACCGCCCAAACTCCACTATATATCATCCCACCTTCCTCTCATATAATATTGAAGCCCATATGGTTTCGAAGCAGGATCTCCAACATCTTATTCTTTAGGCGCAAAATATTCAGATCGCGGCAGAATATCTAGATCGGCGACAGAATATTCAGATCCACGACTGCTTCTTCTCCTCCTTCGTGCCCACTGATCTGTGTCGTCAATGTCCCGTCGCGGATTCGAATCTCCGATTCGCCATCATCCTCCGCACTGGAAGCACCACCGGAGTTTCCCTCACCAGGAAATACCAAGCCCGCTCTGCCACCTCCACAATCTCCCTCTTATTACCGTCCATCCCTCGGTTGCCAGACTAGCAGTCGAAGAATTTGTCGTCGTGCAAACCCTTGGCGATCTCGGCTACGACGGCTTCTTGTCTCCCCTCTCAGCCGAGCACTACGAATGTGACGGCCATAGTAGGAAAAGTGGGAGAGGGGAGAATGTATTTATAGCTAAGAGTGGTAACTTCGTCTCACCTTTGATTAATCCAACGGTTGCGGAAGGGGTAGGCATAAATAGGTAAATGATTATTTATTTATTTGTTTTATTTTTATTTTTAATTTTAATAATGTGATAAATTTTTAAATTTTTAGGGTTTAATATTTTTATTTTAACCATGATTTGATTTTTAGTAGGTTTAAAAATTAAGTTTATCAAAAAGGGATTAACACACCCACGTAAGCCATAGTTTGAACCTTGGACTTCCCGAAGAAGAGCCAAAGCCCAAACCTTTATGCTATCCCCTCCCAAAGCCCAAACCCTTAGTCATCCCCTCTCAAAGCCAAAACCCTTAACCATTATCTCTCGTAGGCTCAGGGGTTAAGCTTACCAAAAAGGGATTAATACATAAGCTCAAGAGTTTAGCTTATCAAAAAAGGATTAACACACACCCATGCACACCATGGTTTAACCATGGACATTTATTTACAATATATTACTTATCAAGACAATCGGAACGCCACTAGTCAAATGAAGTCTCTAGTTCTTCTCAACTTTTTTTAGATTTTGTGTTTGTGTCTTTTGTTTTTTTTAATAATACATAGGGAAATCGTAACACCATTGGGTGTTGTCAATATAAACCTTAGGCTTTTAAATTAGATGAATTCAATGGGATCTCAACCTTTCAAGACATTGAATTAGAGCATTCAAATGACAAATACTATCCAAGGCTTGAACTTTAAACCTTCTCATAGAAAGGATAAAGCCCTAACTATTGCATCGTCTTTGTTGGACTAAATTTGAGTTTACATAGGTTTTTACAAGTGGTCTAAGTCCTCTCTTAGCAAGGTTTGAATTTAGTTTCCTCAATAAAGACTTAAGGACTTACCACTATAACATCCTTCATGGGTATCATTAAAGTTTATATTATTCAATAAATATAAATTTATGCGTTAATGTATTACCTTATAGTATGATTTTTTAAAGAGGTGTATTTTTTTATTAAACAAAATTTTTAAATTATAAAGAAAAAAAAATATATATATATATAACTTTTTTTTATTAGTATGAGAAACCCCTATGACCAACGCACAAACTCCCCAACCATGACCCCTACTAAAACTGAGAACCATGCTTATCAATAGGGAATTTAACACACAAACACCCTTTCACACACTCACCCATGCCGAAGTTTAAACCTTGGACCTCCCAAAGAAGAGCTAAATCCCGAACTATTGTGTTGTCCCTCCCGACATTTATTTACAATATATTACTTATCAAGGCAATCGAAAAGGATTCAAAACTAAAAATTAAATATTCAAAACAAAAAAATTAAGTTACATTAAATAATAGAAGGTTATGGGTGGAGGTAGTAAACCAATAGATGCTTGCTAAGTGTTTGTCAACTTGAGGCTGGTGGTTCCAACCCTGAGCCCCTAGAGGGTCCCTTTCTGATGCAGGAGCATCCAGTGGCATCTGATGCAGGAGCATCCAGTGGCAGTAGAGCCATCTTCGAAAATTTGGCTAAGGAAGGAAGATGTCGCGATATCGAGACCAAAAGAAGAGAGAGAAGACAGCGGAGGAAAACTGTCGCAATATCGCGACAAAAAAAGTGTCACGATATCGTGACCAAAAGAGAAGAGAGAAGGCACCGGAGAGAAATGTCACGATATCGTGACATGTCGTAGTTTCGCGACCCACAGAGGAGAGAGAAGACGTAGAAGTGAAGATGTCGTGATTTCATGACATGTCGCAGTTTCGTGACTCGCAGAGGAGAGAGAAGGCGCAGCAGGAATGATGTCGCGATTTCGTGACATGTCGCATTTTTGAGACCCAAAGGGCGAAGAAGGAGCAGAAGGAGAAAGATGTCACGATTTTGCGACATGTCGCATTTTCGCTACCCAAAGGGCGAAGGAGCCGAAGGAGAAAGATGTCACGATTTCACGACATGTCGCATTTTCGCGACCAAAGGGTGAAGAAGGAGCCGAAGGAGAAAGATGTCGTGATTTCACGACATGTCGCATTTTCGCGACCAAAGGGCAAATAAGGAGCTGAAGGAGAAAGATGTCGTGATTTCGTGACATGTCACATTTTCGCGACCAGAGGGCAAAGAAGGAGCCGAAGGAGAAAGATGTCACGATTTCGTGACATGTCGCATTTTCGCGACCAGAAGGCGAGCGAAGAAGTCGAAGAAGGAAAATGTCACGATTTTGCGACATGTCGCATTTTTGCGACTAGAAGAGAAGAGGAAGCAGATGAAGGGAAAAGTGTCGCGATATCGCGACACGTAGCGATTTCATGACCCGAAGAGAAAGGAGAGAGCAAGGAGGCCGAAACGTCGTGATATTGTGACGTGCAGCATTTTTGAGAGGTCGTTACAGAATGGGTTCATTGAACGACATGTGGCAGCACTAGACAACACGTGGCACCAAGGTGCAGTGAAAGCGGACAAAGACGAAGAGTCGCGGCAGACAAAGAGGCATGAGAATCTGAAATGAAGGGCCACGAATGGAAGACAGATCGTCGCATAGAAATTATAAAAGGGCAAGCCGAGGCATGCACAAGGGGTTGGAGAACGACGAGAGGCAGGGTTGCAGATGCGATAACCAGAGGGTCGTTCTGACCCTGCTGCGTTGTTCTTCCTTCCAAAAAATCTTGAGTTCCTAGGTAGTGTAAACAGATCGTCGAACAAGGCAGTTTGGACCAGGAACAGAGTAAGCTTGGATCCATAGGCATGTAGTAGATTCGTCGAATGTGAGGCAGTTGCACCAGGGTCCGTGGAGTGAGAAAGCTGTGAAAGTCGAAGAGCTGCAGATTTGAAGGCCGAGAGCCATTGCGTGATTGCCAGTTTGAAATCTGTGTAGATCGAGGGGGATGGAGAGCTAGAAATCGCATAGTGGATAACAAACTATGCCTGCGGGCTAGTATTGTAAGATGGCGACAAAAAATTGTAATTCTGCGGGATATAGACTATAATTTGTAAATAAATAAATAAAAAAGAATAATTTTTGAAGAAAATTTGAGATCTGTGCAGAGCGATTTTCTGACCCCCATCAAGTGGTATCAGAGCGAGAAGATTCTGAGCATGTAAGCAGAGCACCGAATGTGATGCAGCTTGCACCAGGATCTGTGGAAGAGGAAAGAATTTGGCACTCAGTGCAGTGCTTGCAGGAGGTTTCTGGTATGAAGCCTCAGAGGAAAGAAATGGACAGTCTGTGCAGTGTTTGTGGAAAGGGGTTGATTAGAGAGAGAGTATGAGTCCCTGTGTAGAAGAAGGTGACAAAACAGTGCAGATGAAGGTCACTTCTCCATCAACCCCGGGTGTCTGATGCAGGAGCATCCAGTGGCATCTGATGCAGGAGCATCCAGTGGCAGTAGAGCCATCTTCAAAAATTTGGCTAAGGAAGATGTCGCGATATCATGACATGTCGCGATATCACGACCAAAAGAGGATAGAGAAGATAGCAGAGGAAAACTGTCACGATATCGTGACAGAAAAAGTGTCGCGATATCGTGACCAAAAGAGGAGAGAGAAGGCATCGAAGAGAAATGTCACGATATCGCGACATGTCACAGTTTCACGACCCGCAGAGGAGAGAGAAGGCGTAGAAGTGAAGATGTCGTGATTTCATGACATGTCGCAATTTCGCAACCCGCAGAGGAGAGAGAAGGCACAGCAGGAATGATGTCGTGATTTCACGACATGTCGCATTTTCGTGACCCAAAGGGCGAAGAAGGAGCATAAGGAGAAAGATGTCACGATTTTGTGACATGTTGCATTTTCGCTACCCAAAGGTCGAAGAAGGAACCGAAGGAGAAAGATGTCGCGATTTCGTGATATGTCGCATTTTCGCGACCAAAGGGCGAAGAAGGAGCCGAAGGAGAAAGATGTCGCGATTTCGCGACATGTCGCATTTTCGCGACCAGAGGGCAAAGAAGGAGCTGAAGGAGAAAGATGTCGTGATTTCGCGACATGTCGCATTTTCGTGACCAGAGGGCAAAGAAGGAGCCGAAGGAGAAAGATGTCACGATTTTGTGACATGTCACATTTTCACAACCAGAAGGCGAGCGAAGAAGTCAAAGAAGGAAAATGTCACGATTTCGCGACATGTCGCATTTTCACGACTAGAAGAGAAGAGGAAGCGGATGAAGAGAAAAGTGTCGCGATATCGTGACACGTAGCGATTTCGCGACCCGAAGAGAAAGGAGAGAGCAAGGAGTCCAAAACGTCACGATATCGTGACATGCAGCATTTTCGGGAGGTCGTTGCAGAATGAGTTCATTGAACGACACGTGGCAGCACTAGACAACACGTGGCACCAAGGTGCAGTGAAAGTGGACGAAGACGAAGAGTCACAACAGACAAAGAGGCACGAGAATCTAAAATGAAGGGCCATGAATGGAAGACAGATCGTCGCACATAAATTATAAAAGGGCAAGCCGAGGCATGCATAAGGGGTTGGAGAACGACGAGAGGCAGGGTTGCAGATGCGATAACCAGAGGGCCGTTCTGGCCCTGCTGCTTTGTTCTTCCTTCCAAAAAAGCTTGAGTTCCTGGGTAGTGTAAACAGATCGTTGGACGAGGCAGTTTGCACCAGGAACAGAGTAAGCTTGGATCCGTAGGTGTGTAGCAGATTCGTCGAACGTGAGGCAGTTGCACCAGGGTCCATGGAGTGAGAAAGTTGTGAAAGACGAAGAGCTATAGATTCAAAGGCCAAGAGCCATTGCGTGATTGCCAGTTTGAAATCTGTGCAGATCGAGGGGGATGGAGAGCTAGAAATTGCATAGTGGATAACAAACTACGCCTGCGGGCTAGTATTGTAAGATGGCGATAGAAAATTGTAAGCCTGCGGGCTATAGACTGTAATTTGTAAATAAATAAATAAATAAGTATAATTTTTGAAGAAAATTTGAGATCTGTGCAGAGCGATTTTCTGACCCCCATCACTTTCACATGGAGTAAAAATAGTTTTGAGATGGGGCAAGGGTTATAATGGAAGGTTTTAGATTTGAATTATTGTTGATTCCCCTATCTCTTTAAAAAGAGAAAGTTATATACCAACACGTTATGTATATTAATATAAAGTTATTTTTTTATTTATTTTTATATAAATATTTTGAAAGGGGTTTTCTTTTCCTTTTACAATCAACTTTATCACATCAAGCTATTTAGTTTGTTAGGTGTGAAGTCTCCTACCCATATGTCTCAACCATTAAACCATGACCTATTATGTTGAACATTTTTTCTCTTAAATTGCAATAAAGAACACAAGGAATGCAAACATGGCTTAAGAGTGAGTAAAAAGAAAGTTAATTCTTTGACAAGTTGAAATTTATGTTTTTTAGCTTGTTTTGGCTTATCTTTATCCAATCCTTTGAATTTTTCTTCTTTGCAATAATTATAATGCTCATCGTAGGTTGCCCATCGTCGTATGAGGATGAAAACCTTTAGCTTCATGATCTTTCACATAAAATCAAGCTATAATTAGAAAAAAAAAATATTTCAAATATTTCTTCTTCACAATAATTATAATGCTCATCATAGGTTGCCTATTGTCGTATGAGGATGAAAACCTTTCGCTTCATGATCTTTCACATAAAATCAAGCTACAATTGGAAAAAAAATAATTTATATTACATAGCATGAATGTCTTCATCACCTATCTTTTAGATGTTGCTTAATTCGTATATGATATTATAAAAATACTTTGTCTAATGTTAAGAGTACTCTAACCTTCTATCAATTTGAAATCAGCATTCAATTCATAACTCTATCAATTATTTACGATCTACATAGTTCAACGACCAATTATTCATAATCCTAATTGATTCTAGTAGTGCCCATAATTTTATTGATCTTCAGATAGCTAAAAAATAAACTTGTTACATCTACTTTTACAATTCATTTGAAGTTATGGTTGTCAATGGGGGTACTTTACCATACAAAATAAAATGTAAAAATGTGAAGGTGATGATGGGCGACTACAACCTCATGGTAAACATATATAATCTTCATTTGGGGGGTTGTGACATGTCTCACAGATACAATATTTCGATCCTTTTTGCTTAAATTTACTTTGGTCTTTTTCGATGATATTCTAATTTATAGTCATAAATGGATGGAATATTTGCAACATTTAGACCAAACACAACAACACTTGGTTTATAATCAATTATGTGCCAAAAAATCCTAATATTCTTTTGGGGTGTAGGAAGTGGAATACCAAGGCCATATAATTTTAGGTAAAGGGATCAAGATGGATCCTAAAAAGGTTGTTGCCATACAAAATGTCCCAAACCACACACTCTAAAAAGTCTTCAAGGATTCCTAGGCCTCATTGGATATTATTGAAAATTTATCCGTGATTATAAAAATATTGCATCTTTTTTTATGACTATGTTACAAAAAAACTCATTTCTATGCTCAAAACTTGTTGAACATGCCTTTCTGTGACTCAAACAAGATATGCTCTCGAATCCCATGTTGGTTATGCCTAATTTATCTAAGCTATTTGTGGTTGAAAGTGATGCCTTCAAAAGTGGAATCGACATAGTGCTTATGCAAGAAGGGTGACCATTAGCCTTCACAAATAAAGCACTATTAGGCATAAACCTAGGAAAATTGACTTATGAGAGGGAATGATGGTGATAGTACATTTTGGAAATCAATTAAGCCCTTATCTTATTAGATAATATTTTCTCATCAAAACAAACCACCATAGCCTTAAGTGCTTTTTTGAGTAGTGTGTATCTATGCTTAAAAAATAAAAAATGGGTTACCTAACTGCTAGGGCATGGCTATGAAATTATGTATAAGAATTGCAATAAAAATATTTTATTGATGCACTATCCTACCAAATTCAAGGAGAAGAGACCCAAGATTCCACCTTGCAATCATTAAGTCGACAACTTCAAACTAATCCTAACCCTTGCCCAAGATATACATGAGATACTGTGGTCGCCTTGTCATCCCTCAAAATTTACCACTATGTGAGTCTATACTATAGGAAATGCATACTTTGCTAACTACAAGAAATTTAGGCTTTTTAAAGACACATGAATGGGCTAAATGCATATTTTGGTGGGTAGGGATGAAAAATAATATCAAGACCTTTGTTGCAAAATGTGACACTTGTTAATGTGTTCAAGGTGAAACTTGTACACCAGACACACTCTGGTCTTTTCCTATTCCAAAACCTATTTGGATGAATATTTCAATGGAATTTATTGAAGGACTCCCTAATTATGTAGAAAAAACAATCATTCTTTTGGTGGTGGTTGGTCTCTCTAAGTATGCTCATTTCTATCATCTAGCCCACCCTTACACGACCTCAACTATTGCCCAAATTTTCCTTGATTCAATTTTTGGCCTTCATGACATGCCTCAATCCATCATGTCTAATAGTGATCCCATATTTACTAGGCATTTCTAGTAGGAACCATTCAAGTTGCACGACACACAACTCAAGGTGAGCTCGACATACCATCCCTAGATCGATGGGTAAACTAAAATATTCAACATGCTTGAAAACTTATCTCTATTGCTTTGCATCTGAGTAGTCGACTCATTGCATGAAATGACTTACTTTTGTTGAGTGGTGGTATTATACTCCCTATCACTCCACTAAAATGATAACATATGAAGTATTTTGGACACCCTTCATGGTTACTTTTGTCATTCATTCATAGTAGATCCAAAATTCAAGCAATAGACTCCACTCTCATGGAGCATGCACAACTACCTTCTTGATTACACATGTATATATACTTTTATCACATCAATGCAATTAAGAATCACAACGTTCAAATGCATTTTGCATTTGTAGGATTCTTATCCCCATAGTTCCTTGCCTTAATAGTATGAATAGTAATGTAAGAGAAATAAAATCCAACTATGTATGTTTTGGAATCTAACTATGGAAGTGTTCAAGTACACAACACAAAGTAAATAATGCAAACTTGCAATACACAACTATGTCATTTTTAAAGAAAAAATAACATTAAAATTACTTCCTTTTTTTAATATTGTGGGATGTTGATTTCACGGAGGAACAAATGAGACCATCTTCCACCATGAGTCAAATATAAGCCTTCGCAATGGGACTTTAGAAGCCTTGCCAACTCCAATAGGATGCCCTAACAAAATAATCGAAGTTAGATGTAGCAATGAATTAATAGATGTTCCTTTTTATAACACAACTACTTCATATAGAAACTAAAATGCCTATTAACCATACAATGGTTTATTGATGTAGGCATTGCCTCATGTGTGTAATAACCATATATATATATATATATATATATATATATATATATATATATATATATATATATATATATATATATATATATATATATATATATATATATATATATCTATATATAAAAAAAAAAAAAAAAAAAAAATAATAACTAGTATGTAATAATTTTAAAACATATTAATTTTTCTTAATTGTGAATGCATTTCATAATTATTAGTTGTACTAAAGGAAACAATATATTCTCATACATGCATACTCTTTATCATAATTACAAAAAAACCTATAATAATTTTATTTACTCATGGAGTCTTTGATATAATGGATGCAAAAAAAAAAAATTGGGCTCAATTCATGTAATTTTTATCCCCAAAACTAGTGACACTTGTTAAACTCATTAAGATATGTGATTCCTAACAAAATAATCCAGTTGCATTGACAAAATTTGAATGGATAAAATAAAAGATAAAATTCTTAGATTTGGACACATTTCTGCATGTTTTAATGACAAAGAAAGCTATAAGGAGGTCAAGGCAACTTATTCAAATAATTGTTTACAACATAAACACAAATCATAATGTGTATAGAAGAATCTATTAGACATTCGACAATATATTTTGAGGTAAATAATGAACTTCTTTATATGTTTATGTTTAAACCCTTAGTTGTTTATCTGTATGACTAGCCTTAATTAAATTGGCATAAAAGAGAGATTCTAATTAGGTGAATATAAAAAATAAAGATGTGAAAATGGAAACAGTTATTTGCAACCAATATGGGACCTTACTTTACAAATAAATAAATTGTCTCAAATATCACTTACTGAGGATCATTGGCAAAGATGTCACATCATGAGAAAATATGGAACCTAAGGTTCAAAGGAATATGAATTCCCTCTTAAAGGTGATTTAGGAGAAGAAAACACAAAGAAATAACAAAAGATGCATACTTACAATGTTCGGAAAGTTAAGTCCAAATAGAAGAGAAAAAGTTCAAAATTTAAAAAAAGGTTTGGTTTGTTAGATAGTATACAAATAGCGAAAATTACAATAAAAATGCAAAATATAGAAATATATATTTGAGAAACAATAACATGTGTGCCAAAAAAACACAATTAACCAAGTAACTACATTCATGTTTATGTTTGGTTGATAATAAAATTTTAAAAAATAACCTCTAAATAAATGCTTATACAGTTTTTTTAAGGCAAAAATATATATTTTTAATTTTTTTTTGGTATTGATAAAAAAAAGGGTTGAAGGGCCCCGACCCTTTACACAGAGCTCGAAAGATATATATTTTTAATTTTAATATTAAAAATATTTTTTTTATCATCAAATGATATTAGTTCAACTAGTGAGATTCTTCAACATTTGCCAAGCGATGCATTGATAATATCCAAGCTATTGTAACACCACTATGTGGTTACGATGTAATACAAGTGAAGATCGTTTCAATCCGACATAACCCATTTATTTTATCATTTAAATATTTATGTAAAATTTTAACATATAGGTCTTTATAGTCTTATAACATAATCTAATTACCTAATACATGTTCTAAATTGTATAATATAATATTAGAGTGTATTTCTATATATTATAATGTATATAAGAAAAATGCCTTGTAAAATGCACAAATATAGAAACAAGGAAGATGTAAGATTAAGTAAACAAATTTATACTAAAGTTTTGATGGGTAAAAGAAGATGAGATTTGACATAAACCATTAAATATTTCAATTGGATATGTATGTTAATTGGCATTTGCATTGTTTAAATTTAATTTTTATTGCACAAAAGAAAATGAATATTTTAAATAAATTTAATATTAAAAATTAGAAAATGAAACTAATCAAACTAGACTAGGTTGATCATGTTAAAAAGTCTATATCCGATTGAACTTGGTCTAGGTTGGTCCAAACCTTGTAACTATTATTTCTCCTAACACTCATAGGCCTCCTATCAAGGATAGCCATGGTGTTTGACATGGTAGTTCAGCCTCAATGTCAATATGAGGGACCTCATATTTGATGTTCTATTTTAGATTCACAACCCTCACTTATGGGTATTGCATGAAACCAAAATAGACATAATGTTGTGGGGAAGGCTTGTGCAAATTTTGAGTAATTTTCCAACATACCTTTCAATGTGGTAAGGTCTCCATTCCATGTAAGGTGGAAAACACCATCATTTGTGGCATAGGATTGAAGGAACTTACTTATGATGATTTTTGAGGCCCTTTTCCTAAATGAGTTTGGATAATTTACAATTTTAGCTTGTGGAGCAAGAAAAAATATGGAAAAAAAGGGTTGCACCATATGTCCAATTGGTGGACCACTAGGAAGAATCATATATTTGATCCATTTTTGTTTTCTTCATAAAATAACAAATTTTGTACGAATAAGTTGATGCATTGGCACAAATTAAAAATGTCATAATGCCTATCAAATTGGTGGAGGTGTTTCTATGAGAGGTGGGTAAGGAGAAGATTGTCCAAATTATCAT